>VXBB01008831.1:0-88584 GCA_013399915.1 Illadopsis cleaveri | reverse complement strand
TTTTTATCAACCCAAAAGAAAATTTTTTTTTTTTTTTTTTTTTTTTTTTTTTTGTGTCAATAAAGCTCTCAGATTTAATTTCTGTTGATAGAATGACATGAGTGCTATAAAAACATTTTTTATGGCCATTGCCTAAAGCCAGCCCTCTGAAAGCATACGGCATATATTTTCAGACTTGGTTTGGTTGCATGACAGTCTGGATTCTAAATGAGAATCCTGCTTTAATAGACTTACATGTGCTCTACAGCCCACCTCCCCATGCTTCCCACTCTGAGTTTGCAGGCTTGGCTTTCAATGTCTTTGTTCTTCTGGTCCTGAGTTTCTCAAGAACAAAGCCTACTAATCAAGCCAGATTGTCATAATTATGCAATAAAAACAAGTGAGCACCAAAAATTAGGATAAAGCCACAAAATATGCTTGAATTCATATGCCATTTGAGCACTTGTTTTCAAGGGAGAAAAGCAGTTTACTGTGTTGTTCCACAAGTTCTTGCTTTGTAACATCAGAGTATAAAATCAGGAATTAAATATGAGCAATTTTCAGATGTTTTTTAAGAGGTAAAATGTAATGTAAGATCTTTTCATCAGTTCATCAACCAGCAAATTGACTTGATGGGCATGAAAGAAGCCAGTTTGTTGCTAATATAGGACTTTCTGCATCAAGTCTTTGACCTACTTTAGAATTTTTAAAGCTATTTCAACAGACATTTTAAATATTATTCACTAGACAGAACTTTAATTCCCCTATTCTCTACAGCTTGTTTGATCAATAAACTGATGCAAATTACTCCTAACAAATTGCAAATAACTCCCAATAAATGATTCTTCTAAGCTTTACTCTGCATTATATCAAACAGTTTCTTATTTTCTTTTTCATTTATGGTTCTTTCAAAATCCAATTTCTTTAATACTCAAAAGTCAAATCGATTTTTACTAATTTACATTTTTTTGTTACTTGCATTTGGTACACTACATTAAATATTCTACTTTCAATAATCTATACTCTCCTAACCCTACTACAATGTTGATCTTATGCAGTATTTCATTCCAGAAATTCTCACTTAGCTAAGGTTTGTACTTTCTCACACCAATAGGTCTGTGGTCATACCTTGAAAACTATACAGTTAATTGATTCACACAGAATCAGGTAGAACAGGAACTTAAAATAATCAGTATAAGAGTTGGTAGGTTTTTGTTTGTTTGTTTGTTTGGGGTTTTTGTTGTTGTTGTTGTTGTTTTTTATTATTCAGCATCTTTGTATTTTAACTGCTTCCCTAAGTTACAAATCTATACAGTTTCCCTTATGGTGTCATATATCCTTATGGAGTGGTATACAAAGTTATAGTGAGAGTACACTGATAATCTCATAATAAATTATACAATTATTATGTATTCCAGCTTTCCAGGCAGCAACACTCATTGAAATTCTCCAAGATCAGAAAAATCTGTGATTGTCTAGCCTTGCTATGTTACTGGTAATGTATGAATTTACATGGCCCCACTAAAAGAAAAAATACTTTAGAGTTATCAAGGAATTAGGAATTTGCTTCTTTGATTGAGGGCATATTGTAATTTTTTTGGGGTCTGCAAATAAGTTTTTTCTATTTGAAGGTGGGCTTTTTTCTATTTGCCTTGTGAATAGAAATGCAACATTTGCTCAGAATACCAGTACCACACTATTAGAACTCCGTTGGAATGTCTCTGGCAATCACTAATATTCTCAGAGTGGCCCAGACTGAGAATTGTAGCCTTGTATAAATTTTTGCATGTATATATGATATATTGATTTATTGGAGAAATATATCTTTCATTAAGCAGAAAATTTCAAATTTTTTTAAAAATTAATTAGTTTAGGAAAGACTCAGTTCACATAAGAAGTACACAGAAGTTTGCAAATTGCAGATTTGCGAAGTTCAGGTATACTTTTGTCTCATTATATCAGTAGAATCTGCTTCTCCCAACTCACTATACTGGATTACTAATGCATTTTGTTGGGGAACATTTCAGCATGTGCTACCCTTTAATCCTGAATTGTTCTGTTCCATGGTATGAGGGGAGTCTAATGTTACTGCAATCAATTTTTTTATTCTGTAACAAATCTAAGAATTGGGTACTTTAAAGATTAAATTATACTCTACAATCTAAATATTATCATGAAGTTTAGAACCTCAACAGAATGAAATTAAGCCCTGCTTATTACTATTGAAAGTTAAATTAACTCCCAAGAGGTTTTCTCTCTCATTCAAAAATGCTTCCAGAAAGCTTATACAGATTCTGTAGCTGGAATGTAATTCTTTGGCAAGACTGTTTTCTTGACTTTTACTTCCACAGGCAAGAATGAAAATTCCCCTTTCTGCTAAGCATTCAGTTTAGTTTGAAAACCTTTTGTCAAGGGTTTTCCTAATATAGAGAAATAGTATTTAAACAAGTTAGATTCCAAAACTTAGTGCATAAAATTATTCAATGCATAGATACATTGTTTTAGAGAAAATCTTGCAACAAAAGTCTTCATAACACATACATTTTTATATTGTAGAAGTACATTTAGAAAACAAATGAAGATTAGTTAAGAAATTACACTAACCAGAATGGCCTCCAGGACAGTTACTAAATCTAATCCAAGAACTGAAAAATCTTGCAATATCTTAACTAACCGCATAATAATTAAACACCCAAACTTCTGAGGAAATTGTGAAATCAGGGCTTCTGCCTCCAATTCTAGAATTTGTATGTGCTGAAGAAAGCAGAACTATAAAAGAACTTATTGTCTTTGCAATTGCAGTGACAGAATTTAGATAGCTGGAAAGTTATATTCATTTGTATTTCAATACTAGTGATGTTTAGGATCTTTCTAGAAACCAGAAATAATAGGAATTCAGTGAGTTTTGTTTTGTTTTCTGCTAGTGAATTGATGTTTAGAGAAAAAGGGAGCAGAGGAATGATTGCATGTTAATACTTGCGGGTGAAAATATCAACTCCAGAAAAATGTGCAAAGTATCTTTCTAGGTATTGATGCGGTACCAGCAGTGCTCTCTGTATTTGGAAGTCAGTCACAACACATCTACAAAAAAGAGACATTGTTTCAAACCGGACACTAGTCCAAGGCAAGCACGATGTACAGTAAATTACAGCATATTTTTGTCAGGATGTAGGAGAAATTGTTGTTTAAGTATCTCTGGTCGACATAGCTTTCCTGTCTTATCTTACCAACCGTAAGAGAGGGTTGGAAGAAAAATGTCTCATGGAAACAGTCCTCAGGAGCCAGCTTTTGTATGAAGAGGCCAGCAGAAAAAGCTTCACAAAGCCCACTAACTCCAGGATCTTTACATGCTTTCATAGCGTGTCTCGTCTAAGTTTAGAGTCACTGAATTACAGATACTGGCATTCTTGAAAGCTTTTGCTGAAAAAAAGCATTATCATAATTGAAGGATGTGGCTTAAGCTCAATGAGTCATCTCAATTCTCTAAAGCATTATTATTAAACGTCTCATAAAAGTAATTATTCTGTGTTACACTCTTCAAGGTTCTGTCACTCTTGGTATTGATTGCCAAAAGCATACTTTGAGACAATGAATTATCCTCCAGGAGAAATATCAAACAGAATACACAGAAGTATTTGGGCAACAAAAAGTCATCTACATGAGAAAATAATCCTGTTCTTCAAACAGATTTGGGAGTTAATAGTACATATTGAGACAAAGGAATGAGTTTGCACTTTCTTCTCTGTTATTTTAATAATTCTGCTGTTTGAATCTGCAATTTAAATAATTTAGTTTTCATAATATAACACTATACTTTGCATTATAAAATGTTTATTCAATGTACAAAGATTCCAATTATAAAAGGCTTAAATATAATCTAAAACTATCATTACCCTGGCATCATCAGATACATCTTTTTTCAGAATGTCACTGAAATTTTAGGACCAGAACAACTTTTTGCAAAAGAATCACATTCTTGTTTGTTCTGGGAGGAAAAAATATGAATAATCAGGTCATTCTGTGGCAGTTGAGGGCTTCAGCAGTCGCTGAAATCATCCTTCAGAGTCCTATGCCAGTTGAAAAGTAGTTATGAATATGATTGCATCTCTGCAAGACATTACATAGATCCATTGCAAAACTAAAATACCTTGTTCCCAGCTTTATCTGCAGCCCACTTACCATCAGGAAGCAAAAAATAAGGACGAGCTGTTGTTAATAGAGCACTGTATTATGTAGGCATGTATATTCCATAAACTGCATTAACAAAATACTGAGTAACAGAATCTTCACTCTACTGAAGTCAGTGTCAAAATTCACTAGGATAAGAATTTCAAAAGAGCAGGGATTTCAACTGTTATATTTCCTGAAAAATAAAGAAGTAATTTAATGATTTATAGTTGTTTCACACTTACGTTAATGTTATGCAAGCTGAAGATGGGCAAAGTAAATTTATTTATTTATTTATTAATCTGTTGAGGGTAAAAAAATAAATCTCTGCATGACTGTTAGAGGGGATGGGGACTGCTTTTACAGGAAAAACAAGGAAATTTCGTGGGAGAATGTGTTCATAAATATTCACAAGATAGTAGACAATGTCATTCCTAAAATAAGTCTGACTAACTGTGAAAAAACTCAAGTTGTCTTTAATATAACTAATAAAATCTAGCTGCAGAAATATATGTCCTGCTTGACTATGTGCAGGCATATGTATTACATGGGTGCAAATGAAGAATTAATCTGATCCTTAGGACTAAAAAAAGAAGTTACAATCAGTGTATAAAGTGAGACAGAAGAAGGATTTAATGATGGTTGCTTTTTTTTCCTGTTATATTTTTGAATGCAATTTTTTTTTTTTTTTACAATACAGTGCCTATAAAACCTGCTATTATATACATTTGAAAAGAATTTACTGACTACTTCTGTAAGTATGATAGTGCCCAAAAAAGTGTCATTATTTTAAAATTTAATATCTAGGGCATCTAAGAAGGAATAAACACTGTGCTCACATGTTATAAAGCTGCTGCAGAACCTCATCACAGTCTAAAACTTCCTCCAGTGATCAGCTTATTAGCAGGTGGCAGGTGCTGATCTCCTCTCTTGGTGACCAGTGAGAGGACATGAGGAAATGGAATGAATTTGTGTTAGAGGAAGTCTAAGTTGGACATTAGGAGGTTTTTTACTGAGGGGTTTGTGGGTCACTGGATGAGGCNCTAAAACTTCCTCCAGTGATCAGCTTATTAGCAGGTGGCAGGTGCTGATCTCCTCTCTTGGTGACCAGTGAGAGGACATGAGGAAATGGAATGAATTTGTGTTAGAGGAAGTCTAAGTTGGACATTAGGAGGTTTTTTACTGAGGGGTTTGTTGGTCACTGGACGAGGCTATCCAGGGAAGTGGTCACAGCACCAAGCCTGACAGAGTTCAAGGAGTATCTGGAGAATGCTCTTAGTTATATGGTTTTAGGCAGAGCAGGGAGTTGGACTTGATGATCCTTATGAATCCTGTCCAACCTGAGATATTCTATGATTCTATGATTCCATGCCATTTAGGGCATGATACTGTTTCATAATTGCTGAGAAACTATTTCCTCTTGCATGAAGTTTTTTGGTTTGATTTTCCATATTATACTTGAAAATATAATTTGGAAAATGTGATTTGGAAAATGTGAAATTACCATTCCTGGAAGAGTGTAAAAGGCATGTGCACATGTAAAAGGCATGTGCTACTCATAGTTTTATGGTGAGCATGGTGGTGCTAGCTAAATGGTTGGATTTCTTAGAGCCTTTTCCGACCTTAATGATTCTATGATTCTATATATAATTCTATATATTTATACAGAAGAATACTATCTAATGAAAAGAGTGAATATTTATTTTTTACTTTGTAGTGATTAAGTGATACCAGTGTCTTTTTATCAGGGCTTAGGCACAGATGCAAATTTTTTTGTATATATAGGGTATCTATAGTCTCTTCTATGAATTATTAGTAAGCTTAAGATTTTTAGTTAGCTGGAAAAAATAATTCCACTGGACATCTGTGGCCTAGAGTGAACGAAACTAAGTCAGAAGTGATAACAGTCTGGAATTTTTTTTTTAGAAAATAACTTTCAGTTTTATAGCAGTTATTAACAGAATATATGGGTTGAATTCACCTGATCTAGCATAAAAGTCGACATAATTTTATCATGCAATTTGCTTATAAAGGTAATAGAATACTACAGGTATGGCTGGTGATGCAGCTTAGCATACTGTACTATATATATCAAAAATAGGTTAAATGAATCAAAAGCTAGAAACCTTGATTAATTATAAAAAGTTCCTGATTAGTTAGCTGTGATGTTATTTTACGAGATGTTTAAAGTTAAGTGAGCTTAATCCTGTCCCTTTGGTCTGTTTTTCTTTAATTCTTACTCACATTAACTCTTCCTGTATGTTTCTAAAGGAAAAACTTCAAAGATTTTCTGTCCATTTTTCAGAATATCAATAGTATTGAAATGTCCTCTGGCCAGGCACTTTCTACCAAAAAAAAAAAAAAAAAAAAAAAAAAAAAAAAAAAAAAAAACCAAAAAAAAAAAACCCGGAAAAATGTAGNAAAAAAAAAAAAAAAAGGATAACCCAATTAGAAAAGCCTGGATAATGTATGGAAATTCTACTTTAGCACTTGTCAAAAAATGCTTTTCAGAAGGAAAATATGCTAAAGAATAAGAAATGAACAGCAGGAGAAAGATTTTATGTAAAGTCCCTTCCTAAGTACATGCATCACATACTTTTTCATTTATAACTCCAAGGCCTCTTGTGCAAGAGCATTTCTAATTCATTCCCATTTGTGGAGCCCTTGTTTTTTCTTTTTCCTCAAAATGCAATGTTATCTAATGTTATTTCGTGCTGAGATGAAACACTGACTCTATCAGTAAGGATAACTGCTGAGAGGGAAGAACAAAAGAATTGTATACATCTAATAGTCTAACATCTTCACTGAGGATATGCTGAGCTAGTAAATATGCATCATGTGTCTCTAATGAATTATCTCATGCAGTATTGGTTCCAGCAAAGTGTTGTATATGGAAAGATGCTAAGACTGTACAAAAACTTTTATCAATAAAGTAGACCTGGAAATATATTCTTACAAGTAAAAAACTCACAAATAACAAATAAACTCAAACTTTTTTTTTTAGTTAGTTTTTGCTTGAGTTTGAAATATGTTCTTGATTTCAGCTATTGGGGAATCAGTCTTCTGATCTTACTAGCAGCTGGTTAATATTTTATATGTTTTCCTGTCTAGGCCAGAATAAAACTAAATTACACTGAAGATGCAGATGAGATTTTTGAGCATCACAGACTCACACAACCCATTGAAAAGGGCATTCGACCCAGGCTTTAACTTCCTGACCATGGGAGTTGTGTGAGAATATTTGCTATTCAAGTGTTAGAGCATTTCAGAAGTGTTAATATTTGAAATATGAATGGATGCCCTGGATTATAGTTAAAAATTTGCCTATAGAAACAACTTCTCATCAGATTTTACATCTAACTTGTATAGAGAAAGCTGTACTAAAAGAACTTTTTCCTGCATTAGAGCCGTGCAGAAGATGAGGACAAATTTCCATAATCTTCTGATAATTCACACAAGTGTCACAAACATGAATGGACACCAGGAAAATGTTCATCATTCTGCCATTCCCTTGACAAGAGAAGAATGGCTGGAAAGGAGCCCAACAGAAAAGAACCTGGGCTTGTTGGTTGACAGGTGGCTGAACATGAGCCACCACTGTTGGCCAAGAAGGCCAGTGGCATCCTGGCCTGTATCAGCAATAGTGTGGCCAGCAGGACCAGGGCAGTGATTGTCCCCACCGTGCTCAGCACTGGTGAGGCTGCACCTCTAGTCCTGTGTCCATTTCTGGGCGCCTCTGTTCAAAACAGACATTGAGGTGCTGGAGTGAGTCCAAAGAAGGGCTATGGACATGGGGCTGTTTGTCCTGGGGAACAGGAGGCTCAGGCTTTTTATTGCGCTCTAAAACTACTTGAAAGGAGATTGCAGCCACGTGGGGACCAGACTCTTCTCCCAGGTCATCAGTGACAGGACAATATGAAATGGCCTCAAGCTGTCTCAGGGAATGTTCAGATGGACATCAGAAAACTTTTTTCGCTGAAAGGATGGTTAAGAGTTGGAATGGACTGCTCAGGGAGATGTTTGAATCATCTTCTCTGGAAGTATTCAAGAAACAACTGGATGTAGCACTTAGTAGAGAACTACACTTTTAAAATAAGGTTATTTACAGTTACAAATGTTAATTTTTTAAATTTCAGTTATTAAAACCTACTATGAATATCTTTTTATATAATTCCCTGTGATCTTGAAGTTATTATATATTTCTACATTACAATTTTCTCCTATATGGTAAATAGTACAAAATAAACAAGTAAAAAAAGGACAGAAAAAAGGGAAGTTCAAATTTACAAACTAATGGCATGTCAAATCCATCCAGTGAACTAGAACACAGAACTAAAAAATACATCTTGAATCAAACAACAGGATTCAAAAGAAGCCAGCTTTAGCTGAGCTGTTAAATAAATATGGCTCTTGCAAAACTCTTCCTTTTCACATGACAGCACACTATTACGATGAATCATTGATAAGAGTTTGTACAATACACCATTCTTGTGTATGCTTTATGTTGGATATGGGAAAGTAAAAAATCTACCTTTGGGACAAATTTTTAAAGCAGTAATTCTGTAATGAGTGTTATCATCTTTATCCACTGCAAAAGAAGTGAACACCAAGAGTAGATGTTGTTTAGCTATAGGGGAAAAGTGAAGTTGGAAGAATGTGCACTGTCTTAATTATATATCAGTCCTCTTAGAGATTTATTTCCCCCTTTTTCTTACACTAAGAAAAATAGCTTAAGTATCAGCATTTCTTATTGTTAACTGTCCTGCTTGTTGTTCAAATCATTTGTAAAGGCAATAGATGAACCAAAAAAAATAGCAACCCATTTTAACCCTGAAGATTATCCAACTTTTTTTTTAGCTGAAAGGTGCTCTTTGAGTCTGGAGATCTATTATCACTCAGCCAGAAAGGTCACAGGTGAATGGCACAAGACACTTTCTCATCCTTCAGGCAATGAACATATTACCTGTCCTTGATTTTTAGACTCTACATAGCAGAAAGCAGATTACTGAGCTGTTTTAAAATGAAATATTTTTCTTGATTTCCTTCTTGATTATTTGGTCATTCAGTATAATTAATCCTACATTCTATCAGTATATTCTAGCAGAAACTCACAAAGAACTGTAAAGTCCCAGGATATAGGAGTATGATGTGTGTACTAAATTTAAAATGATGGCTGAAAGTTTTCGGTTTCTAGTTATAGATATTTTTCCAATCATTTAATCATCTCTCTTTTTCAGATAGGTGCATCACTTAAGTCTATCACTTCAGTCTACAGGGTGAACAAAACTATGAATTTTCCTCTTGTGTCTCCCTGAACAAATATAATAAAACCCTTTAGGATCATTCTTTTTGAAACTAGTAGGCATAGTCAGAATTTGTATAGTCGCAATGCTCTCATAGTCAATCTCTTATGGAAAGAGAAATTTGGCGCCATTGAAGATATATTTAAGCAGCTCAACTGCGTATGTGAAGACTGTTAACTTTTGTTTTGCTTTTTTAGAAGAACTTAAGCGGCAAAAAGTGAATTTAACTAAACTACATTCTTCAGAATTAAATAAAGGAACATGTTTCATTAACAGAAAAAACCCAACAACCAAATGAACAAAAAGTGATAGACTGAGTTTCCGATTCTGTAAATATGTACTTTTGATTTATATTCACCAACATCTGTTTATCAATGTGTAGCGATGCCTATTCATGGGATGATTTGTGCTCTTTAGAGGTGAATGCAAAGCTAGCACACGCTTCATGCCCATATACTGTGCAGCAGACGACAATAAGTTCAACTTCACAGGATTTCAGTGGTTTTCTTTAAATGCTCAAATTTGTCCAAGAAGTAGAGAGGCTTTCCTCACATTTATCTCAGTTGACAAAATAGGTAAACAAAACATCTTTATTTTAAGGCGGAAGAACTAAAGTAAGGAAATATGAAATGGTTCCTTTCTCATAACAGAAGCTATGTCTTCTATTACCTCCATTTCATATGAAGGAAGTTTGAGAATCTGACAGAAAGGCAGTACTCTGATCATGTTACTAATGTGCACTCTGACCATGTTACCAGGACTGTGATGTTGCCTACAAAACATAGCAAGCTTTGTAGCCTATCCACAGCCAAAGAAGGGTCATGTCCTTGGTCTTCTCAGATTCTTGTGTTCAGCTCAGAAAACCTCTTCCTTTACATATATTATCTGCATACCACATTCTGAATGAAGACACTCATAATCTTTTTCACCACACTGAGCCTATAACGTACCATACCATGCATCATCATGGCTAAAGTATTTCTGAAACACAAATTAGCATGTTGAGAGATTGTGTAGCTGACTGTATGGCATTGTGCAGACATTCCCAGAAGCTGAGTTCTAGTCCATGAAGGACTGGAAAAAAAATTTTTGGTGTCCCTGAATTATGCATTCATATAGAGTTGTCACAGTCATGCATTAATAGTCGTGCATTAGTAGTTGACAATAATTATAATAGGGAAAGTAGTTAAAAAATTCACTGCTATGTATTGATAGACATCTGAATTCATATTGTCACTGTCTAAAAGCACTGCACACATAAGCTGATCTTATTTTTGTGACTTAAAATATACTTAAATAAATATTGCTATAAATCCTAGAAATCTTTTGGGGATTAGACTTAAATAATCTGTAATTTTATATGAAAGGTTATTTAGTGGCTTTAGTTAGTTTATGATAAATACATATTGTAAGCACATGTATTATTCTTAAATAGTGAAATTGTCTCAATAATACTGTATGTAAAATGCTGATAGGAAAGAGATTCCATATATGGTTAGAATCAGATGTGTTTTCATGCAATGGGTGAGGAATTCTTTTTATTTTTTTTTAATCATGTCTTGCAAACATTTTTAACAACCACCCTTTGGGATAAAATGCAGTACAGCATTTGAGTATAGTTGCCAGTGTGCTATGTTGTCAAAAGAAGGCGATGAAAGCTTCCACTCATACAAATATCTATTCATAGGTCACTGCTTGTGCAAAATAAGATTGACATGTATGCACCCTCTTTAACAAGAAGGTTAAGTCTTATTCACCAATGAATACACATTGGTGTATAAGCACATACTTTATTGTGGATTGTAAATATGTAAATGTTACTAATTTTTTCAGTGACTTTACTGGGCAATGATATATTCAAAATCTTCCTAAAACTGTATTTTTTTCTTTACTCAGAATATTTTCTTCTTTAGTTCTGTTCATATAAGTCTTACTTCAGGTCTCAGTGAATATATAGGAGACTTTAGGCCTAAAATTACCTATAAATTATACTCTATCTGTCTTATAGATCTGCTTTCAATGAGAGATTAGCTGCTCACAAAACTGATTCCTATCATCCATCATTGACTTCAATCTTCCAATGAAATAGACTCGTTCATCACTGTTATTTTGATGACATTCATCTCTATCTTTACCCTCCTGGTTCTATTGGGGCCAATATGTTTCTAGAGGATTCATAATCATAAAATGTCTCCAAAGGAATATCTTCTGCATGGAGCTTCTGTTGATTGATCCTAGTAGTTCCAGTACTACTACAAGTACAGTGCTCCTTGTATGGTACATGCTGCAAATACTGATCAGGGTTGCAGTGTGAAACTCATCCAAAGTCCAATGAAATCAAATAACCTGTGTATTTTGGGAAACAAATTTTCCCTAGTTTTATCTGCATCATTTCATACCTCTAAGTGAGGTCTAAGCTTGTTCGAATCCAAACATTAATATAAATTTCAAATAGAACTATATTCATGTTTTCAAAAAAAGTTTACTTAAATTTTGAAAGGTGTGTCATAGAGTCACAGTAAAATTTCATAGGAAATCTACTTTCCTGTCTCTCTCCAGATCTACACAGAAAATCAGTATAAAATTTCACTGAAAATCACATTTTGGCAACTTCAATTTTCATCAGAGTTTCTGTTTGTATATAGTTGTAAGACACATTGCTGTTATTGTTGCAGTCGTAATGCTGTAAATATGAAGCTGTGGCAGTAA
Organism: Illadopsis cleaveri; assembly: GCA_013399915.1. Lineage (NCBI taxonomy): Eukaryota > Metazoa > Chordata > Aves > Passeriformes > Timaliidae > Illadopsis > Illadopsis cleaveri. The sequence continues at coordinate 76,426 of VXBB01008831.1, read as the reverse complement.
CAACTTCTTTGCACAGGTGTTTATGGCCTATCTATGCTGAATCTTTTAATATCTGTACTGGATAGGTCAAGAACTGACAGAAAATTGTCATTTAATTTTAGCTATCCTATGCAATTTTTCTTTTGTGCTCATGTGGTGTCTATTGCAATTTAACTTTTATTTGTTTTGTCTATCACAATAGAAAAAAAAAAAAGTTTTACAGAGTGGCATGAGAATTCATTTCATATTTAGACAGAATATTGAATGTCCAAGAAAGTAAGTACAAAATCAAGATGTTTCTACTTCACGTCTCTCCCTCTTTTTTTTTTGCAGAGGTATAAAGCCACATTACTGTAAGTATTACATAGCACAAGGCATTTACACTACAGTCTTAAGTCTTTCTTACAATAAGGTCTTTGTCATCTGACACACCAGTTTTAAGCTTCCTAATACTACCTCCTCACTGAGCATTTAATGAAATGATATCTCATTTGAAAATCAGCTGCATAACACAAATTAATCTCTATTTTAATACAAAACAATCTAATTTTTAATCTTGTTCTAATAACTAATAGGAATTCTTCCCAAAACAGATCATGGAGAATAAGCACATTGAATTACTCTAGAACAGAGTTATCTGATTGTAGGATAGTACAATTATGTACATATTGTGGCATTATCTTTGATAATGAAAGTAGTAAACCAAAAAACGAGGATAGAATGAGAGAGAAGTGTTTAGGATGTTTGCATATATGCTGCTCAAGATCTTATTCTAAATTTGATGTTCGTAAAGCAGGAGAAAGTAGCCAGGTAAAAAAGCAATAAAGTGTGCACATGACTCAGGCAGTGTGGTACCATTATTTATACTATGGATCTGCTATGGAGTGTGGGTCTTCCAATAATCTCCAACTTTATTTTATTGTTAATGAAAGAATACAATAAAGGTAAGAAAGACTTTGAATTTATCCTATATTCTCACCATCATACAGTTTCTACACTCTTCTGAGGCACATGTATAAAAAGATGAATTATACACAGGTTTTTGCGCTTGTACTGCATGATCTATTTTTTCCTTACAACATATCTTTACTTTCACCTCAGTCTATTGCAGAATAATTATGTGACTCTTATGCCAGTGAACTCATTCCAGTAGCTTGACTCCTGATAGAAGAGAAACCAAAAATCAGTAGAAAAGGTAGAAAGTTACTTTTAGGTTAACTTCTTCTGGAGAAAATATTTCAGCAATAGTGATCTTTTCAAGTTGCTGAGACATTTGAGAAAAGTTGATTTGGAAATCCAGTCAAAGGCCCAATAGTATGAAACTCTTAACAGAGTTACACTTACATAGAAAGAATAAAGAACATTGACTACAAGATTTAAAAACATTTTTGTTTTAGTAATCTTCATTTAATATGCTACATACCTGGTGTCTGAATATGTCCACCAAAGAAAGTGATTTGTGATGCTTCTTAAAGATTTTTATGTTAGTGGTCAATTTTTATACCTCCTTTAAATACCCCTTTATTTTTTAACAATTTAATAGATTTAGTTTATTGAAAGTTTGGGGTTTAAAATGATTTATAGAGTTACTTTGCGTAGTTACCTATTCTTACTATAGTTACCAGCATCAGTAGTTGCACTATTGCAAATATAACTGCATAGGATATTCCTCACAAGGTTGCTGAGTGTATCATGTTTGTATTATTAGTACAAATAGGTTTGATTTTATTTGGTAAAGTAATATTAAGATCCAGGTTCTAGTGAGCCCATCATTTCCTCATCAACAATGATGATGAATTAAAATTTAATGTCCAACTCACTTGAAAGTTTATTTTTCCTTTCTATCTTTTACATGCTTACTGTGGAATAAATTATAATCCCACCTGTACACAGTATGGGTTTATTGCTTCAAATCTCTTCCTTTGATTAACCTCAGAGGCCTATGGTTGAAGCGTAAAATATGTAAAGCTATACTCATGCAAGAAGTTGCAGAACTAGAATTTAAAGGCGTAAAATTGTTTAAAGACTCTTAATCTTTTAATAGCAGAATATAACAAAATAGCTTTGGAAACATTCTCTAATATGCTATTTAATAAATATTCAGAATATTTTTAAAATTAGTTATTCAATTCTTCTGTGTCATGCAAAAATACCAATGAATTCAAGAGAGCGACAATTTCATGTATACAAAATGCTAATAAAACATAATTGCCAAGAATTATATTTTACAATCTTAGGTAGTCACTATAAATACACTGTTTTTATTCATCCTGTATGGCAGTTTAATCAGTTTCTTTAATTAGTTATAACTCTACAAGCTTGAAAATCATATTCTTTTCATTTTTCATCATAGTTTTATTGTTGTATAATACATAAGAATGTTATTTCATATTACATTATAATTTTAAAAATTCATCATTCTTTTAACAAGGGACAACATTCTCAAAAAATTTAAAATAAGGAATACTAATGTAGCAATAGGTACAGATGTAGATGTTGAATTATACAAAATGCTGTTTCACTCCTCTTATAAACTATGTAGAGGACAAAAAGGGAAAAAGTGAAACAACTAAAATATATTTTAACTAAAGGCACAATTAACATCAATGATTAGATAAAGATTGACTTCTTTTTAACAGAGACAGAAAGGATCCTGAGAAACACTTTATTTTTAATAGGTGGACAAGATAAACTCAGTTGAGAATATAAACCCAGAAAATTAGCCTCCAGTCTTCAAAGTAAACTGATCATTCTCAGAGCATCATAAAATCACAGAATATCCTGAGCTGGGAGAGCTTTTTATTTTATTTTTATTACATGCTTCTTATTTTAGTGTAATTTTAATTTTAATTATGAGAATTAGAATATCAACTGAATCATATAAAGTAAATACTGGGAGAAAAATTTAGATATTTTTTATGAAGATTTTATTTCTGTCTTGCTCCAGATACTTCTAGTAATATATAATATCTTCTCTTATTTTTCTCCCTGGTAATTTTTGGTAAATCAATTTTCTGACATAAAAAGTGTACCTTAAATATTACATGGTGAAAATGAGAAAATTTTTTCTATAGCTGCCATATTAAAGATAGTGTGTTTTCAATTTATTTTATATGTAAACTACAGATTCCTCTTCAAATTTCAGAAAATAAAGTAGAGATAATGGTTTAAATTTAAATTCTGCATAAGCAGTTGATTAATATAACTTTAAAGAATTAGAGTTCTGAAACGGATTATGAATCTGACAGGATAGAAGGGAAATTGGCCCTCCCATTGCAATTAATAAAACAAAACTTTAAAACTTTTAAAAACTTGAAGAAAAAACACATCTCTGGTCCCAGAATGAATTTCTTCCATATCTCATCATATGACTTGTTGCATTTTGGCAAAGTTCCTTTATTCTTCCCTAAATTTCTTGCCTTCTTAATCCTAACACATTGAAAGAGTAATAAATGAAAGGCAAAAAAGTAGAGATTAACTATTCCTCTTATGAGGGATGGAAAACTAATGTATCAGGAGAGACAAGAAGAATCCTAAAATGTTCAGAGAAAGTTTTTAGAGCTAACATTTTTAAATATACAGCTTTAGGAACTTTGAGCTATATTTATCTTCTGAAGTGATAGCTGAAAATATATATTTGGTCCAATTCCATCTGAGGCTGATCAGAGATTTCAGTTTCAGAATCAGATCTAGCTCGTAAAAATAATCCCAAAAACCAACGAAAAACTTTCAGCAAAACAGGTTTTGAGGTGATTAAAGCTTTAACATTTCAATTAATTTTACTTCCTTGTTCTTGTTACTGTTGGCTACCATTGGGCAACATCACAGCCTGTGCATTGTTTGAAGTTGGGTCAGATGTTGGCTCTTTTGAACCTAATTCTAAAGCAGCGTTGCCTCTTCATAAAGTGGGTATGGAAATTTAGCACAATTCCTTAAGAACTAGATGTAAAAGTGAATATTCACAGTCCCCCTTTCCTAAGACATTTTTGGGATTTATCTTCAAGTTTTCACTGGAAGATACATCTGATCAAATAAAGCAGTCATGGCACGGCAGTTCTGCATAATAAATAGGTATTCAGACAGGTCCTTTTGCCTCACTCCCACTGAATTATCATCTTTGAAATATTTTGATTGAACCTAAGAGAACAATAATACTCTTTACTCTCTTTGAGTGAATGAAAGAAGCACAGTACTCAAAGATTCTGGAAACACAGAGATATTCTTGAGTTTTGCTGTATTGCTGACATTTGGTCTTTTTCTTTGTTCCTTTATATGAAGAAATTCTGTGATCTCAGGACAAATGTTCTCTGTTTTCAGATATGACTGGTAAAACTGGATATTAACAAGTTACATCATATAAGGATCCTATTGCTAGTGGGGAAACAGACATTAAGAAGTATGCTAAAATAAAAATCTTAAACAGGTGACTGGGCTGAGAAATTCCTCTTTTATTTTACTAAATTACTGTGAGTTTGTTTCTGCTCAGTATTCAGTATTTCATATTTCTTCACAAGATCTTTCTTTAGTAATTCTAGTCCTTCTCGATTAAAGTACAGAAATTCAAGCAAATGTTCTAAAAGCAAGGAAGACACTCCAAATTTATTGTTGTTCTCTATCTTAAGATCAATTAAATTGCCCTAAGACTATACACAGTTACTAGAGAAAATTAATTTACAGAGAGATGGAGTTCACTTTTTTTAACTAAGACATTACGAGAGGTTTTGTGTTAACATGAAGGTTATTTGGGATAAATTCAAGAAGCAATTTTGTTCCTTTGTGGCTCACAGAAGCTGAAATTCAAATCTTCATTCCCTACATAACTCTATGTACTAGAAAAAAAAGCTATAAACCAGAACTGTATGAGCAGGCAAGTATGAGGACCTGGAACTTGAGGAGACAAAAATGACAGATCAAAGACTAGAGGATGCAAGCATAAGCAATAACAGCACAATAGTGATATAAGCACCTAGAAATGGAGGGGAGATCACTTACAATGGTCAGAAATGAAAATTACTCCCGTGCGTTATGAACGTCTCACAGATATGTGCAAATTACAGATTTTCTCAGGGTGCTTCTATGATGTAAAGCTGTTTGACAAATGGGTGCACCTATTTAGAGGATAGAGAGCACAGGACAAAATGACCAAGAGAAGCGAGGGTTGTCTGGTAAGATGACATAAGAAGGTATACTGTGAGCTGAGCATGGTAGCAAGGTAGAAAGGAGCAATGGCTGCACCAACAAGAAGCAGGGATGCTGAGCTGCTACTCTGGGTTAGGACCAGGTTCAGAAACAGGGATCAGATCAGACACAGTCCAGTGTTCACCCAATAAGACTGCAGTGAAGAGGCAAATCTGAAGGCAAGCCAGGAAGGCAAACCAGAGAGTCACAGTCACAGTCAGGGGGCAAACCAGGAACAGTTGTAGCTCCACTGTAGCACAGACTGGGACCAGTACTCTCCCAGTTAAAATGAAACTCCCAAGGAAAGGAGAAGTTGACCNCGGGCTGACCAGCGAGACACGTGCTGCAACACCCTGGCTTCCAGCTCCCTTCACAGCAGCTCTTGTCAGCTCTTGTTTATCTCCTGGAGGGAGGATATCCCCGAGGTCCTTGAATATTTTTACAACTCCCAGAAAATAGTCTTAGTTTAAATAATAGCTTACATAGTTAAGTAATAGTCAAAGAGTTGGATGTGACTTTTCTATAAATTATTTAAAAACAGTGAAAAAAACCCAAACAAATCCAAACCCCAAAATGAGTACAGAAAAAGTCATCAGAAGGCAGAATACATATCTCCTGTTGAATGATATTCAGGCAATGTTTGGTGTATCCATTTCTGATACACATTTGCTATATTTGTATCATGACTTTAAATATAGGCCTTATTTTGATTAGTAGGAGTTGGTGGGCATCTTACACACAAACATCAAAACTGAGTTAATTTTCCATCAGCAAGGCTCAAGAAGTTACCATTGACTCCCTGTATTTATGTGTGAAAGCGAATGTCATGAAAGTGAGAAGACAGCAATGTGGAATCTAAATTGTGATTTTACATAAGTAAGGAGGTTATAGGAGTGTTTCAGTTCTCATTTTCATTCATCCAAAGTAGGGCATAACCTAAGGTACCTGTGCCAGCGTGGGTCCTCTCTTAGTAGTCAATTTCAGTTAGCTGAAATAAGAAGATGGGAACTAGCTATCATTCTTTGTACACCTCTTTTCACTAACATACATATCATAACATATGTAATGTCACTTAATAAAAACATCCTGTTGGTCACAAGCTCCATTCAATTTGCAAGCAGCTTAAAATGTAAATAACCTATATCTAAACAATAAGTAACATCTTAACATAATAACCACATTTGTCTACCTTACTCTACTGTGCTAAAGCATTTGTAACCTTAAAGCATGGTGTTAATACCTTAATTGTAATTAACAAGGCAATTTCCTGTCTGATGTTGTGTAAAAAATACAGAGCACCAGCCACGAACTTTTAATTGCCCTGTTAATTCTTCTAATTATAAGTGGCAGTATAATTAGCTAGAATATTGCCCCACAAATGTGCCTTGTATTATTCTATTTTTTCCACCACGGTAAGAGTTGGGTTTTTTTCATTCCGTTTAATAAGTAAAACATTCTTTAAGTTTCTGACATTATGCATTTTTTTTAAATTCACTGTGCCACATTTAAGCTTTTTTTTATGATAACCCAATATGATATGTAATCCAATATCAAAATATCCTCTTTGCTGTATTTTTGAAAACTGAAGAGTTTTTCAGAACCAAGAATCAACTAACATAAGCATCCAAATTCAATATCAGCTTCAGTAAAAATACTGTCTGGCTCAGCGTTTATGCTAATTACATTATAACTCGTCCCATCAATCAGAACAAGACACTGGAATTGATAAATTTAGGTTTTTTAAATTTAGTTTTAAGACAGGTGCAAGTAAACCCTAATTAACTTCAATAATTAAAAATCCTTATTACTTTGCCTGAGTAACTTGTCTATGTGATGTACAGACAGGAGATTTATCCCTTAGGATAGTGATTGCTGTGAATTTTTTTGTTCCCAAAGCACTAGCTTTAGATTTAGCAGTCTCCATAGTTACAATGTACATGAAGAGTCCTTGTCTCTTTCCCAGCCTTCTTTCCCTTCTGGAGCTTCATCATCCTTCATATCAGGAAGAACCTCGCTGTAAGTTCAGCTACCATATCTGCCAATATATGAAGTAATTTTAGCACTTGTCCTTCATGATAATCCAGAACAATAATAAAAATATGTCTACATTTATTATATTCTTAAGTTCTTAATCAAATTTCCCTCATCCTTTACTCATTCGATCTCCTGTAGGTTTGTAATCACTCTAGGACTTGGCCAAATGCCACAAATATGGTTGGTTTGATTCTTTCCTTCAAAATTTACCTATCTTGATTAAAAATTGATCTTACAGTACATAGTATGGCTTAGAATTTAGAAATCCGCTTCTCACTATTAACAATATTTGAACTCCTATATCAGAACAGTTTTGAAGAATGAAGAATTTTAAGAAAATTCTTTCTGATTGAAGTTTAACAAGAAATATAATATTCTTGAAATTTTAGTAGACTGACATATAAACTTGATTTCTGACAAGATAAACAATGGTGATTTTAAAATAAAGTCACTTGTTATGGTTTTTGGACTTGAACCTCATCCAGCAGTGTACCTGATCCATCATGTATGCTAAAAGGAATTTATTGCTGTTTCTCAGTATCAAAAAAGAAAAAGTTTATTCTGCCATTGATTGACCTTTAAAAAGAAAATCGTAGCTGGCTTATGAGTAAAAGCCTTTCTTTCCTTCTCACTTTCTCCATTAGTGTTCCCTGCATAGTTTCACAACAAGTCTGCCAGCATAAATCAAATGTTCAGTTGTCACAACAGCACATTGATCTGATAGAATAAATCCTTGATTACAGCAATGCTTCATAACCATTAAGTCCCAATGAAGTAGTCAACTAGTGCAGGTGACAGCCTACTAACCATCTGCATTTGGTATAAATGATTCTAGGAATGGCTGTAGAAGACAACAGTTGAAGTATGCATTCTTTCCTTACTTTTTGTTTTCTTTTCTTTTTTTTTTTTGGTTAATCCCCAAATAAATCACCTATCACACTTTTGTCAAGTTGTTGGTATATTCCTATCCTTTCATTTGAGAAAGAAGTACATATACCTAGAAAATAGACTGATTGTCAGATTGCTTGAAAATAATTAATTTATCTATAATTTCTAGTAGTAGATGATCACTTATTTGTATAGGACACCACTTATTATTTCATCTTCCACTTGAAAGCAGTATCTTTTCTATTTAACTTATGCTTTTCTGAGTCATCTGTGATGCTGTCTTTTTATACTGAATTTCAACAAAATATTGTAATGAATTTCATGTATAGCAGTATTTCTTATAGTAAAAGATGATTATAAATCCACTTGTCCTGAAGACAAGAGAAACACAGTGTCAGTCATCGAAATTCAACTTTTTGGGTAGAAAAATGCTGAAGGACAGGTAGAAATGTTAAAATGTCATGACAGTATATCTGCCATTGTATTCAGTGAGAAAAGGATAAAATGTTAAAATTAAATGATTTAGAAACACTTTTCATGTTTTTTTAAAGATAAACCCATTTTTCTTCTTTTTATAAATATGCAAATTGTCTATTTCCATATATTTCTTGACATGTATTGTGACCAAATTGGAAGCATTAATGTGAAATTAATGGATACATTGCTTTTCTCATGACCTCAAAGAAAGAAAAAGTATCCAATCTAGTAAATTATTTTAATAAAATAGAAAACAATATTAGAACTGAATTTTGCAGAAATTATTTGTCTTGAACATAAAAATGTATATTTGCAAAATAATACCCAAATTATAATTGTATTTGCAGAGTGATTAGCAAATAGGCCAGAGCTCAAGCAAAGTGAAAACAATTGTAAATAAGTTTCGCGAATAAAAAAATAACTCTCAATTTCTATCAGTGAAAAACAAGTGTGGTACAGAAAAGTTTTCTCTATCTACTAATTATATACTTCATTAAACTTGCTGGGTTGTGGATTGTCTGTAGAGCTGAGCAGAGGAGATAAAGTCTGGTCTTATTATTTTATGTATTTATGCATGTATATGTTTATTATTTATATTTCCTAGGGACATAAACACTTTTAAAAGGGATTTCCCATGGCTTGCAAGCTTCCAATGGCTTCCTCTTTTTTATAATCAAGTGTGAGGTCAGCCAGGGGACCTTTTCTACTTTCAAGATTTTTCTGTTTCTTCATAGAAGTTGTGAACTAGATTTATTAACAAAGGTGATAGCACCTACAGTTCTACATGTCTCATCTATAATTTCCGGATAAACTCTGCTAAAAATTATGTGATTATAGTGTGAAGCTCTTCATGCAGAATGTCTTCTAAAATGTAATAGAAATAAATGATTTAGTATTCATTGTTTCTTATGTTTTCTGGCAGTTCAAATTTCATAATATGAACACTTGGAAAACAAAATAAAGAGGGTCTTTTTTACATTTGGAATTATTTTTGTTCATGTTGTAAGAAAAAAATTTACAGACTTTCAAAGCTATTGCTATCCAGAATATTTTATAATAGACTACAGTATGCTTCACATGACTAAGCTGAAAAATGTTTGCAAGGAGAAAATTTATTTTTGTGAATTTAATTTTCCTACCTGTTTCATTAAATACTTTAATTTTTTTTAGCTGCAAAATAAAGCTGGAACTACAAAGGTAATCTATTTTTTTCTGCCTCTGAATAATTATCAGTAGTAATGATTAGTTGGAGTTTATTTCTGTACTTACAAACACTTGGTCTGTTACAGGTATCCTGCTTGCTATCATCATTCACTAGTCATTAATAAGAAAACAACTTAAGAATGGACTTTGAAATTTCCAAGATTGTTTGTTTAAGCAATACTGTCAAGATTCAATATTTAATTTGAACAGTATAAGTAATCTGAGGAAGAATTGCAGTGGAAAAAGATTACTGAATATATTTAATCAATTTCCTGGCAGTTAATAATTTATTTTCATTGAAAATTGGGTTCAAATATATCTACAAATATATAATCTTAATTAATCTTAATATAATCAGGTAAATTGTTAAGTGACTCCATGTCTTAGATAGAGATGATAGCATTTACAAGTAGAAAATAGCAAGACTGCTTAAGATAATTGGAAACTTTTTTAAATCAGACGGAAATATCAAATTGATGAATGTTCAAAAAAGCTTGACAGTAAAAAGAATGTACAGCTATGGCTATTTTCATGAAAGATGTCAAATTTTCAAATGTTTATCACACCCTCAAGTCCTTCTCAGCAGTGTTGCTCTCAGTGACTTCTTCTCACAGTCTTTTTTTATGTCTGGGATTACCCCAATCCAGGTGCAGCATCCTGCATTTTGACTTATTAAACTTCATGAGGTTCTCATAGACCCAGTTCCCAGGTTTGTCCTGGCCCCTCTGGATGACATCCCTTCCTTCTATTGTTTCAGCTGTACTGCTCAGCTTATGCCACCTGCAATCTTGCTGAGAGTCTAGTCCACCTCACTCTCTCTGTCATTGGTGAAGATATTGAAGGGTACCAGTCCCAAGACAGAGCCCTGAGGACACCACATGTCACTGCCCCCCACCTGGACACAGAGACATTGGCCACGAGTTTCTGGCTGCGTCCATCCAGCTTAATAACAAACCTACCCTTTCTACTGGTTCACGTCCCTTTAAAATACCAAAGAAATGTCAATGTCAATTCATCTTGTCAAACAAATAGCTTTACAGGTCAGCTCTGGGGATTAATTGCGGACCTCTAGGTGAAATGAATGTTACTTCCATCAATGACCAAAATTATTCTATGAACTCCAGTGGGAGGTATTGTGAGTAACTCATGTTTATCTAAATAAATATATGAGTTTGGTATAAAGATTAAGGTTCTGATGTGGAACAGCAATTTATTCCAAGAGTAATTACACTAAATCAATAAGAATTAGACACCTGTTTTCAACATCAGAAACTTACCTCTGCAATCCATCATCTAGTACATTTTTTGTTACCCCAATACACTGTCTCAGGCCTGTGTAAGCACTACATACATCATATCAAATTCTCACTATGGGAATTAACCACCTGGTTATGTATGTATTCTTGAGAAAGGAATTAGTCCAATTGTTTACAAAAATTAATAAATACATTTTTGCTTTATCAAATATTTTTCATTACTTGTCAACCATGTTTCAAACCTTTTTGATTCTCCCATTCCAGTTCCGGAACTTAGTTTAATTTTTTTTCTGTCTGCACTTTCCCTGCACCTCTGGCTCTTGTTTTATTGTTTCTTCTGGCTCTGTTGATTTTATTTTGGAAAAAAAAAAAAAAATCGGACTTACTGGGTATGCCTATGAGTTAGGGAAGACACGAGTCCTGTATTGCCTAGGGCCTGTCAGATAACAAAAAATAAATAAAAAAGCCTCAAATGATAAGTGAGATAAGTGTGAAGGTATTGCAATGTTTTAAAGTTTGTGGTGGATATTTTTGATGCTGATAGCGACTGTCATTTGAGTTTGGGAGTGTGACAGAAAAGTTTCTATGTTTTCTTTCTCTGCCATAGCTGGTAGAGAAAGGAAAATGGTCTTTCCTTGAACACATTAAATCTTGATGTTTGACATGCAGATGTGTTTACACACAAATGAGTCAGTAGCCACCTTTGGATCCTTGGGTCAGGAATGTTTGGTTCAGTTACTTGGGCAGGTTGTGACTTTGTCTGGCAGGGCCCCAAGTGTGACTCCTCCTGACAGTGACAGTTCACTCACTGTGCTGCAGTCACCTCAGCCCAAAGCAGTCACTGCTGTCTGTGTTATTTGTTCTACTGGTGGAGATGGCATTTCTGTTCTGATCTATTCTGATCTATGCTATTTTTAATTTCCTTAAGAAAAACAATATTGTAATTCATGATTTTTCTCTCATAAAGTACTGAATGCTTAAAAATATTGTTTATTAATTACTGTGTTTTTAAATGGATTGTAATATTTAAGTAATGGATTATAAAATAAAAATCATTTAAGATTCTTTAAATTATATGGAAAACTAAGCTATGTGAAAAGAGATATACCATCTGTGTTTTGCATTGTAGCACTAATACTTACATCCAGATATAAAGTATTTTATTAATAACTATAATTATTTTTAAATTGTTGTTACTATTGTTATTATTATAATAATTTTTCCAAGTCTTGAAACTGAGATGACAAAGTAAAACCACTTTTGTGTGGTGAGGCTACAAGATGTAGAACAACATCTGTTTCAAGGGTATCCAATTTCTTTGAATTCAGAACAATAAAGTATCAGAAAACTCTCTGAGGATATTACTCTAGTGTAACCATTCAGGAAAAAAAAAGCAACTTAAGGAATTGATGGATTCATCCCTAAATATCTTCTTTGTTAATATATTATTCCAGGATTTTTTTATGGAGTACTTATGCTGAAATAAACTATTCCATTAGTTGTCTCTTTCAAGCCTTGGTTTGCTTAGGTTACACTAAAGCTGCTAAAGGAAATTGTAACTAATATTATAAATTATCTACTAAAATTTATATCACAGATCTTGTAGATAAATATATGTGAATAATTTCAATGATGAGTAGTATCTACAGAGAAAAAAAAAAAAAATTGGAAAGTTTTAGCTGTACAATAATCCTTACTTTCTGCATCTTTATATCCTCCTGGAATACTTCTGTATCCAAAAAGCAGTTTATTCCAAAATCACATTCTTAAGTAATGTCTGGGATTTTCTTTTGTTCTTGTGTAAACTCATGCATGATTGACTCTTGCTCATATTTCCATAGTCTGCAATTTCAAAAGACTTTTGAAACAAATTTTTTTCCTAATTCATAGTCCATCAAGAATAAACAATGAACTTTTTTACCACGGTCCTCTTAGTCCAATTGTTCTGTTTCAAGTTTAAACAGTGATCACTTTGACACAATTTCCCTACTTCTTTTTGCTCTTCCTAAAATGAAAAAAAACCTCTTTTCATTCAGTGAGCATTGCTGCAATGACCAGACTGCAGATATTTACCTTATCTGGTAAAGCAAAAAGCTCTGCAGTGCTTGGCTTCATTGAACCTTTCTTCATGCCAGACAGAATGGAAGAGGTCAAGCTGATGTGGTAGCAGTACTTATCCTACTTCTCCCAAGAGTAAACTGTCCAGCACTGAGAGTGTCCCCTTTCTCCTCTTTGAATAATTGATTTGACAGAAGGACAGGAGCACCTGCTGGTGGGAAGTTTCCATCCCTGTAGGTGCAGACCTTTGCCTACTTGGCATAAATGCGTCTGTTTCAGCCTGATTTTGAGAACATTTTTGGAAGAGCTTTGTATAGGAGAATTGAGAAAAATGTGACATAAAGAGTAAAATATAAGCTTTTGCCTTTTTTTCTGTCCCATATGAATTTAGAAGTTAAATAGGAACAATTTGTGTTTAATAATTTATTTAGAGTTTATTTAGGGTTCAATACATGTGCTCAGGTTTGCAATAATTGCTGTAATTGAAGAAGCAAAAGACCTTCATATAAGTTCTGCAAAAGGAGTTTTTAATAAAAAAACCCTTTTGACCTCAGGCTGTGATCATGGACAGGAAAGCCAGCTGATCATAGTAGCTGCATATAAAGAGAGTAATGATTTGGATAATTTTATATTTTGTTGCTTAGATTTCATAATTATTTTGTAAATGGCCATGGACCCTGAAATATGGCTTGAACTAGTCTTCCTAAGCAGTGAAATTCCTAACTGAATTAACTTTGGCAGTCATCTGCTGGCCACCTGAAAACTGAGGATATAAAACCTCTGCAGGTTTGTATTTAAAGGCCTGTGTAAATTACTGGTGCCTGCAAATGACCTTCAGAAGCTTCGTTGGGACTTTGGAGAGGACCATCATTTCTCTGTGGGGTTTGTGAACTTGATCTGAAATGAAGATCGTGGAAAGCATGCACCTTTCAGGTCTGATTGTTGTTGAGGTGAGCAATACCATCCTCTAAGCACTCTGGTCTTCCATGGTCTATAACTATAGTATTCTCTCTAGGCAGTAGAAACTACCATACAAAGATATTAATCAGGGATTTTATTACTCTTGGATATTTAATTACTTTCTGACTACTGTTATGTCTCCTGAAAATCAAGAAAAATCCCACCAGCTAAGCAATGCCAAAAGCACAGGACGCTCCTCTGAGAAACCTATACTTCCCTTTCTTTGTGGGGAATATGGCAAGTAAGGAGCCTGTGAAAGCAGGGTTCTTTCATTTTAGCAGGTTCTAATGATCATTATTTGAAGAGCAGAAACTGCTTGGTGCATTAGTCAACATATGCAGGCTTAAATCTTTCCCTTTTCCTTTCCCAAATCTCTTCCAACCACATAAACTATGTTCCTGCACCATGCTGGAGACACACTCTAATATTAAGTTTTTAGGGTTTTGGTTTTTTTTATTTTTTAAGAGCTTTCCAGTGTCTGATGGCTTGTGCTTCTTAGTATTTATTTGCCTGAGTAATCCAAGAATACTTATACCCACTGTCAGAGCTGTGTAGTGATGTGGAGATGGATGGTGGTTGCCGGACCTCTCCCCGAAAAGTGTCTCTTCTCAAGAAGCCACTGAGGTGGGCACACAGTCAGTCACTCAAGTCCCCACACACACACATCACAGATAGCTCAGTGAAGAAAGACTTGAAGGGTCTCCTGTATAGAGTTCCAATGAGTTTTATTGCAACCACACATGCTGAAGGGTTCCAGGGACAAAAAGACCCAGATCAAAAGAATGTATTATTATTACAATTCAGGATGGCTCAAATAATGATACGTAAAAACTCTGGTTTCTTTGGAGGGCATTATAGCAAAAGTTTATTGGGAGGCATCTCCTTTTATACAGTGATTTGGTACAATGAATATTACTAGTCATTTGGAACAACACCTCTCGACTGTTTCTTACAAATGAACAACAAGTTAGAAAAAACAGCACCTGCTAAAGGTCTTTCACCTTCCAAGGATTGTTTTTGATTCTTCCTCACAATCACAGGCCAGAATGGGAAAGCACTAAGTTCCCTCAGGCTCTGCTGCCTGATGCCTAGGATTTTCTCCCTGACCAGCGTGGCAGCGCCCACAAAAGTGTAGGGGTCAGGCGCCAATGGTGTGCAGGCACAGGGGCAGTACAACTATCAGTGAAACCACACCCAGTGGGGAAACAGGGAAAGGAGAAACCTCGCGAACTAGGGACATATATGAACAATAAAGGTGGGCAAGCCCAATGGGCCAATGGGAAAAGCAAAACTGAGGTGGATTAACATGTGCTGCAGAGCACCGTGGGGGTAATATTTTTCCTCACTCTAAGCTATGTGGCATTCCTGAAGCCTATGGTAAATTCTTGCTGGGCATTGCCCTGGAAGTTCCCCTTATAGGCACAAGGGCTTCTACAGACGTGATCTTACAGGGAGGAGGTCGTCTCAAAGGTTTGTTGCAGCTTCATCTAGAACACACAGCTCTGGCAAATGGCAGCTGTGGGTTGGCTCCTGTCTTCCAAGCACTTGCCTGTGACTTTATTTATTTCTTGCCATTTTGTTTGAGATCTACGTCACATCCCTTGCTATTACACCTTCTGCTTTCTAAAAATCAACAAAGCTTGTCAGTAAAGCACACATTTTACACAGATATTCACCAGATCCAAGGTTTACTCTACTCATAGATGCTGAGACCACCAGATTTAAATTTGGAGATTTTGTGACTAAAGTAAACTATATGGGCTTTAGACACAACATTTAAGGTTATGGAAGCCTCAGGTTATGCCTCCTGGAAAACAATTTGAGATGAGGGGATATCCAGCACAGATTTTTTTCCTCATTTCTTTCACAGGTGAGAACTGACCCTAGTTCCCTGATTTTAGTGGAAAATATTCTGTTTGCCTTTGAGCAAAACACAGGAATGAAAAAATATGGTGAAAAGCTAGACTTGGGGACACTGATCCAAAGTGTGAGTAGTTAACCATGTTCCACAATATTTTTTTGTATATTAATTACTGAGGGTCTGTTCCCTTCTGCTTGACTTTAAACATAATGAACAGGTCCTTCTTTCCCTCAATCAAAGGATTCTCTAGAGTCATAACAAAGGTTGTCAGCATGCCCTCAAAACAGCTCATTCTGGAGGACCAGAGTAACACAAGCATTTTTCACGGACAACCCAAGACAACTGAGCTCAGCTGATTGGCTAATGATATTTATGACAAAAAAATCAACAATCCAGATAATTATTTTCACTATCTGTAAAAAAAGTGTGTGCAACTTTGGCAGCTGATGCTGAAAATTGAATACATCTATGTAGATATTTAGAAGTACAGCACAGTAAAATGTGTGCACATTTCCAAAGCACATGTCTTTATCATAACTGTGTGAAAGATAAGATTTACTGTCTTCATCATCTCAAGGTTTGTACTTACTGAAGCTGCAAATACATTGACTGTCACTAATCGTGACAGTTTGTCATAGACTCCATTCCAGGTAGGCCAGTGAAGAGTATCATTAGATAGCTTTGATCTACAGAAGCTTGGTTTTATTAATGTTCTGGGCACACTTCTCAATCCCACTCAGCCTCCCCTGCCACTTATTTTCCTAATTTTTTTCAGATTGCGGTTGACGTGGGTAGATTCTGCTATATTTATAGGCAAAAAATTATTTATGTTTTGGACTCTGTATTTTAATTTATGGGGAAAGTACCCAAAGTCTCAGATCAACACCTACAATTCCTAGCTTTGAAGAAATAAGTGTAAATAAATATGAAAACTGGAATAAGACCAAATTCAGTTTTAGACTGCCAAAGAAATATTAGAAGGTAATAATCTTCAGTCAATTAAAACTGTAAATCTACTTTATAGTAAGCTACATTTACATGTAAGATTGAGATGCCTTTTGTATCTTGCATTTTGATACAGTTATTACAGTATTCAATTTCAGCACCATACATTAATAAATATTGGGTTTTCTCAGTGCAAAAAAATTCTTTTACATAGAACACAATATATATAAGAAACTAAAAGTCATTACAGCAAGATAAGCAAAACTATTATACTTAACAGTGAACACAAGTACTGAAAGGAAATCATTATAATCTTCAGACCTCTCATCTTGATCCTTTGGAATCACAAGCTCTCTTCTCACTTGAAGGTGAACTGCAGGTCATTCAAAAGTACTTGTCCAAAACTGGTGGATACTTATTTTATCATAAGGTTTGTGACAACAGTGTAAAAAACACTAAACCATTGTTGAATTTGAAGACTGATGCATCGATAAATCAAGGCATGGTAACATCACCTTTAAAAAGAAAACCTCACTCTCTATTCATTAAGCTTTGATTTAAATAATGAAAACCTCTCCAAAGTTTTTGTAAGAAAGGATAGTAGAGTATTGCTTCTGTGGCAGTTTTGGCTGGGATAGAAAAAATTTTCTTCAAAATTGTTGATATGGAGCTGTATTTTGGATTTGTACTGAAAACACTGTAGATAACACAGGGATGTTTTAGCTATTGCTGAGTTGTGTTGCACAGATTCAAGGACTATTTACTTCTCACCCCATCCCACTAGAGAGTAGACTAAGGATGCACAAGAATCTGGGAGGGGACACAGTCAGCACAGCTGACTCCATCTGACCAGAAGGATATGCCACACAGTATGACATTGTGTCCTATATAAAACTGGGAAAAGAAGTAAAAAAGATGGGGATGTTCAGAGTGATAGCATCTCTCTTCCCAAGTCACCATTTTGCATGACAGAACCAGATGTTCTCCTGGATATGGCTGAACACCTGCCTGCCCACTGGAAGTTGTGAATTAATTCCCTGTTTTGCTTTGCTTGTGTGTGTAGCTTTTTCTTTTCCTATTAAAATGTCTCAATCTCAGACCATGAATTCTCTCCCTTCTAACCCGTCCAATTCTTTCCCCATTCTCAGTGTGGGTGGAGTAAGCAAGTGACTGCCTGGGCCTTAGGATTGGTCTGTGAAATCTCTCAGTTACAGGCTGAGGTGAAACCATGGTTGGGGTGAAACCATGACAGCTCCTTATGATGCAATATAGGTTTTCATGCAAAATAAAACCAATTCTGATTCACAGAATCACAGAATGAACTAGGTTGAAAAAGACCTTTGAGATCATCAAGTTCAACCTATGACCTAACCTAACACTTCCTCATCAACTAAACCATGGCACTGAGTGCACATGCAGTCTTTTTAAAAACATGTTCAGGACAGTGACTCCACCACCTCCCTGAGCAGATTATTCCAGTGCCCAATCACTCTTTCAGTGAAGAATTATATCCTGACATCTAACCTAAACTTCTCTTGGTGCAGCTTAAGACAGTAACTGTTTTACAATAGCTGTGAAAACCTTATATGACATAGGTCAAGTTTACTCTGTAGCAAGGACTACAGATTTAAGTCTGTACTCAGTTTCATTAAAATAAATGAGGAAAAATACAATTCAAGCTGCATGAATTTCTTCAGTCAGTCAGCACAGTACATTCTGGATCAGCTCAAACAGAGGCTTTAGTTTTAGAACTCATAACAGATTCCAAAGGGAACAGGAAGTGAATGGCCAATTGAGAAACATCACCTCTTAAATGAAAAAATATCCACTAAGTCAAATATTTTTAGAGAGGAAGGCAGGTGCTAAATGTGAATTTTTCTGTGAGGAACAATGGAGGGATTTTCAAGGAGCATTTCTAATCTACTGCTTCCATAAATATTCAGTACATTATAGTTGCTAGTAATGTATTGGTGGTGTTAAACTTAACATTTGCTCAAATCCTTTTTTCTTCAATTCTTTTGCTTTCTCGCTTCTCATTAAATAGTATTTGAATAACTCTCTTAGCATTTTCTTTTGCAAACAGCACGACACAATGTAGAGCTTTCTTGGCATTCTAATCAATGAGATGCAGTGTATTTTACCAGCACAAAGAAAAGCTACTTTAATTTAGAATTATTGTTAGCCTCTTCATCCTTACTGTTGAACTATGCAGGCCCTTATCACATTAGTATTGCACAGCCTAGAAGAAGGGTAATTGCATCATCAGTCTCTCTTGTTCAGTTTCTGTCACAGCCCTTTTAACATGCTCATCCTTTCCATTTCTTCATGATTTCATTTAATATTCACCTGGGTTAGAATCATATCAGCAGCAAGAACTTTCTGATTTAACAGCTGCTGTATGCTCTACTCTAGATTTCTTTCTCATGAATTAAGGGGAAACAGACTTTTTTTTAAAATAAAGAGTGTCCCTTAGAATTTTTATGGCCAAATATATGGACACTGAATTTTTATTTGGAGTTCGAATTTGAAATACAAACAAGTAACCTAAGTCTGTCTTTAATAAAATTACAGAGCATGACTTTCTATAGAGTATAATGCTTTAGATACCTAGTGCACTTCCATTCCCTTCAGAGAGTTAAAGCTGTTTAAACACCCCAATATTGTGCCAGTTGCATGTATGCATGTTATATTTTTTTCTATTAAATGTTTTTGAGATGACAGATAATACAGTTGCTGAAAATAAGAAAAGCTGAATCTTGCTTCCAGATTTACACTGACAATATGGAATCCTTGCATTTCATCATTTCAAGAGACACAGTAGAGGGAAATGTAGAGAATCTTATTATTAATGGATGCAAACCTTCCCTCTTTAATTATATCATATATTTTCAGGTATATATTTTTGTCATAATAAAAAATAGATACATTAAAAATGACAAAAATAATTATAAAAAATACTTATGAGGGCTGATTGAGATAGCAAGACATTTGCCTTTTTCATCTCAAATGGCTTTGATTTCCTAATGGTGTGTATGAAACTGTAGACAAAAATAGATATTACATAAAATACAAAAGTTCTCTCTATAAGTACAAAGCCTTACACAGACACAGGCTCTTTGATAATTATAAGCAAGGAAATGAACATCTGGATGTTAATGATGCAAATACTACTTTCATTCAAGTCCTCTCAAAGGTCAAGATTATGTCACTAGTATTCATAAAAAGTGTTTGAAAAGTCTTATTTCAATAATTGGACTACTTATAGAGTTGAATACTGTCTGCAAGAGAGGAAGAAAAAGATATAGCTAAAAGACACTTAAAAATGTCTGGTGGGATTCCCTCATTTCAAGACGTTTTTCTGAACTTGGTACTCAAGTGAGATGAAACAGATTCCTAAAAGGCCTGAACGATGCCCTAGGAAACAGTTCAGATTCCTACTTTGCCTGGAATGTTACGTATTTCTTTGACTACTGTGATGCTGTCCTTCCATGTTAGATCTAGTAGTTGCAGCATTATTTCTTCAGTGTGTGATGGGGAGAGCAGGATGGAATTAGGAACCAGACACGGTCTGCTGCATGAGTCTTATGTGAACATGTTACTTCAGGGATGAATCCCAAAAAACCTAAAGCTTCTGTAGACGGCCTGACTTTTCTTCTTTACCTTCAGAATTTGTCTTTTGGGAGAAAGAGGAAGTACGTAAAAAGAAGAAGTCAGACAAACCTCTAGGGAGTCATGTCACCAAGGAGAAAGCCAAGGAAAGCATAAATATATTGAGAATTGAGACTGCTGGTAACTGATACCAATTACTTTCAAATCCGTTTACTGACAACCTGAATATCTTTAAAGAAGAATGTACATTGCAGTAGGGAAGAAAGATATATAGAACAGAACATTATACTCACACTCACAAAGTAGTAATTTTTATTTTCAGAGAATGACTGTAAAGTATCCAATTTAATATCATTGCAGCTACTTTATGTTCACCTGAACATGTCTAAGAATGTAATAGATTCAGAATTTTCATTGTTTTTCTCAGCCATATCTTTCACTTTATGCTATTTCACTTGTATATATGGCTTCCAGCCTTATTGTTTATTAACTGTGTAATTTTTAAATGGCTTAAAGATTACAAAGAAAGAGGTCTCCTCAAAACTAAATTTAGATGATATTCTGAACATGTCAAATTGTTGATTGAGTTCAAATATTTTAGTTTAGTACATCAAATCAATTATATGTCACAAAATTTCCTTCTAGCTGTTCTACCAAGAAACGTGGTGAAACTATGAAATCAAAGAGCAACAGAAGTAAATAATGTAAGAAACTGTATTAACTATAAGCTAATATAATCACTTCAAAAATTATGATGAATTTAACAAGTTAAAATAATTAGATATGACCCTGCAATCTGCACTTGTGGGCCAGAAGGCTAGTACCCCAGGCTGCACATAAATAAGTGTGACTGAGTGCCCAAAATTTCCTCACCCCTGCGGTCCAACCCTGGCTAGTTATGGACCACAGGGGGAAATGTGGACTAGGATGAAGATAAAAGACAAAAAGGCGCTCTTAATCCTCATGAGACACAGTCCCACAGCTTCAATGTAGAACCTACACCATGGAGCCCAGGAAAAGAAAGAGAGTGAGACTCCCCTTGTGGGAAGTTTTAAGCTCTAGGGCAGAGGGGGAGGGGAGTCAATTGACCAATGGGGACTGACCCAGGGGGAGGGGAGAGGTAGGAGGTATCAGGTGAAGGAGGTGCAAAGGTTCATGGGAAAGCGCAACCAATATTTTGTGTATACATATTAAAAAAAAACAACACCTGATGCAATCTAACAAAGTGAACTAACTACTTAGTGCAATACAATTGAGGGAGCTTATTTTCCCCCCTCTTCCTCGCTCTTGTGAGATTCCAGCTGGAGGACTGTGTCTGGCTGTGCAGTCCTCAGTACAGGAAATGCATGGACCTCTTACAGTAGATACAGAGAACAGCCACAGAATTTATCAGAAGGCTGTAGCAGCTATCCTAGGAAGATAGACTGAGACAACTGGTGGTGTTCATCCTGAAGGAGAGAAGGTTCTGGGGAGAGCTTGTTGGTTACAAGAAAGATGGAGAGACACTTTTTACAAGGCCCTGTTGTGATATGAAAAGGGTAATGGCTTTAAATTAAAACAGGGGAGATTTAAGTTGTATATAAGAAATTATTTACTGTGAAGGTGACGAGACTATAATAAGTTGCCTCGAGAATTTGTGTAAGTGTTCAAATCCTTTTAAGTGTGTAAAATCAGATTGGATGGGGCTCTGAGCAACCTCTGGTCTAGTGGAAAGTGTCTCTACCCATGGCAGGGGAGCTGGAACTAGATGATCTTTAAAGGTGCAATCTAAACAAAATGCTTCTGTTTCTATGATTACAGAATTATTATCTTTAGATTCCATGCTAGACAAGATAAACTTAAACCTTTATAGAGATTTAACTGTATATCTTTGTCATCTTGTGAGGATTACAGAAATTAGTGGAAGAATGAAAAAAAAAAATCAAAAAAGAGAGAAAAAAAGAACTGGTGAACATCTGTTATTCCATAATAGTCCATGTGATGGTAGAATATTCCGTCTTTTGGATAAACTACAAGACAGAAAAGATCAAACAGTATATGAACAACAAATATCACTGGGTGTTTTGAGCTTTATGTTGTTTTATTATTTTTTCACTTAGCAGTACCCTAACAAATCCATCAACATATAATAGCCTCTTGGAATAAACACTTAGGGTGATAAATTAACAAAGTCACAGAATTGTTGGGATTGGGACCTCTAGAGATCATCTCGTACAACTCCCCTGCTGAAGCAAGTTCACCTAGACCAGGTTACAAAGGATTGCAGCCAGGTGTGTTTTGAATATCTCCCGAGAAGGAGACTCCAAAATATTTCTGGGCAGCCCGTTCAATGCTCTGTCATCACCAATATAAGGAAGTTTTTTGTCATGTTCAGATGGGGCCTCCTGTATTTCAGTTTTTGTCCCTTTCCCGTTGTCCTGTTGCTGGGAACCACTGAAAAGAGTCTGTCCCCATCCTCTTGACATCCACCCTTAGGATATTTGTATGTGTTCCTTTTCTCAAGGAACAGGAGAAATATGGGAAACGTATTTGAGGCACTATTAAAAAGAAAGAAATTGCTAATGCTGTCCATTTTAAGTTTTCTATTATTTTTTCCTGTCCATTCTGACAATTACATTTTTCAAATATAATGTAAATTACTGTCAATTAATCTCTCATGCCAAGAGAGTAATAAGAAACTAATTTTCTTCATAAAGAAAAATAAATCAAATAAACCATATAAACAGCACAAGTAAGTTCTGTTTTCATTATACCTTTCCATAGCAGAATTGCACTGAATAAATCATGGAAACACTGCCGATGCAAAATCCATTCCTTTCTACATATTATTTTGTACAGTCTCTAATTCCCTTAAGTTATTATAAATAATTTCTCACCAATAACCTGTCTGAGGTTGTAGAAAACTGAAAATATGACGCTTTTATTCTTTTCCCCTTGAATAAGCATCTGCCAACATTATATTAGGAGCTGTTGGTTTTGTCACTGAAGGAATATTCCATTAGCAAACTTAAAAATCACTCAGTTTAATAATAATCAAAAAAATGACAGTTTTTTGACAAGCCTAAAATAATATATTTAACAGCATCTCTGTAATTTTCAGTGACATGTCCAAAAGTTAAAAAATAATCCAAATGTTGTAGGCTTTGAGTTTACTAAGATGTTTGCTGATATTAATCAAACTAGGTATGTTTCATCATCTGTGTATACCATGTGAATTTGAAAATAAACTTGCAGGGGCAGGCAAACCTCAATCCATTCCACTCCCAACAGTTTAATGCCAATGCCAGTAAGAGGTTCCAGAGACTGGAAAGGGATTGCAGGCCAACAGGGGACCACCTGAAGGGCAGCACAAAGGAGTTCCTGCTGCTCCAGCCAGGAAGTTGGCTTCACTGGGGAAGCAACTTAAATGTCTTTACGCAAACACAATGTAGAACAGGGATATCATTTTCCTTGTGCAAAGCATTTGACACTGTCCTGCATTACATCTGTCTCTCAACTGGAGAGACATGGGTTTGAAGGATCGACTTGGTAAATAAGGAATTGGCTGGATGGTCATGCTCAAATAGTGGTCAACTACGTAATATCCAAGCAGAGACCTGTGATGAGGCAACACTACTGGGACCAGCACTGTGCAACACTTTTTTAAGCAACATGTACAGTGGGTTTGGATGCACACTTAGCTATTTTTCTGACAACACCAGGCTGTGTAGTGTTGTAGACATGCTAGAAAGCAAGAGATGTCACTCAGACGTACCTTGACAGGCTTGAGAGCTGGCCTGTGTGAATGTCCTGAAGACCAGCAAGGCCAAGTGCAAGGTTCTGGTTCATCTGGTTTGAAGCAATCCCAATTACAAATACAGGCTGGTTGTAGAATGGATTGAAACCAGCCCTAAGGAAAAGGACTGGGGTGTGTTGGTGTACTGGTTTGAAAGTGAATGAGCAGGAGAAAATAAACCCACACACACACATTCCTTGCAAGAGACTTCAAGTTGGAGTTGTAATTTAATAGAAAGATTACAATAAATGCAATGATATAGAAAAACTAGCTTAAAATCACAAAGTCAGAGTCCAGCCTGGCCCTTGTTGGTCATGGTGATGGTCCCAGTCTGACTAAACAGTGGTTGGAGTGCTGTCAAAGTGACAGCTGCAGTCAAAAGCAGTAGTCAAAAGCGGTGGAAGGTCTGGTCCTCTTCTGGATGTCCAGTGGTGGAGGTGGTGATCCCAAACCCCAAAATATCCAGATTATATACAGGCAGGAATGTTCAGTACTTCCCCTAGGGTGGGGAGTTTCAAAGTGGGATGATGTAGTCCTACAAGTCACAGGATATTTTTGGGGTCCTTTTGGGGTCATTGCAGCTGTCTATGCTGCTAGTACCTATGGAGCTCATTATGGCCCATTAGCAGAGATGAATCCTTCAGAATGGGTGGAACTGTGCTGCTGCTTCCATGGAGGCAGTTGTCAGGGCTGAGTCATTGGCGGGAAGAAAAATAAACATTACCCTACCTTACAAGATTGCCTCTTTTTCCTCATCTCATTTAACACTCAGCTTGCTTGAAGGTTCTGGTTTGCATTGGACAGCTGTTGCAAATGATCCACCAGGAATAGATCCTCAGGAAAAATGTAGATGGTTGTAGGATACATAGTTTGGTTACATCCATACTGGCACTCTTCCGGCTGTAACCACAACAGTTGGTTGACAAGAAATTCAGCACTTCCTGGTAATGTGCTTTTTCAGCCCAGAAAGACAGCTGTACCCTGGGCAGCATCCAAAGAGTCATGACCAGAAGTTCCAAGGAAGTGATTTTGCCCTACTGCTCTGTTATTAAGAGATCCCACATGAAGTACTGCGTTCAGTTCTGTGATTCCCAACATAAGAAGCACATGGACACATTGGAGCGAGTCCTGAGGCAGGGTACAAAGGTGATCAAGGGGCTGGAGCACCTCTCCTGTGAAGACAAACTGAGGGAGTTGGGATTGTTCAGCCTGGAAAAGGGAAGACTTCAGGGAGATCTTACAGCAGCCTTCTGGTACCTAGCAGGACCTGTAAGAAAGCTGGAGAGGAACAATTTATAATGGTATGTACTGATGGGAAAGGGGGTTATGAGTTTAAACTCAGAGTAGGTTAGATTAGATATTGGAAATAAATTCTTTTTTCTGATGGATAAGACACAGAAAAAGATTGCACAAAGATGTTGTGGTTCCCCCATTCCTGGAAGTGTTCAAGAAAAGGCTGGATGGGTTTCTGAGCAACCTGGCCTATGATTCTGAAAAGTGTAGCTTTATAGAGGCTATAAAAATTCCTGCCACTTTTGTACAAGCCACAGGACCTCATTTATCAATTTTTATGGAAGAAAATCTTGTTTAGTACAATTTTTCAGTAAATACTGGAAGATATAAGTATAATAAGTTATAAGAATAATATTATTAAAAACTCCATGGAGAATGTAAGCATTTTAACAGAAATCTCTTGGTTTGCCAAGGGTATAGAACTGCCAGCAGAAGTCTGCACCTTTAAAACATCTCTTGAATGCAGACATCTAAATATCAGAAAAACAGCTTAAAAATCTGAGAATGAGATCTCTTCAGTCAAGTAATAAATGCATGTCAGTACATGAGGTACAGATAAGCAGGTCTAGATGAAAAATATTTAGCTGAAATTGTCATGTGAGCAGGATTAAAAAAATAAAATCCAGAAGGATTTTTGGTCAGCAGAAAGTACAACTAGGAAAAAATCCAAATTTCAAAGCATTATATCTGAGCAAAGAATTCTGATAGAACAATCCTCATGATGTAATTGGGAGTAACCAAACATACATTTTATAAGTACATAGTTAAGTGTATACTACTGAGGGAAATCTGTGTCAATCGCAGTGGAATAGCACCAACACAGTCAACATCATGTACTGAAATTTGACATTGTAACTCTGAGTTAAGATGATGACACTGCAACAAAAGTACCTTCCTTGCTGTACTATATATGTCCTTTCAGATTTACATTTACTCTTCTTTAAAAACTTCAGGCTCTGCCATTGAAAGGGTCCCTTGCAAACATAGAAAAGAAACCAAAGCAGGTATCAGTCATCTTCTGATGCTCACACAGATGGGAAAAACTGTTCTGAAGTACTGCGGAGTATGCTGTTGTATTGGAATTTATATTAGATATTTCTGGGTTTAACATTTCTCATTTAGAACTGCACTTGAATTTGACGCTATGATGCAAGGAGGACATGTATTTTTATCTTTAATAATAATATCTTCACTTTTCATGTATTTACTCTATTTTCAATAGTCTACCAATAAAAACCCCAAGTAACAAAGGCTGTGTGTCAATTAAATTATTTTAATAGATGTGTAGGATCAATTCTTGTATTGTAGAATTTCACAGTTTATACAACCTCATTTGTCATAATTGCATTTGTATGACATAACAGACTAACTAACTTTAGCTTATTTCTGGAAGAACTTAGGTTGGGTTGGTGTCAACTGCATTGTTCGGTTTTGTGTCATCTGCAAATCTGCTGAGGGGATACTCAGTCTTGCTGTCTATATCATTGACAAAGACATCAAAGAGCACCAGCCCCAAGTGGAGCACTGATAGGTACTAATCATCATTGGCCTCCATCTGGATTTAGAGCCATTGATCACAGCTCTCTGGCTGTGTCCCTCCAGCCAGTTCCTTATCCACTGCATGGTCCACCCTTCAAATCCATGTCTTCCCAATTTAGAGATAAGGATATCATATATGGGAACACGTCAAAGACCTTACAGAAGTCCATGTAGATGACATTGGCTGCTCTTCCCTCATCAACAATTGCAGTCATTCCATCATAGAAGGTGACCAAATTAGTGAGAATTTATTTGCCCGTGGTAAAGTTTTAGTAGAGATCCTCTCTTCCATCTTCCAGGCATTTAAACGATGTTTTCACAAGGAAACAACCCTGTTAACAGTTTTTACTGTCAAAGCAGAAATTATGCACTTATGAGAACTTCTTGCTGCAGTTTCAGATAAAGAGAAGGCTGTGCTACTGATGTAAAAAACCAAGGGTGATAATTCTTGCTTTCAGTTTATCTTTCTGCCTTTTATCAATAGAAATTACTATGGATGGAGTCTGTATGACATGGTGAGCATGGGCTGGAGTCTCGTTCAGTGCTACAAGAATTTTACATTGTTTCAGCACCTGAAGGGATATAAAAAGATCTATGATTTTCTCTTTTTATAACATTAGCTCTAATAAATAGCATTTTAAGTGATACTCTGGAGTCTGAGGGCATTTCTTACTAGAATCGTGATGAACAAGCGCCTGCTGGTGCAAAACACCTTTCCACAGGTGTTGAGTGGTCTCCACAAAGCCATCTCTACTCCAGGCCGAACAAATCCAGGTCCCTCAGCCCCTCCTTACAGGACTGGTGTTCCAGCTCCTACCCAGTTCAGGGCTGTCTGCTGAAATAAATCAAATTTATCAGAATCTCTCCTGGACTTATCTGTCCAAGACTGGATACTGTACTCTAAATGTGCTCTCACAGATGCCAGGCACAGGGCCTAAGAGATTTTGTTGAAGACTGAGACAAAAAAAGCATTGAGTACCTCAGCCTTCTTCATCCACTGTCACTGAATGACTTATCTCATTTTGAAAGAGGCTTTGAACACTTCTTGCTTAGCCTTTTACCACTAACATCACGGCTGAGGCTCATGTTTCCTTGATGTTCACTGCATGCTTTAAATTACAACATGTTACGTAAGGCAATAAAGAAGCAGTCCAATAATATGAAATATTGAAACATTTGATTCTAAATATTTTAAGACTTGTTTAACAAAAGATTAAATAACTAAAACTGATTTGCAGAAGAACTGAATCACCACCCCTGGAGTCAGTAAACATTTTAATGGTCATTTAAAAGATTATTTGTTCTGTCATTGTGTTGAGAAAAAAATTATAGTAGTTTATCCTCCTATTACCTTGTTATTAATGAAAGATAATGTCCTAACCAGACAATACAAGAGAAATTTTTCTACTAATAGGATTCATCTCACCAATATTTACCCCATTAATTCAACCACCAAGACTACAATAGACCTCCTGCACAGTGCAGAGCAAAAAAAGCATTTTTCAAGGAAGTATCAAATACATAAGATGAACTGCTGCTCTTGCTCTTTCTCATGACAGAGGGAGTCTGAACAACCAATTTACACTCAGCAAAAAAATTTTAGATAGAGAAAGTTATGTGAGAGGGATCTACTTTCAATACATGACCTAGCCTAGTATAATTCAAATACAACACTATTCTAGTCATAGATAAGCATTTTCTTGTTTTTCATTCTCTTGCCTTTTATGTTTTTTTAAAATCTTAATATTACCTCCAGTACTGATATGATGTGAGATGGAAAACTACAGAAAAACAGCATAATTATTTCTGATTTTTCTTCGTCATGAAATATTAAAACTGTTTCTAACTCTACCAATTAATATTGCAGCCATATAACTTCTCCTTTTTGTTTGAAAACAAACAAAAGAGACTAATTTCAGAGAAGTTTGAAAGTATTGAAAATAGCAGAGTGACTTAGTGGGAGTGTTATCTGTACCAGGAATTGTTCTGGCTTTGTGCTTACAATATAAAAATATTTGCAGGAATAAAAAAAAATCTGATTTTATTTAGTCTTTTGATTTTTTTCACTTCTTTCTGGCTGAATGTTTCATTTTATGATTTCTTTAAAGTGGCCCAGAAGTTACAGGATAGTATCAGCTGATAAAGAATGTAAATCTATTACTCTACGAGTATCTATGTTGGCTAGCAACAAGATGACAAATGGACAGGAATTTAGTCTCTGGAAGTTCAATAAGCTGGTATTGTCCTGACATTGCAAACTGTTTACCACAAAAATCCTCTACATCTATCACCCATACCCAGCCTTTGCCTGATTCTAATTCTACTGATGTTGAAATCTGAAGCCCTTTGTGAGTCATTTATCACACTTATTAAAATGTTACATTGTGGATTAGAATAGCAATTCACTATTACTTCAGAATGCCGCCGAAGGGCTATTCTATGCAGGAAATTCTAATGCTTTATTGAAACAGTGGTTTGGTATTAATAAATGATTCTTTGCCAAGGCACTATGCTTTCAATTGTGAAAAATGATGCTGGCATTTCAAAGCTGCCATCACTGCCCAGTATTAAGCAAATCTCCTTACTTATTACTGCATTTAAATCTGGCCTAAATACTTCACAGTTAATATTTTAACAAGTATATGTCAATGGGATTATATAGAAAACTGTAAGTAAGGAATAGCTTTCTGCTTACTGAACTATAAAGAGGAGTTCAGTCCTTTGGAACATAAGATAGGTGATACAAATTTAAATAGTATCCAAGGGGATATCTTTTCCTTATTAAAATGACATAATTAGAAAAAAAAAATCATTATTTTTTTCCTAGAAAGTTTAATCTTGTTTTTTCCAAATCTGAAAACTTAGTGGGAGCAAAATAAGCCTATGAAAAAGATTCTGAATCATGTCTTAAGTGATTAACTCTACAAATACATTATGGTAACAGTAGATCTAAGGTTGACAAAATATTACTATTTAGGCGTTTCTTTTATCTAAAATATGCTGTAGAGCTTGACCTGTATTCATGTACAAAATATGTGTTCATTCAGCACAATGGATTTATTCATATACTTAACCGAATGACACTTGTTCCTTTTTGCAGACTGTCCTGGGGTGACTTTATGATGCTGTGTTGTATTTGTATCCCCATCCCTCTGTTGAGCCCAGAAATAAGTTCTGCACCTTTAAAACCAGATCTGAGAGGGAAGGTGGGGAGAAGGAGGAGTGGTGAAATGTCTGAGATGGCTGTGTTCGAAACACAGAGATAAGAACTTCAGCTCCCTCTCTCCCCTCCTGTTGTCAGCAGCACAGAGAGGTAGCACAAGACAGCTCTCCTTGGTTAGTTTTTTTTAGCTAGCTGAGGCAGAGAAGTTCCCCGGACTGTAACTTTTCTTTCTCGTGGGACTGATCAGCCTGTTCTGTTCTGTTTTTTCCCAGAAAAACACTGGGAGCTCAGACCTGTGGCTCACTGGGGCCTGGGACACTGCATTCCAGAGCAGGAGGGACTGATAAGAGACTGAGGAGCCCAGCTACACCTCACAACAAGGACTTTCTGAATTTGTCACCTCTTCAGAACAGAGAAGTTCCATTGTTTAATAGTATTAATTTTCTCATGTTTGTGAATACTTTGCTTGTTAAAAAACCAGTTTTTTCCACTTTTCTCCTAGGAGATTTTTTTCCCAAACCAGCTGGGGAGAGGCCACTGAAATCTGCTTTTATAGAAAAGACCACTTCAGAAGTTTCCTCCCAACATCTGCCCTAAACCAGGACACAGACTTAAAGTCCCCTGATACTGCTTGCTGACTGTACTTGTGAAAGGTGATCAAAAGAAGTTGTGACTCTTAAAAAAATTAGTCCTGTATATTTGGTACTTTATTTAGAAAAATACTTCAGCAGTTAGGGTATAAGATCCAGCTTTCCAACTCTGAAACTAGTATTTTTTCTGCAGTCTTGTAGCGAATACATGGCTGAATCATTTATATCGAGATTTTCAAGACCACTTACATAACTTTCATGTTCCACACGATGTCACCTTTGTGTCTTGGTCTTCTCATTTTGAAAATGAGATCAGTAGCACTTCTCTATCTCACAAGTGCTTCAAGAATAAATATTGTAAGTGTTCCAAAGGTTTCAAACACTATATGTAAGAAGTATAAAAAATACCTAGGATCAATAGAATCATAGTAACTTAAATGAGATTGCAATTACCTAAACTCCTTCAAAAAAATGTGAAAAATTATTCATTTTAGCCCTCATTCATCACAAGTACTTTCAAAAAGTGAAGATCATGGAATATGCCACTGCAATGTGTTCTCTGAGATGAGTTACAACATTTTTCTTGAAGAATTTTCATATGCAAATGACAGCATTTCAATGACTGAAACACAGAAGTCGAATCCTCAATATAGCCATTCTAAGTCATTATTTTAATCCAAAAATACAAATATTATGTGTACATCTCATAATCAAGATAACCTATGCATACATATATGTTTTATGTGATTCACTTTTTTACATCAAGTGACAAATACTATTTTTCTCAATTAGAAATACATATCTGCAATGAAAATATGTCATTACTAAACTGCAAAGGTAGAATAAGAGAAAATCCTGTTAGCTGCTAGATGAAAATCTTTACAGCACAGTATACGTTTAGAAGTACGGATGTGTAAGGAGACAAAAGTTAAAAAGCTGAGTGAACAAGGCTCTAAAATTTATGAATAATATTATATTTAAATAACAGAAATGAGAAGTTAAGAAATTATAACTAAGACTTTAACCTTCAATTCTTGCCCCTTCATGTTATGCCTTTTTGAGCTTTTAAGAAAATATTAATAACTTCAAAAAATTTACCTTAAAAATAACTGAAGTTTTCTGCAGATCAAAAATATGATTTGGTTCCCACATGAGCAAGTGAGAAGGCGGTACTGTCCTCAGCTTGCCTCCAGCCAGGACATAAACACTGGCATTGTGCAAAAATGAAATGTGCCATGGGATTTCTACTGGAACCAACCAGCCATCCTGGGTCATGGGCTAGAGTATGGAGAAAAGCACTTGCCTTAACAGCCAGGTGCCCTGGATACTGGAATCTTCTGCAAATGCCACAAAAGAAGAGAGACAATGAGTAATAAAAATCCAAAAGCTGCACTACAACAAGAACATTTAAGCAAATGTGTTCTTATTTGGTACTCTATGTATCAGCTGAGACTGAATGCTGTATTTTGTTTATGCAAACAATATTTTCCCAAGAGAGTGACTGGGCCAGCAAGAGAATCTCTGCTGTCATGCTGTACTCAAACTGTCATGTCAGATATGAGGAGCTCTGAAACCACAGCTTGGGCACAGCAAAAAGCCTTGTACTTAGCAGCTTTTTAAACCCAAACATTTGCCTTGGTTTTACACAATAATGGTATTAAATGACAATCTTAGTAAAACTGCTGTTGGAAACATTAAATAAATTTTGCATTTAGCTTTTAATATTTGTGGTCTACATCTTATTTTCAATACTGTTTGAATTATTATTGAGGAAATAGATTTCATTTTTATTCTGAACTACTGTTCTTTGTGTTTTGAATTTAAATGCCAATTAGTGGGAAACCTCTATGATGTGAATAAGAGATTATACTTTCTTAAATGTTTTCCAGTTTTACCAATGCTTAAGAATTTTGAAAGTTAACTACCCTAATTTGATCAGATCAATGGTCTACATCAGTCTCATTTCCTCCTGCGTACAGAAGGGTATTTTATGTATTTCAGACAATGGCAGGAGGTGGCATTTAGGAAGAACAATTAATCCACCCTTCTTCTGCAGATCATTCTTCATGGAATGTTGCAGATGTTGGATGAAAGTTCTTTTCAAGTTATTTCCTATGCCTAACCTTTTTATTATCAGTCAATGAATTTGTCCAACAATTGGATTAGTTTTTCTGAACCTGCTGACAACCTTGGTATCCATGAGCTAGAATGGAAAGAGGAGCTGAGGAATACAGGCAGTGCTGGTAGGTTGGTGTGCCACTGCAGTGGGATCTGCACTTGGGGCTCTGGGTGGCTGCACCCTGAGTCAAGAGGCCAGAGATTGAGCTGCCGACCTTTTGCATAGCAAAGGGCACGGGAAGCTGTGTCCCAGCCAGGGCAGCACCAGTTTGAGCCATCTTTGTGTTACTGTGCTGTGAGTAAATTACTTTATGGAATGAGATATATAAGATTGTGCCAAAGGAAAACTGGGGTCAAACAGGTAGGAAATCTGGTCTGAGGGCATGTGAGTGAAGTGTGTAGGGAGACGAGCGAGGCACTGGCCCATTAAAGCTGCCTGCTGTGAAGGTGCCTTGGTCCCAGCAGTTGGAGTCTCTGGCACTGGGAGTGTGACTGCCCGAGTGCTGTGAATAGTCAAACTGGTAAGTTTCCTCAACAGCAGGTCCCAAAATTCACAGCTATGCATGGAAAGAAATGTTCTACCTCTTCCACAAGTCAAAATGAGGGACCAAAAAGTACTTCAGGAGTCTGGCTTTAGGATAGGCAGAAAATTCCAGGCTGGGCAAGTTATGACTGCTACATGCAGAATTACTAGCTAGAATTACTAGCTTTGCTAAAATAAACTATTTTAGCTACCTGTCTTTATCTAGTTTTTATCTAACCTCACTTTTATTTGTTTGACTCATTCAGATACTCTATTTCAAGGTCAGAAACTGATATGTCTCTGATTAGAATACTTCACACTTACCCTCTAACTGTATATCACTGCTACTAGCTATGCAGAAAGACAGCATTTTTGCTTTTAATACAAGCCTAGGGAGTTGTTTTCCTCTTAAATTTAACTCTGGGTTATTTCTGACCTTGTTATGGGTGTTGCATTTTATATTCGCAGATCCTTTATACCTTTTTTAACTGCTGACTGTTCATAATTTGGCGTTCTTCTGTGAGGAAGCTTAACTGATTTAAATTTTTTCTTTTTTTCATCTATTAGAAGATGAGCTTTTATAAAGCAGGCTAGTTATGGTTCCACTGGTAAGGTGAAGTGCAAAACTATTTCTTTGAATCTTTTGAAATAATGCTTCTAGAAAATACATGTTCACAGAAGTGCTTAGAAATATCCTGTCAGACACATTTTACTCTGGTAAATGAAATTCTGGAAAAATCTAAATGCTTCATGGAACTGTACTGATTTTGCTATTATTTAAGTTTTGGAAAAAAACAATCTAATGACAGAAAAAATACATCTAATATTTATGGCTTTGAAATTAAAGACCTAAATTATCTCACTTTGAAATAATCATCCATATATTCACGGTAATACAGTTTTTATAATATTAAAATGAAACATTTAAAAAGTACCCAAGATATTTTAGCTGAAGAAAGTAACTGATGATTGTTAAGAATCCTGCTGTAAGTCACATATAATAAGTGTTAAAATATTGAATTCCTTTAACTGAATGAAATTTATGTTGCATGTACAACTGCATTCCAGTCAAAATTACTTTACTTTTATCTTGCCTTCCATTAGTTCCTCACATTTTCCCTTTTGTCTGCTACCTGTCATCATACAGTACAGTTCCCAGCTCCGTTAAGGCCAAATATTTAATTATATCTTCTGGGGGTTTTTGTAAAACAAATGAATAATAGTGGGTATAAAGGACAACTTTATGAACTTTACTATTATTTATCATCCACAGCAGTGCCATGGATCTGTAACGAACATTTGAATTTTTGGAAAATAAAACAGTAAAGATGTTAGCAAGATGAAACATTTTTTACTATGCCTTATGCTTTCACCTCTTGCAGAGATCATTTTAGGCAACGAATCTGTCTTTTCTTTGCTGCCTCTCATTGGTTTAACAGCTCATTTCAAGAATATATCTGTCTGCTTTCTTCTCCTTATATAGTATAAGGGCTCATTAAAACTGGATTTGTCTGTGTTTTTTCTTGTAAGTATCACAATACAGTACCTCATTTAAATTGGAATATATACTCCTCTCTTCCTAGACTCCCTTCCAAGACTTCATACCATATAATGAATGATTTTTAAAGGGTAATCTTACCATTTTTAGTATCTAATAGTCCTACATACTGAAACAAGTGAGAAACTAAAATAACTTGCTTCATAGCACACAATGATGGCATACTGCAATACAACTCACTGTCACTTCTCTTCCATTCTCCTTCCTGTAGTATCATTGCTCTTTATATTAAAAATGTCTGCAGAAAGATCTCTCTTTCAGTGAGGTAAATGAGATTAAAGAACACACCACACACACCTTTTTGATGTGGGAGTAGACTGATTATTCAATTTTGGCTTTGTATTTTCCTATGTTTCCCTTTTTATTCAAATATCCTTTCAAGTGTCCAGCAATGTTGCCAGCATTCTATGTATTGCAAGGTACAGCTGATAAACTGTTATGCCCCAAACCAAGGTCTAGTAGAATAATCATGAACATATGATGTCACCTGAATCCAGATTCCCAGCTTCTTGGACCATCTGAAGCTAACTTCTGTGCCTTTTGTTTTTTTCTTCTCCCCCTTTCCCCCAGTTAGAGAACTAACATTCTTATTTTCTTCTTATTCCTTGAAAAGCATTGTAAAAATCATACCTTCAGGAAGAAAATTGTCATTAGAAAAATTTCACTTCATAAAATCTGAAACTGTTCTCCAAAATATTGCCTGAGCCATCCTTGGAATCATTGGTTTACGTTCAAAGAACACAGATTAAGGCCACTACCTAGTCCTTCCCTGATACACATATCCTATCTAAAAAACTGTGGACAGCTTTTACATAAGCAAAAGGAATTGTGCTTTGTTTTTATGGATAGGATTGGATGGTTTTGAAACACTATAGGAGATTTTTCTACTATATTCCAAACCCAGCTAACCAAGTAACTTAAATTTCAAGTAAAACAAAAACTGCTTCATTATTATTCCCCATTCTTGCTATCCATAACTGTGGAAATAAACTGGTTTTCTTTCCTTCTTTGTTGCTCCCTGGGAGACATTTAGGAGATTATCTGTCTGAAACAGGGAATTTCTACCTCAGCACAGGAGAGAAAATCATACATATTGCTGAAACAAATGGATTTCTGGGAGGGAAGGAAAATCTGTTAGCTTGGAAGTTTAGGAAATAGGGACTATAAGTTAATAAGCTTAGGGGGTAAGAATATATCCTGGGAGCAAACAGATTTATGAACACCTGCCATGGAAGGATTTGTGAAAGCGGATGAAACACATTGGAAATGATGATGGATGAGGGGTGTGGTAGAGGCAGAACAATAGGGAAGAACTTGAGCTTCTAACATCATATTTAAAGGTACACTAATAGCAGATGTCTAGAGAAAGATGAGATGGATAAATATTATTATGATGTATACACATACATATCAATAAAATTCACATACATATGCAGCATATTAATGTGGATAAAAGAGAATATATAGATTGAAATTGCAATTTTCAGCTAAATTAAAACTTTAGGAGACTGAAAAGAACATTTCACATTTATCTCTAGTCCAACTAAAGTAATATTTCCACTCAGCAAATGGTATAAAAGAGGAACTGTATCAATAACACATTTATGGCTTTCAAGTAAGATTTTTTTTTACCATTTATGCCTTTCTCTTGGTGTTATTCTCTCTTACCAGTGTGGTTTTGGGTCCTAAAATCAGTGGTGCTAGTCTTCCCATGGGGAATGATCTGACTACAAGTGGCACTGGCCAGGTCTTCAGAGAAGTGTGATGTTCAAGGTGAAGATTTCTACCTCTCCAGGACCTGAATCCATTTTTTATTGGTTTTATATCTTCTCAGTCTGTCTCCTTTGCATTTTCCCCAGCTACAGGTTGAAATTACAAAATAGACTCCTGAGACACAATATAAAAAATGTTACATGTTGTTTAATGACAACTTTAATGAGTCATAGGTGGCACTGACAATGTTTCAGCAGAAACAGTTGAAACAGTGTTAGTTGGCCACCAGTCTGCTGTTTAAACAAATTAAAAGTATTTTAATTTGCCAAGGCAATTCATTTTACCAACAATGGCAAAAGTCCTGTTTATTGGGGTACATTATACAAAATCATATATGATATGTATATCTGCATAAAAAGGACATAAACTTAGAGTTCAAAAGGATTGATGGCTCCATAATATATTTTGTTTAAATTGTGTGAGATGACTGGTGAGATACTGAAATGATGCCTAGACAGCAAGAAAATCAAGTAGATAAACAGAAACTGTTTTATACATGGTTTGAGCTTAAAGCTTTCACATGCTGTGTTGTCCCATATTTACTATTTTTTTAACTCAAATTTTGGAAATTTCAATTTTGGTTTTATGGCTACATTGGTATGCAAAAGAATATTATATTTCCTTACAGCAACACAGATTTATACAGAGGTATACTTCTGTATATCTCTACTTCTAGGTACAGTAAATAGTTTTATTAATATTAAGAATATTTTTTCAGTAACAACCTAATCATTCAGATCTATAGGGAATATATTCCTTCAAGATATTTTTTGAATTGCAAATTACATTCACATTTTGAATAGATTTTATTAATCCCTCCATTTTGCTTTTGTTTATCTATTTTAAAAAGCCAGAATATTATTGTAGTTCAATGATCTAAGAAAAACTTTGGGCACCAAGGATTATTTGGAGTTTTAAACAGCCCTGCCTGCTTCTTTAGTTCTGCAGTGTCATTTAAGAAGACAAGTAGGAAACAGGAAACTACCTGCATGATTTAAGAAACAGGCAATGTTTGGGAACACAGGTAAATTGTAGGTAAATAATGCAACAGAAAAGCTTTGCACAAAGCCTCATAAACAAAATATGAAACACCTGTGATTGTGCAGCTTTCAACTCCTAGTGTCCATGTAGACAGATTCTGGATGTCACTGAAAGTCAGTCAGATGAAGGGCTAGCAGCTCTGGGTAGGAATGCAAGTAGAGTGAGTACTTCAGAAGGGAGTCTTATGTAGCCTGTACAGGACATTATTTAAAGTGATATCTAGTTTTGAGCAATCTAGAAGGATGGTTAGAGACAGTTTTGGTTTTGAGAGAGAATCAGTTCTAAAATTTTCCAACATCTCCAGAAGTAGCAAGAAATTGTTCCAAAAATTACTCACAGGCTAATAATTATACCTCTTATAGAGACAGAGATTGTTATCTTTTCTCTTTTAAAATTTCTGTGCAAAGGTAATGTTTCAGTGGCTAGCAGATGATTGTCTAGTGATTAGAAAACTGTTAGCAAACAGTAAGGCAGAAAGACAAATATAAAGGTGTTTTCAGCCTGTGGTGTTTAAAGTAGACTTTTTTTACTAGTCTAGCTATTTCTTTTTCTTAATTATCCCATTTTTCTTGTCTAGCCCATTTTTTTTTTTTTTCCCCCACTATCAAAGCTGCATGGTTGCATAGAAGACAATCAAGATTTACTAAACAAAAAGGGGAAAGGAGAGCAAGATAAAGCCAGAACAAGAATACAGTGAGCTGGTTGAGATGTTGAACCTGGAGGAAGTTTTCCTTTGAAAATTCTCCATTTGGAGAATTACAGTTTTTCAAATAATTTTCCTGCATTTGTATTAAATATTTTTGAATAAAAACGTAGATCTGGGGCTATGACCTAGATACAGTGTCACAAAAACATCCTTGTCTGGCCATTGCCCACATTCTCTTTTCTTTTCCAACAACCCTCAATTTATTTTTGTTCCCCACAGCACTATTTAACAGGAATAGAGGATATCTCTCCCTTTAAATATTGTCTGTAACATTAAATTTGGAGTAATCACTCACCAATCATATTTCTACTGCAGACTAAAGGCCAAAAGTCTTAGGCATGGTCATGAAGAGGCTGCAGTTACATCTGTACAAAATAGAAATATAAAATTTTTATTGTAATCAGAAGCACATTTCATTATTATAAAATCAAATTAATTCCTATGCATGTTTGTAAAATTCTTCTTAAATTTATGTACATATATGATTACAACCATATGCATTTTCACCCCCTTTTAAGGGACCACATAAAAACTTTTCCTCCATTATAAATGAAATATATTATGTTGAAATAATTTCTCCATAAACAAATCCAAGAGTTCACTTCCTCTTCATCTGTGACTAAACTGGATCCTGATGGAGCTTCAGGAAGAATGAAAACTTATAATACTTTAAAACATGAAAATGCTGATATAATTTTTTAAGGAGATGTTACAAAATCTCAATTTAAGCCAATGAAACCTTGATTTTTTTATTCAAAATAACATTCTTACACTTCAAAGGTATCTCCTGGTTTTAGAGCAGGTTAGAACAAATTATGAGGTTTGAAAAAATTCAAATGTCATTATGAGTGTCTATGAGTTTTAAGGATGAATTTCCACCCTAGAATAGAAATCTATTTTTGAGATCTGTATCAGCTGTAGATTCCACCATTTTCACCACATTGCTCCACAAATATATCCTCATATATGATGCTATAAAATATTGCATTTGAAGCATAGTGATGGCAATGTATCTAAGATAGAAAATTGTCAGCTTAATGAGGCCAGGAATGGCAACAGGTGCAGTAGTTGCCTGTTTCAAAACCTCTTGAAAGCAGAAAATTTAATAAATATATTTTTAATGACCCTTAACATTTTGGCTTTCTGCTGAATATTTCTTTCTATGCATTTAAAATAGTACAAGATCATCAATTTCCATTAAAATTTTCCATTAAATTTTGCAACTTTTATCCTTTCTCATTTCTCTACTGAAATATCAGAAACAGAAAAGGCAAAACAGTATTTCTGTTCACCAAGTAAATTTAGACTATCATTAGTTAGATTGATATACTTTTCAAGATATTGTAGCTTATTTGGTAGCAAAAACAACTCAAATGAGGATGGTTTTTAAAATATGTATAATTTGGTCTTAACTTTTTAAATATGCTTGAAGGAGGAAAAAAAAAAAAAAGAATGGTAGATTTTAGTTCTATTTTGAATTGGAAGATAATGCCAAATCATGTTTTCCCCTCCTCAGGATAATGTATTTTGGAAGTGTAAGAGTTCATGCATTTGGTTGTCATGGATTTGCACAGTTAGGTGTGCAAAATTTTTGGTAACAAGAAAATAGGATATAGGGTAGTATATTTAGATGCCTGTTTACAATAGCCTCTTATCTGCTGTGTGCAAAAGACTTTTTACTTTTGAAATTATTGATATATCATATCTTGAAGAAGTATGTTGATTATGAATATAAAAATTAGCATGAAGTGTCACTAGCTGTCTTGCAAAGTTTATGCTTACTGCAATCTATGCATATTGAAGCACATTATTACCATGTATTATTAAACACAATGCAAAAAACTCTAAACATAATTCTCAACTGTGCAATTCTTTTGCACCAATTTATAGAACCTAAGAGAAAATTTTACCACTCCAGTGTTCTGATCTGCAAAGTACTGACATGCACATAGTAAAAAGGATAACAGAAATTATTTTCTCACATACATTTAAATTGTATTTTCTCAAAACCTAAGAGTCACTGAACCATTCTCCTCATCTAAGTGCAATTTATACAACAAACAAAGCCTGAAGAAATTATTTTAAGTGAAGCTGCATCTTTTACCAACAGTTCTTCTGAGAAACAGAAATGAAAATAGATAAACATTCTGACCTGGTCTGAGAAAGAGAAAAGAGAGTTTTAGTCAAGAAATATAGAATTTTTCATTGTTAAAACAAAACCAAACCAAAAATTAATTGCATTTATAATCATCTTAAGTATTTATAGTTAATATTACTTAGTTTATAAGCAAATATGAAAAGATAAGTAAAAATCTTGTAAGCTTATGTGGATCCGATGACCTGGCACGTCAGACCCAAAGGTTTATAAAGCTTTAGTTGATACCAGTTCACAATGTGCACTGATGTCATCAAGATATCCAGGGGCAAAATCTATTTCTGGGGCAAGAATGGGAGCCCAACAGATGACTGTACTGGAAGCTGAAGTGAGCCTGACTGGGAACAAACAGCAAAAACACTCCTGACTGTGACCACAGGTCCTGTGCATCCTTGGCATAGATTATATCTCAGGAAATATCTCAGCACAAGGCATTTCAAGGACCCAAAAGGGCATTGTTGTGTTTTGGGATAGCTGCTGTGAAGACAGAGGAAGTTAGAGATCAATACTCTGCCTGGCATTTTAGGGGATTCTTCTGCAGAAGGAATCCAGAGGGTGGAAGAAGCAGACACTAATCCCTACCACAGCTCTGCACTGTTGGCAGTACCGCACAAAATGAAAATTATTATTCCCGTACAAAAGATGATTTGCAAACTGGAGAGCCAGGCACTGGTCGGCAAGGCTGACTCACCTTTAGTAGTCCTATATGGCAACTTTTGGCCATTGACAAAAGACCAATCTATTAAAATTCTAAAGGCTGTAAGTTACAGACAATTTGTTAGGCTTTAATCATACCATAAAACTCACTCTTTCAAACAATTTTAGAAAGATTATACAGGGTCAGAGAATTAGTGTTAAGAAAATGAGTTTATCAAGTGTCAATCTTTGTCGAGTACCAGAATACTTGAATGCCTGAAATGTAGTTAAGCACAAAATGAGTTAATTTTAGAAATAGTATTAAAAAAACTTGAGAAAATATGGAGTAACTAATCTATTAGTTATTATAATATATCATTATAATAATTAATATTTATAAAATATTACTAATGTATTAATAATTTATTTATTATCAAGTTGTGTAAATTACTTGTGACAGTTTCTCCTTGAAATATAATGCATACATTTTTAGAAAGAAAGAAAATAAGGAAGGAAGAAAGAAAACAGATATTAACATAACCAAGAAAAATTGAAACCAGCATACCTCATTTATGGAAATTATTCTTTAAATATTCAAAAGCTATTGATAGAGTCCAGCTTGGCTTATCACAAGTCATTTATTATTTTCATTTTCATTAACATACTAATTTTTGGGTGCAAGTAAAATTATACCAAACTACTATATCTCACGCATATTATAGAAAAAGAGTATTTGAAAACTTATTTTGAAAATCCAGTTGGAAAATTTCAACTACAGAACTTGTGGCCACAACCTCCAAGAAAAAGAGGATTTTGTTCTCTCATTATAGCTATTCATTGTGCTCTATACAAAGTAAAGAGAAAAATAAATCTATTTATCTGGCATATAGAGGCTACCAAACTTGAGAATCTTGTTTCATGAAAAAATTTGGTAAAAGAAAGAGCTTTCTATTCTACTCATATTTTTCACATATGGCAAGTATGATAATAGAGTGTGCAGGGAGAGCAACATTGATTTTAAAAATCCAAGATATGTTTGCAAACATTTTTTCCCCTTTATAATTTACATACCTTCAATTATAAGTAAGAGAATTACCAGCTACTGCTCTAAATTTGGACATCTTCCAGGTACTATTTATCCTCACAGAATGATTTAAATTACAGTTGAATGTTCTTAATGCTGAACATAGATCACTTCCATTTGTAGTCAAAAATTCAGAAAAGTTAGAACAACAAGCAAACAGCAGCTATATTTGTTAAAAAACTGCATATGAATGCAACATGTATAGTTTATTTATCTAATAAAAATCTTACATTCATTCACCACTCACCAATAATTTGCAGAGTAATTACTCAGAGTAATTTTCTGAGTAAGATAAAAGTAAAGGTAACAAACATGTCTTATCCAGCTTGCTTCCAGTGAAAATAGTGAGAGCTATACCATATTTATAAATATTCCAGTTCAGATCTTCCAGCAGTACCTATGAGCCTTGGTTATAGATCAAAACTCTATGCTAGGGGCTGTCCTGAGTGAGAAGATGTATTGGGTTTACGTGGCGAAATTTTGATGGCAGGGGGCTGCAGGGATGGCTTGTGATAGAAGAAATCAGTAGCTGCCCCAAGTCAGACCGAGCCAGTTCCAGTCAGCTCCAAGACAGACCTTCTGCCAGCCAGTGCTGAGCCTATTAGAGACACTGGTGGCACCTCTGCAATAATATATTTAAGGAGGGACCACGCAATGGAGCAGGAGAAGAGCGTGGGGAAGAAGGAGTGGTATGGCCAGATTTTTCCGACCTGACTGCAATCCCCATTCCCCATCCCCCACACTGCTTGGGGAGGGAATGTAGAAGAATTTGGAGTAAAGTTGAGCCTGGAAAAGGGGACATATAAGGCGGAAGGTGTTTTTAGCTTTGTTTTTATTTCTCCATATCCTACACTGCTGTTAATTGACAATAAAGGAAACTAATTTCTTTAAGTCAAGTCTGTTTTGCCCATGATGGCATTAGATAAGTGATCTCCTTCTTTTTGTCTTAATCCATGAGCCTTTTGTCATATTTTCTCTCCATGTTCTCTTGAGGAGGTGGAGTGACAAATGGGCTTGATGGGCACCTGGCAGTCAATTAAGCCTATCTATATGTTGTATTTGGAATAGCACAGCTTGTGCTACTGCTTAGTTAATAATAAACTTGTTAATTCTGATGTTCCTGCTCAGTACCGAGGCTGTGATGAGACCTTTGCTATTATGATCCAATGTCTGGGGAAAAAAAAAATCTTTAATAAGCTATACAAATAAGATTTTTATTAGTGTCTTCACACTTCCACAGTTGTTTTAAATTAATTGAAAATTCTCATCATTAAGATACATTATCTATATATTATATATACCTATGACATTCCATGCAAGTGATATCAGATTTTTATTTGTGAATGGAGTACTAATTATTATTTTTATTTTCTTTATTCCAATCCCGTGTGTTTTTTGTTTCTTTTTTAAATTTTTTGTTGCTTTGAATTTGATTTCTTGGTCTCTCTTGGAGCCAAGATCATGTCTTGGGTTTCACTCAAACTATAAAAAACCTTATGAATACTGAAGTCATAGTCCACGTGCCTAAAGGAATTTAAATTTGTTGAAAATCTTCTGATAAGTTCTTTTGTAACAAATTCATAAGTATCAAAATTGTTCATGTGAACTTTTTTCCCAAGATGTTCAGTCTGTCCAAAAACTCCTTGGCAAATGACTCCTTGAATGACCCAATACTTTAGATAGCTCAGTCCCTGTTGCTGCCACCTGCAGAACATATGACTGGTTTTACACTTCTGAGGAAAGCTGGCGCCTGACCTATAAAAATATTCTGATTCTTGTGATCTCCATTTTCTGAGGAGTATGAAAGCCATAGCCTATGGATCATGGGAGAAAAAATTCTTGGAGAGCAGGATCCCACTCCATTAATACACAAAATGAATATGAAAACAGAGACCTTGAAACAGACTACATGCCTATGCTCTTGCCCCAAGGAATCGCAAAACTTTGTGTTTTCAATGCTAAAATCTACTACAAACTCTGCTGCTAAGCAACATAATGTCTGCTATCTGACATTAGCCTTCATCCTGCATCTAGACTCCTCCCTTATCTTGAAATGATGAATTTGTTTTCAGTATAATCTGTTGTAATCATCACGTATAGATAAAATTCATGTAGAAGAAATAACAGGAGA
Source organism: Illadopsis cleaveri (assembly GCA_013399915.1). Lineage (NCBI taxonomy): Eukaryota > Metazoa > Chordata > Aves > Passeriformes > Timaliidae > Illadopsis > Illadopsis cleaveri. The sequence goes on along the minus strand of VXBB01008831.1, from coordinate 31,893 downwards.
ATTTGTGTTTGTAGTGAAGAACTAAGCACATGAGTTCCAATTCAAAATTCTGTCTTTGGATGTCTTTGTGACCCTTTGTTGAAATCTCTCCTGTATCTCTCTTGTACTGGAAAACCAAGAACTGGACCCAGCACTCCAGATGTGTTTGCTGAACAGAAAAAGAGGAATCACTTTCCTTGGCCTACTGACACACTCCTAATGCAGCCCAGGAGAGCCCTAGCCTTTCTCTTGCAAGGGAGCAGGGTTGACAGATGATCAGCCTGGTGTCTTCTGGGATTCCCTCTTTTATGTGAGGCACATGTTTAATTTCTTCTGTTCAGATTATTGCATATGATAAATATTCCATTTTTCACAGCAAAAACAACCAAAGATCACATAGCTAAGATAACAGAGAAAAAAAAAAATATCTGAATTAAAAGTTGGAGTTCAGAGCTATTCAATTTCAATGTCCCCAACAACCAACATCTACAATTTCAGGAAGCAAACTGAATGCAGACCTTTTGCATGACATGACATGACATAACAAGGTTTGATAACAAGATGTGGAGTGGTATTAGATTCTGGCATAAACCTGAGAATGAGAAGAGTATCTGTTGAAAACTCAGCTAAAATGATAAAGAAGTTAATGAGTTCAGGAGAATATATGAGAAGTAAGGAACAGAAGGATAAAGGAATGAAAAATGTGAGTGTGACATAGCAGCAGAGGACACAACAGACATCGAATAGACATGGAATCTGAGTGAGAGGTGGGAAAGAAAGATGCATGAGGAAAAACAAGGAATACAAGCAAGTGAATATTGTTTTAGTAATGGATACCTTTGTGGTTGTATTATCTCTTTCTGTCCAGCTATGTCTGTCTATATAGGACATTTTATGAAATTGCATACCTAGTTTCCTTTTCCCTACTGGCTACCCTCCAGCTATTGCTGCACCGTCTTCTGTTCTGACTATCTTCTGAATTTTTTAAGTTACAAATTTCTGTGATCTATCCTCACCTAGAGAAGAAGTTTTTGGGAAGAGACATTAACAAAAGTTCACAGTTCTTCTGTCTCTAAAGTGAACAACACATTTTCTTTTTTCACTATAAAAAAATGAAGTAAAATCCTGCAAGCAGTTTATGAACAGCTCTAAAAATAAAACAGCTGCAGTTAGGAAATTAAATTTGGTTTTGAAGTAGAAAGCATTTGTGGATTCTGCTGAAAACTGACCTTGATTCAACACAGTACACTGTGCTTGTCCGTTTCATTTTGCATTATATTTTTCTCTTAATTTGCAACCTGTGTTTCCAAAAAAAAAAAAAAATGAAGCAAATTTATAGCTTGATATGAAATTTAGGATAATAATAATAATAAAAAAATAATATGCAAGATTTAAATGTCCTTGCAAATACTGTAGTTCATAATTACCATCATAATCTGCCCCAGTCTTAGCTCCTGACAGGTATGAAGGTATCTGCTGCTTACACTGTAATTAGTAATGAATGCAACACATATGCTGATGTGTGCATTTTGAGAAATAGAATGTAATCAGCAGTTATAATAATTACAGAATACACATTTTATATGTCATATATTGCTATAAAGTGTTATTTTATTATTATTGTTATGATTGTATGTTTTTCAGTGTTAAGTGTCAGCTACATTGCACTGAAAACAGGTTATAAAACAGAATATCCATCTTCATGAAAATAACTACAAAATATTTTATCCTGCATTCACTTTAATTATAGAAACTAAGAAAACATTATTGCAAGAAGATAAAAAATATTTGCAATGTGAAGAGCACAGACATATCTGTGGTAATAGTTACTGTTTAATTAGATATTTTAAGCATTGTAGATGTAGCTGAAATCAACAAATGAAAACATTTAATACAGCATAGTATGCAACCCACTTAGGATTGGAAGCACTTTTAAATTGTCCAGGACTTCTTAAAATATCTAAAATCAAGGTATGAGCAAGAACAAGCTGAACTGTATCAGTGCATTAAATCTCTGTGGGTTTGCATTCCAGTGGATATACCTTAAAAACAAGAATTAGAACAACTTTTTAAGCCATTGATATGTTTAAGGCATGATAACTTCATACCACTGAAAAAGACAGGCTAAGAGCATAGGTCACACATTGCTGTTTGAATATAGAGCTATATATATAGAGAGAGTTAATTCGCATGGTAGAATGCCAGCACAAGTATTTGGCCCTGAGAGGACATACAGTTATCATGAATTAGCTGCAGCAAATCTACTTTTATCCATTATTTCTTTACAAGTAGCCTAGCATGCAGCCTTCTCATATTAAAGAAGTGGCCATTGGGATGCTAATTCTTCAAATTTGATTTTCACCTTTGTCCCAGGCATGTCTTTAAATATCTCAGTTTTCCATGCATCAAGCTGTTGTGGGCAGCTGGGGTAGTTCTTTCAGTGACCTCTTCTATTAAAAGCCTAAGCAAAGTCAATTGGTCACTAATTCTATATTTGAATAAATAACATTATTTATTTATCACCTAGAAAACATGCATTATTATTCCTTGCCAAAATAAAGCAAGCTGATATCTCTTGTTGAAATATTGGAGGTTGGGTCTGTTTGTTTACTTGGTTGAGAGTTTTTTTTAGACCTCAATATCTCTTTCAAAACATACAGAAATATGTTCTTGGCATCACAAACTTACCTACAAATCTTACAAAAGACTGAAAAATTTTTCCTCTTTTATTTTCCTTCAGATAAATTGTCCTAAAATGACTTTTAAATCTATAATCATGTATCACCTGACTAGGATTAGTACTGCTCTTTCTAAATATGAATAAAAACTTAGTCTTCATTAAATAAATACAGGTTTTCTTAGTGTTAAATTATGAGTAGTTATTACTAGATAGACCAAGAAGACTTAGCGGGTGGGAGGAAAAATAAATGCTTTCTGGAGCTGGAAAAATAATTGAACTTTTTCAAAAGAAAAAGAAAATTAGCTTTTTAAAAATCAGCTATTTCTAAGGGATGACTGAATTTCTTACTGATATGCAAAGTCTATTGCACTGACTTTTTGAATTCTGGTTATATGATTCTTTGTAGAACTATTAATGTTTAAATGCATATACTCTGATAGGAACAATATTGTCCTCTCCTAGCAGTTCTCCTATGCTACATAAACAATATTTGAAGTCTCTCATTAAAACAGAATCTGGGAATAAGCACTGGAAATTGCTTCACAGTTGATTAGATAAATATGACTTCAAGTTTTGGACAGCTCAATAATAGTTCTAAAAATAGATTAGATCCGGAAATTACTCTTTGGTTCTCTATGGTCTACCATCTCACACTGAAATACTTAGATTAAATTATTGGTCAATGACTAACAACATTACTGTCACAAATACTAAAATCACTAGGGTTTGAGAGTGGGTCTATTATGTTGTAGTAGTGAGTAAAGAGCATGACATTTATAATTTGTTACTTATACATTTGGGAGAGAATCAGAGAAATACAATAATAATTAGATTTTGTTCATTATTTGCAATGTAATGAGAACAAGAGAATAGAAAAAATAATAACAATAGAAGTGCATTTAAAAAGCATCCAAATTTTTATGTGGTATTATATTTTAAGTACTTTATTTAATTAATTCAACAGCCAATCACAACAAGTAGAAAGGCAAAAACAAATGAAAAATGGAAAAAATAGACTTGAGTTTAAAAGGTTGGTAACATCTCAGTCTCCTGATCCAAAGTAAAAATAATTACATGCAAGGAAACAGTTTGAGTAAATTAATTCAATATAATTGCAAAAACACAGGTAGAGTATGACATGACTTTTACATGATTTAAATTTTTTTTGCTTACATGCTTCTGGCAGTTAGTATCAACTGTGTTCAAAAATGCAAACCTCCGTTATATCACACAAAGAGGTACTTCTGTATGTCATGAACATAAATATTACAAAGTTCTTGATAAATGTCTCAACAAGAATTTGAACCCATGATTTCTTCTTTACCCATCCTCAGTTGTACCTGTTTACAAAATTACTTCCTTCTTTCTAATGGCTCATTTTCCTTAAAAACCAATGAAATTCAAATAAATACACCAGTGACGTTATATTAATCATTGGCATTTGAAAGGCTGCCGACTTTTCCTCTCAGTCTACTCACATTTACAAATATGCTTCTCTATAGGCTTATATGAAATATTCATTTTTTTCTTATGTTTGTACATGGCATGAATAATTGCCACTATTCTTTCTTTTATATTACCAATGATATGTGGCTTGTACCATGTTTACACCTATTATAATTCAAAATTTTACAGTAATACTCCAGATAATCTCTATATACATTGTATTCTTCTAAATTTAATGTCTTATTTTCCCCATGCAAACATACTTAATTGGGTGAGTTACAGGTTTTCAGGCTTTACAGCTGTTTTATGATCAGGGTAATGTTATGTTTATGCAGTGGCATGTTGGTTTTATACAAATCACTCTGCATTTTGTCTAGAGTGCAAACTTTATAGAACAACAAACTTGAAGAAAATATAAGAATGGAGTATGAGTGATCGATGAATACAGGCAAATAAGGAACTGTCAATCATGTAATCATCAAGACAAGTGGTTAATTAGCATCTAAAATTGTAGTCCTAACCAATTCATGTTATCTGACAGAAGACAGAGAAATAAAAATCCATACTGAGAAGGCAGCTAAAATGTGAACAAGAACAAAATGATACTGAAGAATAAAGTCAGCAGAAGAAATAAAGTGCCATAGTGATTTGTAAAGAAGCATCATGGAATAAGTTTAAATATTTAGCAATAAGAGTCGCTAATCCTCTCAGAAGATATTCTTTCTGAACAGTTTTGAGATTGTCAAATATTATGGTGACCAGCTTAAACCTTTCAAGAGGAAAAAAGTGACAATTTAAAATTAAGAGATAAACAAACTAGAAAGTTGCTGAAAGCCTTGAGAGATGAAGAAGTGTTTTCTTTGGTATTAATTTCCTCTCACTTCCTAAATTATGTTGCTTTAAATTAAATAAAATGGGCAAACAAGCAAATTTTAATTTCTGAATTAAAAATGAATGGTCTATGGCGCTTCAGATTCTTCATCAAATTAATAAAATTTTAAAAAGTGTAAATCTTGTCATATAAGAAGTTTTATTTTTAAAAAAAAAACTTAATTATTTTTAAAGCTACAGTAAGTATTGAAACTGTATATAGATCACTGGTAAATGTGCATAGAAAAAACCACAGTAACCAACAGAAAACACACGGATTTGTTAACTTACAGTTTACCCACCAGCATATGTATACAAACTCTCACAGTTACTCTGAGGAGACCTTACTACATCATCCTAGTTCATTCTTTGTGTCTATGCTATTAAATTTGAAAGTCAAGTGTATTTTCTCAATGTTTGCTGTTACTCTCCTTTAAAGGCAGTTCATGTCTACATTTACATAGAACACAGTCATGGGACATCTATAATTCTATATAGAGATCCTCAAGCACTAATATTATTTCTTGAATATTTTACTAATTCCAAAAAGAATGAATTTTACCTAGTAGTTGAAGTTCCCATTTTCATATTTTAATTACTTAGGAAAGCAATGTAAATCTGGGTCTCTGATATCTCACAGAGGAGTCCTAATTGAAGGTCTTCAGGCTATCAGGCATCTGTTCCTAGTGATTTGTTTTGTTATGGTTTAAGCTGGTGTGCAAATTCCATTATTGATCTTTGTTTTTATTAGAAAGTTTTCCTCAAATAAATAATCTAGGGTTTATTTACCCATTTAAATAAGTTGTCATCATGTTTCCTTTTTAATTCAGTAACGTATCTTCTCTTTTTATTCTTTCCAAGGAATATGCTTCAGCAGTTTATCTGAGAAGGGATGAAAAAATTGTATCGAGATCGACTTTCGCTCTGACTGGACCTGACTTTTCTGTCTATTCATGATTGCCCATAAGATGAAAATGTTAGGAAAAATAGTAATTTCTTCATTTTACTACAGTTGTGCCTCTTGCCATCCACTTTGCAGATTGCGTAAACTTGTGAATCTCACTTTCTTGAGTATGAGAAAACTGGAAAACTCCTGGGCTAAGATATAGACAGTTTAATAGGAAAAGCAAACACAACACACACAGGCAAAGCAAAGCAAGGAATTCATTCAGTGCTTCTATGGACAAGCAGGTGTTCAGCCATCCCCAGGAGAGCAGGGCCCCTTCACGTGTAACAGTTACTTGGTAAGACCAATGCCATCCCTCCAAATGTTCCCCTCTTCCTCCTTCTTCCCCCCACTTTATACACTGAGCATGATGTCACATGGTCTGGAATATCCCTTTGGTCAGTTTGGGTCATCTGTCCTGGCTGTGTCTCCTCCCAACCTCCCATGCACACCCAAATTCTCTGTCAGTGTGGCAACATTAAAAGCACAAAAGGCTTTTGGCTCTGTGTAAGCCCTGCTCAGCAATGGCAAAACCATCTCTATATTATCAGCCCTATGTTCAGCCCAAATCCAAAATTCACAGCCACTGTGAATAAAATTTACTGCCCCAGACAAAACCAGCACACAAAGCTTAACCTTCTAGTCATGAGTTTGGAATAACTCCAGTTCTGCTAAAAAAAGGGTAAAGAAAATGACTGAAAAACATTTAACTAGACAAAATATAGTTTTAATATCCAAAGTTCTGAATTTCAAGTTTAATTTTTAAATCATGAACAGTTGTATTTTATTTTAAATTTATCCTGTCCTAATGCAGATTTTATCTGCTGCCATTTTGATTTGGCAGTATTCCATAAACATTTTACCCCCATTTGCCCAATACTTCACCACTCTAGACTAATATCATTTATTTAGGAAACCATATCCTCAGGCAATGCAGTACAAGAACCTTTCATGTTTAAATGACAGCTATTGAAAGAACAAGACATGCTACAAAAATAATGCTAGTGAATAAGAGCTTCCATTACAAGAATACATTAAACTGATGCATTACCAAATCTCTTTGATGCTCTGTATCATTTATCAACAGCATTAAGAATATGAAGGTATTATTCAGAATGACTGGTTTATTAAATCTGTTTAACATGCTTCACACAAAGTATTAAAATTAAAAATAATAATTATATATTTTTAAAGTTTGGTATTTTATTATACTAGGGCAAATACACTTCTCCTAAGTTAGCCTGTTGGTCAGTGTTAGTAGAATATAGACTGGATTCCTAACAGAAGAATATGTTTTTCCACAGCAGAATTAATAAACCCCAAATATATTTCAAGTATATAAAAAAGGGGATGACTTTACAGGTTTGTATGACATAATATATAATTAAGGAGTGAAGTATTCCAAGACAAGCAAACAGCAAATATTTAAAAGCATTGATGATCTAAAGTATTAATGGCATCTATCTCAGTGCTTACTTTAATTATTCCTTCACATTAAATTTTTTCCCTCTTCTCATTCTTGTACTCCTACAACAGCAGTAACTTACACTTTGTCGCAACAGCTGATTTTGCTAGATAAATTAATACAGCTATTTTAAGGAAAGCTGCTAAAGAAAGTAGGTGTTACGGTACCTTTACATTTCAATGCATGCTTAATTGAGCTTGGATGCATAATTGTAGGTTGTTGTTCTAGACCAGGGATCTTAAAAGATGGGTCAGGGTTAATGCTAAAGATGAGCTAGTAATGGTGCACACACAGTGACAGGGGAAGGCAAAACATCAGCTCCAGCTGCCTAAAAGGATATGATGAGGAGTTACTCTCTGGAAGTCAATAGTAAAGCACACATTTGGGCCTTTTTACCTCCCAGACAGTTAGAGTGTTGTTTTTTAGCAGCAACCCTGCCATTCCCACCATCTTCCCCTAGATGCATTGCTAGGACATCCAACAAGGCCCCAGTTGTGAAGCTTTTATGAACAGTGGTAAGCTATTGGGCTGATGGTCAAGTGTACAGAAACTGCTACCATGAATAACAAATCTTAGAAACATTCAAAATTTGTGACAGTATTTTCCAAATCCATTTTTTCTTATTTCAAAGTACTTTTTACTTGACTGAGATAGAAAGAAATTTATCATGGCAAAACTATACTCTTTTTGGATCACTATGCTTTTGTCTGATAAAGAGAAGTCAACAGCAACATTTTCTAAACTGCAGTCTCATGAAAGAACAAATAAGGTTAGCAACTTTGGAAATCCTAGGACGAATTTGTGTGAGAGATTCTGTGTATCTGTATGCAAAACAGCTCATGACTGAGTAGTTGGAAATGCTGGGATGACATTTGGCTTTTTCAGCTGCTTATGTTATTAGAGAGATTGAAATGGATGTCCACAAGAAACACTATAATATGATTTTTCATTTACAATTTAAATGTATGACTATTCTGCTTCTGCTTTAGTAAAAGATTTTTTTCCCATCAAAGAAAACTTCTCTAAGTCCTTCAGGGGCTTCAGATTTTTGTTTATTTGCTTTTAATTAATAGAATTCAAATGTGAGATGATTCTACACAGTCAGAAATCAAAAGATATTTGCTTGTAAATGCAGTCCTAGCTTAGTAGTAGAAAAAGAATACTCCTTAGTTTAAGTCCAAATGTCATCCATAAAGAATTTAATAAACAAACAAATAATTCCTCCAGGAATAATAGATACTAAATTTATATTCAGTGTAAACAATAGAATTCTCTCTGGTATACCAAGCACAAATGGGATGGGGTGAAATGGAATATTGAAATAATAAACTTAGCTAGCTAGTAGCAAAATACCCACAGGTATGATTTTCTCACAGTTGCCTGTCAAAATACTATGATACTTGAAACTAAAATGTCAGTGTCCTCTGTTATGGAACTATATTGAAAAGAACCTTGGAGCCTTTTCTGTGACTTTAATGATACGACCAAACTAAAACTAACCTCTAGAAGCACAAAGGAAATTGTGCATGCTGTCAATTTTATGTGAGGTAATCAATACAGATGCTGAGAGGTTTTGAAAATGAGAGGAACTTACCTGTCTCCTAAATTGGAACAAACATAGTGGAATTCAGTATGGCAACACTCCAAAACTGATACCATCCATGCTTCAGAGTAGACTGTGTTTTTTTTCCCTTCTGCATCACACAAAAGAGATAATGTTTTAACATTTTACTTACAATAGTCATTGACCTTGCCACAAACATGACATCATATTTAAAATTTTAAATGTATTTTAAAATGTACAGCTCAGAAAGATGACATCTACAGGAAGAAACCAATCACAGGGGTTTTTTTCTGAAACACAACTGAGAAAACCCTTTCTGAAGGCTGTGGCTGCCTACCTGAACCAAGAATCTGAAGGAGACAATTGAATGAGGAGAAGCTGCTCTCTAACGCTCTCTCAAAACAGAAAAAACAAACAAATAAAAAACCCAATAACAAAACAAAAAACCACCTGTTTAAATGCTTATTTTAATTCTAAAAAAATAAACCCCAAAATTCTACAAGACCTTTATATCTTTCACAAGATGCTCAGATTCTTTCCACTAAATCTCACTTGACCAAGACTCCTAATGAACAGCTGTTGGTAATTCACTTTCAAGATTGTTGATGAATATCTTTGGTAGAGTTTTTGAGAGTTCAAACAGAAATCATGAGGTATTTAAGAGAAACTGTAATTCAAAAGCCAGAGAGTGATGTCTACACAAACTCAGTGATATCCGCTGCATTAATTTTGTACCTGGAACCTCTGGTTTCCTTAAGTTTTAGAAAATATAGCACCCTTAACAGAAACTGTACTAAAACTTAAGACATACTGGTGTCAGGAATATTATTTTAACTAGGTACAATGAAACAGCTTCTTTGGTTGGATCCCCCACAAGAGAAGGACAGAGTAATTTTGATTACTACTTCACAAATTCTTAGTGGAAAAGAGAAAGCAGCATTTAATCATTAAAACTCCTCCAGCAGTGACAAGTAATTCAATGCGTACCTTGGAAACCTCATGGGGCCCTCTTATTAATACGAATTGCATGCTTTCTTGGCAAAGGAAACATTGCTACTGATTTCTACCATTTCTAACAAGGACCTCTTTTCATGGGTCCTAAACCTGGGAATTCAGTAGTGCAATCTGGTGTCAAGCACACAGTATGCAAATGTACAGTATGTACAGCACTGGAGGATCAGTCTTGAGTGGTCTAGGTTAAGGGAATTGGAAACAACCACCTAGTGTGCCCAGCTCTCTCACACTGTAAGATAACTGCCGATTCACAAAACAAAAGAGTATTTCAGATCAGTAAACATCTTTCCTAGCAGATTTGAGGAACAATTAAGGCAATTAGGTGCACTTTTGGTCGTCTAAATAATGCCAACTATGCCTGCAAATAATTGTATGTTGAAAAACGAAACCTTCATGTCAAAAAAACCCCCAAAACCATATTTATGTTGCACAGCTTTATAGTACGTGACTGAATCATGACTTCTGCACAATAAAAAGGAAGAAATAACATAGGCTACCACAGACTGCAGCGGCATGTGGGCAGGAAAATTCATCATATAAGGTGTCTGAGAAAATCCAGGGGGAATTAATGATCTGCTCTATTCAAGAACATTTAAAAAAACAATACCATCTGGCATTAAGTAGAATTCAGGCCAAGAGTTGGCAGCAAAATAGGTTTGACAACCTTGACATAAAATCTACTTACTCTCAGTGACAATTATGGTCGCCTTGCCAGTTCAAAAGTATATCTTTCCAAGAATGGCATTTAGCCCCTACTGGCATCTGAGACACCACAGAATCTTTACACCAGAGATTAAAGTAAAAACACTTATGCAAAGCACCAAAGAGAGATAACAGCATAATCTGGATAAACACACCAAATACTAAATCACTGTTCATTATGTTTAGAACTAATAAGAACTGACATCAAATAGTAAAAAAAGAAAGAGTGTTCATTTCTCTAGCTGGAAACTTTGAAATACAGTTTGCTTTACACATTCTAATAATTTTGTAAGTCAAAATAATTTTGTAAGTCTTTCCAAATTTTTTAGAAAGGGTCCTAGTTGATCATTGTTTTCCCTACAGAGTGGAACTTTCTCAGCTACTTATTTATTACCAAGTATATTTTTCTGGGCCAGTGACAAATAGATAAAGCTGAGACCTGCTTCTTTCTTTAAGCTTATTTTAAAATAATCTTCATTATTAAAAGCCAAAAAATTAGCTCTATTCACATACTATTTAACTGATTTCGGATATCTAAAGGAAAAACATGACCTTATTTGATACGTTATCAAATCTCAAAGCTTCTGTGGCTGTCCAAAACTGGTAGACGTGGCCTCTCTTACTTTAAGTGCAAAAACTCTGTTTCAGTAATTGGCATTGAAGAATGGATGTGGCATCTTTAACCAAGATTGAATTTAAGAAGAAATAATAGGATTTCTGGGAGATATGTATGATCACCTTCCATGTTAATATAAAAAGAAACAAAATCTTATGTTTTAAATTCTCAAATATAACAACAAACAAAGGGTTAAAATTTTTTAGAAGTACCATGACAATTCTCAAACAATGGCTGTCCACCCCTAAGATGTTCAAACTATTGTATAGAGTTTACTTTTCTGATTGGTTTAAAACTATGCAGTGGGTTAATGAAGGTGTTATATTATAAAGTGTACAGCATCAGTATAGGCAAAATTTTATCATGTTTCTTGCAGTAACCACAGACATTTCCAAATTAATTCTTGATGCTCAGTTATTTTCCTTTCATTGTTACTAAAATTTCTACTAATTCCCTAGTGAGAAATCTAAAAGTGTATGTTGCATATTTGGAGGAAAAAAAACATTGTGTCTGAATTTTAACTTATATAGAATATCTGTGTCTGAAGATAAAGTTTTTTTAATGGGCACAAGTCACCAATTGTTAATAAATATGAAAACCTAATCCTCCAAAGTTTTGAGTACTTAAAAATGGTAATGATATTTCTACCACATTCCCTATGTAACGTCACTTGTTTCCCAGCTGTTTTCACATTCTCTAGTTTTAGACTTTAGAAGTGTGTCATCATTAGCTCTTTCAGAATAGAAGGAGTAAAGAATAAGGTAATTGCAGTGTGGCTATGCTAAATTGTCAAAGAGTAAAAATAAACATCTCCATCTACTTGTATTGCAGTAAACAGCTTCTCATATGTGCTTTATAATCCAAAAGACTAATAGTTGAGGCAAAAATATGCAAAGTTTTTAAAAGGAACCAGAAATGAAAAACTTAAGGGGAAAAGAAAATCTAAACTGACTTGTGACCTTTGATCTGACTTACAGACCTGAACTGAATTTCAAATATTACAGCAGCTTATTAAGATTTTACCTCAGGCACTTCAATATCACTGAATCAGCAAACTAAGGCTATCAAGTTATAAGAATGACAAAACATTAACGTATTTTAAAATATATTTGAAAATGGATATGTTATTATTTATGTTCCATACATGATATATTTAGTTAGATATCAGTGAATATGACATTTCAGTTACTTCTCAGACACAGTATTAAAGCAGTCAACAACAATGCGCACTATTTACTCTTTGGTGCAAAATACTATGTTTCCTGGTTTCCTGTGATTTCATGTAGTATTAAAGAGATGATGAAAAAGGGGAAATTGATAAATAATGCTGAATTCAAACAAACACTCATTTGCCAAGCAGAAATTAAGAGAAAACAACAGCAAAGCATATAGAACTGATGGAACTTATTGGCACTTTATAGCCATGTATTTCTTTAGCACATTGTTTCAGTATTCCGTATCAGCTCATAATGAATCTCACCCATCTCCTATACAACTATACAACTATACAATTATATGATTTTATAAGAATTTGACCTTAATCAAGGCCTGCAAGTAAAATGCAAATTCCATTGACAACTTCCCCCAAAATTAGGGGTTTTGTATTGCTTAACACAATCAGTATTAAAGTAAAAAAATCATTAAACTCAATCCTGCTTTCCAGCATACTGGAACAAAACCAACACCAACTAAGATGTAAACTAGATTTGGCTGCATACACTTTACTGATGCTTAGAGATGCCATGGTTCTGTTCTACTTTTTTGACTAGGCACTCCAACCAGATCATCTACATGACAAAATCATAGAAAACCTTTGATGCAATACATCCCTTCCAAAGAAGAACCATAAAACAAGAAGTATTTCAATCAGATGTATTGCCCTAAATAAAGTGTGAGATGTGAAATCTACTAAGAAAGTAGGTCTGACTTAGTAAGACTTTTCTCATAGTAAATTTGAAAACATAAATATGGATATTTATGAGAAGATTTAGTTTGTGTAACAAACATGTACAGTGATTGGCATTTTCATATACATACGTAAATAAGATGCAAAATACTATCACTGCTACAAAAAAGCAAATATGTTAGATCAATGTTGTGAATAATTTGTGAGTTCTAACTCTATTACAATATTAGAATAATATCCTATTCGTATCTTGGAATAATTGAAAAAATGTATAAACACGTAAAAGTGCTAAAATTTCTAGTTGCTGTAATTCCCAAACCCTTGTTTTATTTCAAACATGGCACTGGGAATAACATTAATGAAAAACAAGAACTGTCCTAATCCTGTGATGATGAACAAACATACACACTGCAGGGTTTTTAACTTTGAGGCATTTTTTATTTCCACAAGCTGGATGAAATTGCATGCCATTTCATTCTTTCTCAGCAATGAGTCACACAAGTTTTTTCAAAAAGACCCTGATGGCACTCATGCTTAACAAAAGGTCATGTGTCAAAAACCTTGTCTGTAATAAACCATTTTCTTAGTTACAGACTGTGCACCAGTATTCATTACTAATATAAAAAGGTAAAAAATGAAAACAGGAAAAAGAATATTTAAAATATTTTAGAAAAAATCCTGAAAATCATATTTACCACATAGTAGGCTTAGTCAAGGTATAAGAGAAACATACCCAAATGCTGGTATGTTCCATAAAACTCTCTTTATCCTGCTTAAAGAGTGTTCAGGGATACATGAAATGAGTGACAAGAAGGAAAAAAACTTCATGTCTCAGGCTTTTCTCCTTTACCTTCTTAAAATAATTCTGTATTCATAGTCAACATTTTAACCTCTGTGATGGGACAGAAAAAATAACAAGATTATATCTGAAAAAAGTTTAGGTCAAAGCATGAAGGCATTTTGGGACATGAACACCAGTACTATTTTAGAAAGATTTTAACATACAGCTTTTCTGAAAGCAATTGGATGACTATACAATAAGCAGTAGTGATTAAAATGTTTGACGTCACTCCTACAACATCTGCCACCAGATTAAATATTTAAATTCTTTAAAGCACATAATTAAAGTAACCAAACCTGGAAATCATTACAAGAATATAAATGTTCAGAAGAGGACAGTGGGAAATCAGAGGCAAAGTGAGATAAATATGTTTCAATGTCTAGTTTGAATGTCTAGTGTCACTGAAAACAATTTGACCTTCCAAACCAAGGACTCTCCCAGGTAGTTGGCACATGACACTTCTTTCATAAAATCTGTGAAAAATAATTGAAAGCATTTCTCCTCTAGTCCTTGGGACAATTTTTAAATATTCAGGAGTAGGTGTTCATATGTCACAGTTAAGCAGTGAGAAGCGCAGCAGTACTGAAAAAAAGAAGCATAGAAACTAATTCCATACAGCCTTCATCACAGGATGGTTGTCCAGCTCACAGCTTCAACCTCATCTCCAAAGGTTCAGTTCCCTAAAAGGCACAGTAGAAAACACTTCACAGAACATAATACTGATTGAGTTTCTCAACAATATTTTATAGATAGAATTGTCACTTGCTTGCGTAGGATTTTTTCTTCCTCCACAGTGTTTATTCCCTTATTTTACTTCTCCCCCACTTTGACTGGATGCAAACCCCAACTGAATTTATTTAAATGAAGGTTAATTATTTCATAAACCTTTGAATTGTTTTAAAGCTGTACCCTTGTGACTGAGGATGGAGAATAAAGCCATATTGGATTGGTTTATATTTCCTTTTTTTCCCTAATAATAGCCAGTATTAATTTATTAAAATATCACTGATTTTTTGAAAATTATAAAGTTTGGTTTTATTTCAAATATAAAATCTAAATATCTGAATTCAATCGTTCAATAAATAGTTTTTAATAGTAATTAAAAGAGAATGTATTGAGGGATTTTATATACAGTATTAGCTTCTACAGGAGAGACAACACAAATCTATGGTTTATAAAATACCTTGGTAAATGATCATTAATTGGTTTATTTTCTGAGCAATAAATTCAAAGTTTTGCCCAGGGAAAAAAAAAAAAAGAATATTATGTAAATGCCATGTTTGTGAGATATCATTAAGAAAAGGAACAATGTCCGACTTAAGTTTACTGTAAGAAAATGACCTGCAGTTTATTAAATTCTTGTGATTGTAGGTTTATGCTTCAAGCATGGAATGCTGAAATGACATTTAAATGCTATGTTTTTAGCAAAAATAACTATATCCAGCGAAGTCCACCTACTCTCTTCACATGTAGCACAAGATTAACATCTACAGTCATTAGAACACACACATTAATGTAAAACAAGTTGCTACTTATGTATTTTTCCTCTTTAAACCAGGTAGCAATAGAACAAGAAAAAACTCTTACTAAGGCTGACAAGTTGCAGTTAACAAAAGACATGGAAACGAGAGGTAGGTGTGAAGACCTTCTATACAGACAAAAAGGTATATTGATATTTAAATAAAAGTAAAAATATTGAGTCTTCAAAATTTTATGTAGAGCCACACCTTACATGCTTTGTGTTTATTTCATTTCAAATCCTTGACCAGATTTAAAGGTGGAAATGCTAGTTTTGGTGCAAGGCTGCACAGCAACAGGACAGGAGGAAATGGCTTCAAGCTGCACCAGGAGAGATTCAAGTTTGACATCAGGAAAAATTTCTGTACTGAAATTGGATTGACATTGGAACAGGCTGCTCAGGCAAGTGGTGGAGTACCCATCCCTGCGAGTGTTCAGGAAATGACTACACATGGCACTCTCTGCTATGGTTCACTTGATACAATGCTGTTCAGCCAAAGGTTGTTTTTCTTCTTCATTGTGTTTTGGTATGAACTCAGTTAGGACTACTGCTGAATTTATTTAAATTTTCTCTCTTTGATCACTCTCTGCAACTCACAGGAAATATGCAGTATGCCATCTTGAAACAAAGATTCAGGGACATTATTTCCTTAACTTCAATTGAAAATTATAAAAAATTACTTGCAAAACTGTAAGATAAGTTGAAATCTACTGCTTTTTTATATCTTTGAGATAATAGCATCATAGCAATTGATAGTGATAATAAATAAATAAGAAAAAATATTGTATTATAATTTTCTATTAAAATTTAAACTGTGAAGTTTATTGAGAAATAAAATAATGTTCTTAGAATGCAATTTCAATGTTAAGTAGGGTCATAATTTATATTTTGCAATGAGTACAACTCTTTTCTTGATGTAGAAGGGTTTTTGTTTTTCTCAAGTCCTTCTACTGCTTAGGAACATAAAATATCAGACTTTTCAGAGTATCCATATTGAAGTTAAATAAATAAAACAATAGAAAGAAATATCCAGCCATTTCATTTATCTTTTTTAAGAGAATTTCAGCAGACATCAATGCTCCAGTAAAACTCTTGGAAGTACTTTTTATTTCATTAGTATGCTAATTGAAGCTTTTTTATTAAGTTTCTTTTTTAAGGTCTGCTTTAAATTTGAGGATGATTCCTACAAAAAATTTTATTCAAGCGTGAGGTAGAAACATTACTGACAATTTTGTTCTGCAATCTCCTGCATTTTTTTAATCAGTAGATTAAAATTCAACAGCTGCAGTAATGGAAATATATGCCTTAGCTTACAAAACCTACCTAAAATATTCGTTCAGCATTGAATCTTATCAGTGTTTCTGAAGAAGGTGCAGAGAATGGAACTGTTGTTTTCTTCATTCCTTGTGTTTCTTCTTTAAAAAAAAGATGTATTTTCATTTGAAAATATATAAGAAAAAAAATCATGGGGCAGGTTGAGATGACAAAGCAGTCATTAGGTCTTGTGGGCAGACTCAAACATAAAAGTGATCTCTAAAATAATTAATCCCTTTTGTAATTGTCAGAGAATTCCGATCTTGTGTTTTCTGAGAAATTAAGGAAATATTGCTAGATGGGTTTTGGTTTTTTTCTTAATTTTGTGGTTTCCCCACACCTTCTTTCTAAAAGTATTTCTGAATGAATGTTTTGGGAAGCAGTACTGTTTTTCCAAAGCTGATCAGAGCTAACAAAAATGCAATTGTTTCAGTGAGCCTGGATTTAGGACAAGACTGGAAGTGATTTTCAAGTCTTATTCAGGGTTATTTCCCACCTGAAGCTGAAATAATGTGAAAATGTAGGTAGCTACAGAAAAATAGCCCAGCAAGAAGCACACCATTTTTATAATGAACATTATAAATAAAAATTCGTTTTTAGGGAATTCAAAACATGGTTTTGTTCTCTAAAACATATAAAACACATAAAGCACATAATAGACTGTTGTTAGTTGCTTGGCAAGAATATGTTTGATTTTCTGTTGAATATCATATTGATGTATTAATTACAAAAACTAGAAGCTGAAAAACACTTGACTTCTTTAATTGAAAAAAACAAAACCAAACACTGTCAATATTATTGGAGATTTGGCACCAGCTGTTACTGAATCAGAAGGCAAAAAGTTATATAATCTTCAGTGGTACATAGTATTGTTAAGGCACTCTTGTGCTGAGTGTTTCTCGTTTTTATTTTTAGTTTTTTCCCAAAATGTTTATTTCTTAAAGGAAGGAACCAGGAGACAGTTTACATTCTGTACTTGACAAGAAGAACCACAGGAGAGAAAATACGGAGAAGAAGCTGAACAGTTAATCCTCGACACGCAGGTTTGAAAACTTCTGTTCCGTTCTCAAGCATGTTGTATTTATTTTGTGTGTATTGTATTTCATTTATTTATGAATATTGCCACTGCTTGTTACAGGCCACAGGTGGTGTATTAAGATTGCAAGGCCTCAGGATGCAGGTTTGCCAGGCTTGCTCTGTTTGAATTTGTCTTGATGTGCCTGGTGATGTACCTTGTTTTCCTAGACCCCAGAGGGGCTGGGGGAGGTTGACCATAACACCAGATGAAGGCATAGATGTTTTATAGGATATATGTAACAATTTTAACTGTGGCATTATTAATGATATGTTGTCTGTAAGAGTGGTGTTCTTTCCTTTATTTTTCTTTCTTTTTTTTTTTTTTTTTTTTTTGGTAACAGCTTCATCTTGACTAATAGTAATTCTACAATTCAATCATTAAGTTTTCAAGAATATTAAATTGTCTTTATATGTTTCTTTCCTCCTCCTCTGATGAAATAACATCAGTTCAATCTTCCACTATTAGAATTCATACCACTTTCATGGAATTCTTAAGTGTTCAGACAGCCAAAAGGTGATTCTGAAATAACTTACCTCTGTACAACAACTTTGCCTCTATCATGCCTGTACGTGTTTCTTGCTGGGTAATAATAGAAGCTCCATCACCTCTTTCTCCATAGTTTCTTTGCTTCTTTTTTAATTTTTTTTCCAGACATATTTAAAAAAATAAAAGTGAAATTTCTTTCTGATTACATTAATAAAAGATAAAATATGATAACTGATATATTCACCTCTTTTCACTGGTTATGTAATTAATCAGTCAGTTGTATACATGCAATTCCAATCATTCTAAAATGTCCACATTGCTTGCGTATATTTATCATTAAAAATGGGATGTATATCAGCAGAACATGAATTAAGTAATGATTTATTCTATGATAAATGGTCAACTGTGGTGTGACTAAGGTTTTCAAAATACAAGTTTACCTTAGAATGTTGTGTGTTATTTCATCGATATCACAAATCATCTTTAAAAGAAAGTTCATCCCTCTCTTGGTGCTAAACATGTTGAGCTAATAGTGACTTCTGAAAAGGCAGGAGTAATACCATCAGAAAAAATCTGCCACTTTGGCATCACAGTCTCTCACAGCACTGATGACAAAGCCATGCAGAGAACGGTCAAGGTAGACTCAGACTGGGGGGTGAAAGCAGAATGTCCAGAATGAGGGATGTATCTGACTCCAAGCACAAAAGTAAATCTTGTGCACCTGACTCTTTACCTCTCCTCTCTTTGGGTGTAAAACTTACACAACTTCTAGTCCATCCATATACCACCTAGCTAGTTCCATGCCATTAGCCTTCCTGTCTGCCTTAGTGTAATGTTAACAAGATTTCAAATATCCTTACCTTAGAATGGTGGAACAATATTGCTGAAAATTAATACTGGTTTGGACTGTGGCTAAACCATTACCCAGACTGATATTTTCTGAAACTGACTGAACAACAGAGCTAGTTGAAATGTGAAAGTTTTAACATTAGAAGAAAATAGTGGAAATTTGGGACTGGATGCTGTCTGGGAGCAGACCGAACTGTGTGAATATCCACACACAGACTGTTCAGTGGCAAGGATCTCTCAAGGACACTGAGGACAGGCTAAGGAAATAGCTCCAACAGTCCAAGTGCTGATAGAGCCACTGAAGCTCAAATCTCACATCAAAAACAGGTGGAGACTCCACTAATACAGTTTTAATTTAATAGCTGTAATCATCACCCAAACTTTTAATGAGTAATGAACTTGACATGTAGACAAAAAATTGTGAGATATTTCATTGCAGACTGAAGACTTTTTAAGGCAAAGAAAGTTACTACAATTAATTTATTCTGGGTAGATAATTTTAGCTGTATTTATCAATATTCAGCATTTCCACCAGTTGTCTTCCCCATGTTTTAATTTTGATAAGGAGTATTTGTTATTCTCTTCAAAATCGCTGTCACACAATGTGACTTAAGAAAATATCAGTTTTCCATAGCTAAGTGTTGTATAAAGTCTAGATTTAATAAGAGGAAAAGGTCAATAACTTTTCCTGGTCCTAATGTTTTTTAAGAGAAAAGGTATGTGAAAAAAACACCATCACCTGAACACCACAAAGATTCATGACAAATAAATTTTTTAAAGTAGTAGTAACTGTAGAACAGTGTCTATTGAGGAATTTCTGTAGCTAAACTAGGCTAAGTATGAAGAGTTTATCAAAGTTTCTTTTTGCTTCTCAGATGCAAACTTGAAATAAGGCTTAATTTTCTCTATTTCCCCTTTATATTTAGTGATAGACAATCTAAAAGCACGAGGAATATGCAGGTACAATACACACAACTGAATTAAATCAGATTTAGGCTTTATAGGGAAAAACATTAAGAAATGGGAAGCTGGAATTAAAGAATTGAAAATTGTTGAGAAGTTTTGGAGTGATTTTTTCAACAGTGCTTTTTTATCCTTCCATCCAGCTATTAAAAAATTTTAGCTTGCCTATTTGATGTTGATAGCTACGGTATCTCTATTCCTGTATAATATACTAATGCTTCCATTTTGTACCATACATGCACACAAACACTATGAACCAACATATAACTAATTATGTTTATTTTACTTTATTTTATGTTAGCAAAGAACATTGCACAGATGGTTTATAAAGTTTAATTAATAAAATATGACAAAGTGTGAACTCTTATGTAACAACTCATGCTAGTGTGAATTGTTTGGGTTAGGAATGTTTTGCTTTTAAATTAAGATTTCCTGAGGTCTTTTCTGCAATGTCTGTTTTATACTAATTTATTTCTTTTAGTATGTAGTGTCTGGTATAGCTTACATCTGAAGTGAATTAGAGTTACATCTAAATAGTTAAGATTTGTCAGAAAGTTATGACTTTGTTATTGTTTTTTTTCATATACTTAATAGCCTTTACCTATTTCAGAATAAAACATTTCACTTCATATAAGAAAAGTGGTTGGTTTGATTTCATAATAATCACATTGCTACAGTACAATTGACCTTTATTATGTAAACCTCAAATAAGATTTCTTTAGGTGTGCAAAATTCAAATGAACTAGTTTTTTTCTTTTGCCATAATATTTTGAAGCTTTTTTATCTTGATCAATTTCCTTTTAATATTCTCTGCAAGAACATTTGACCAAATGCCATTTTTGTTGAAACATTAGTGCATGACCAGATTCTTTGATCTTCTGCAGCATTACAAATTATTCACAGGGTTGTCAGAAAAAAAAAATCAGTATGTGTGTAACTCATGTCCCAAATTTATTTTAGGAAATTAAGGAAATCTTGGAATACTAAGAGAGGGTCAGATCCAGATCAAACAGCTGAATATCAGGATTTAAAAATGAAAATTATATTTCTGAAAAGATTGGATTTCTGATATCACTCTAAGACATAGGAAGTAAAAACTATTCTTTCACTCCTATAAATGTGCTAATATTAAGTCAGTTGTTGTCGTATCTCCAAATCAAATAGACAGCTGCCAAATATTTCAAGTGGAAGGTGCCTTGGAAAGGAAATGTATGTTCAAAAATATATTTCATCAAAAGTTTAGCATATGTTCACTGACATAAAAGAGGTTGCATTAAATGACTAGACATCTTAACACTAAGCTAGATTTAGTGCCAGAGACTCAGAAGACATTACAAATCCAGACAAGGCTCTAAGCCAGGTACCAGCAAGGATCTTTCAGTAACGTGGTGATATATTATGAGTTTAAAGAAAGCTTGCACTGCATGTTAGAGAGGCAGTATACCTTGGTTTGTGGTTTGATTGGCCTTCAAACTCAAATTGTGTTGCATGGAGAGAATGTCTCAGGCAAATCTCTCAGATAATGGGTCTGAGAAACAAATGGTTCTTCCCTGACTGTACTTCATGTTGTCGTTTATGGCAATAGCCCTCAAAATGCTTTAGCATCCGTTTAATTTCAAGTATGTAGGCAAACTATTTGACACAGTATGTTTAGGTGGTTTATTAGATTGTAGAAATTACTGTAAAATCAGACTACAGAGCTGATTTATGGGTGAATGCTCAGTTATGATAATTGAACTGAGATATTAAAGATTTCTTTACATAGAGAACTATTGTTTTGTATCTTTGTTTTACTGTACTGTGAGTTTCAGGTTCTAATTTAGGCATTATGTTATCAAGGTTATAGATCTACCTGTGTGTTATGCATTACAATTTATTTTCACCTTCTTGCCTACAAGTGTAAGCATTGTGGAATAAACTCATGGACTAGCTCTAGCAGGTGGAAGCCAAGGACCTACTGAGACCTGAATAATGGTCACAAGTGCATATCCACAGCAGAACAAGAATAGTGGAATTTTGAATGATGCTGCTTCACTCAATGATGTCTTGTTGACCAATTATTCAGTGCAGGATCTACCTGAGATAGAATTGTTTCTGCATTTTCAGTAACTCTCTTCCATTTGTTTTCCTACTCTTATCATAACCTTACGTAGGATTCTAACTATACTTTAAGCAAACATCAGGCACATCTGATGAATGTTATCCTCTCTTTCATTTCTATTTTTTAACTGACTCTTTTTTATTAAGTTGTTAAAAAAGATTAATTTATCTGCATTATCCCCAGCATTAAATAATAAATAAATGTATTCTTAAGTAAATTCTGTAATGAGATTTGTTCTCACTGTAGACTAGAGTGATACAAATATGACTCTGTTTAATCTCTCCACAGTTTAGTTCCTATCCCAAAGCAAATATGTGGAAACAGGCTTTTAATCTGGACACCTTCATATAACAGATCTTTCAGAGCAGTATTATTTCGTTTTTGATCTGCTTAGAGTAGTTAAAAATGTTTTCTCCTCTCAAGCTTATCACAAATGCCAACGGACTGAGAAAAAAAATGGGGGAGGAAATGAAGGCCTCTAGTGGCTGTTTTCGTTTACAGCAGAGATTTTTCATTCTTTCTTGAGGTCCAGCCACTGCTATAGCATGATCATTTATTCAGAGCATTCACATACACACATACACCTTACATCTCACTGACCATTCTACTGACCCTGTCTGGCCACTTGCCACTACACATTCCAGTAAAAAAATCCCCAGAAATGATACCTGTGTCAACACATGGCCTAACACATGGCCTTGGGCACTTTGTAATGATGTCAGAGTATTTTGAATCCTGTTTCATGTGAAATATGTCTCTCAGGAATTATTTTGTTCCCTTGTCTTTCATTAAAGCTATCAATCTAAGATATTTTAGTAATATTAAGAATGACCATTACCATTTTTTAAAAATATTCATAATATCTGCAATTTATGTGTGATATCAATGTAGAAAATATTAACATTCATAAAAGATTACTCAGTCATTTTCTGAATAAGTTCAACTGTTTCCATAAATTACAACACATTATTTATTTTATACAAGTTTGTCAAATTTACTCTGAATAATTTACTCTTCTCATAGTATTTTCTATATTTAGTATTTCATTAAGTATAAATCAATATGTACATTTATATCTAAAATTGGAGCAGAGCTTTTGCACACAGAACTATTTTGAATACTGACTGCATGCATAATAGCAAGGAATAACAGCTCATTAAAATGTTGAACCTGTGGTTAAGCAGGGAATGTTCTTCATTCTTATAATGTAAAATATTCTGAGGAAAATATTTTCATAGAATCATAGAATGGTTTGGGTTGGAAAGTAGATTAAAAAATCATCTAGTTCCAAACCCCTGCCATGGACATTTTCTACTGGATGATTTTGTTCAAAGCCCCATCCAACCTGGTCTTAAACACTTCCATGAACGGGGCAGACAGCTTCTCTAGTCAACACGTTCCAGTGCCACACCACCCTCAACCATTCTGTGAATCTGTGATATAGCAAGGGATGAAAATAAATAAGAATAGCAATTTTCATAGCAGTTCATGCAGAGTGGTTCATTATTACAAATACTGATTTTTCTGTTATTTCCTCGAAGTGAGAACCCGATGAGACTAATTCATAGTTTTTGGGGATTTTTAAATCATTTCTACATAATTTAATTTCTTGTCTCAAGCAAATGACTGTCTCAATGCCTTTCTTTCACAGATGACATTCTGGTTAACTTCTCAATCACCTACATTTAATCAGCTGTTGCTTGCTTGAGGCTAAAGTGTTCTTCTGATGATATCTACACTGGATGTAAACATCTTTTGGCTATCTTGAGACTTTTTCTTTTTGAGACATTTCCTATCTCCTCCTTTGGTCAATGTAAGTATGTAGGGTCTCATCTCCAGCACACCCACTATTTAAGACTCCTTTTGTCAAATCACTTCTATCTTTCAATGCAAAGCAGTCCTTATATCTCATGGAGAGTTGTTTCCTTCTATTGAGATACACTGTTTTTACCTTCACACTTTGTTTTTGTCCTAAAGTTCTAAGTTATTTTCTTAATTCCTCAGTGCCTATATCCCTTCAGCTTACAGAATACAAAATAAGATCATAATTTTGTTGTGTTGCTAAGGTTAGTCTCTGTATATCTAGATCACCTGGTGAAACCACTATGACATTTTTTCTTGGGGATCATGCCTGTACGTGCTGATCCATGAAAGTCATTCAAAGTAGAGTTACATGCCCAGTTTACCAGAATTACTGGTGGCTTAGCATGATCATATATCAAACACTTGATGTAGGCGTAGACCTTGCAAATGACACTGTATTCCAGTAGGCTTTTAGCTAGCTGCTTGCTTTTCCTGTTGTTAGTGATAGTAATTCCTGGAAAACAACAATTTGGGTTGAGATCCCTGCTGCTCCTGCATTCTGCTTTAAAGGTAAAAAGTTTTCGCAGTAAGCAGCTATATCTGGGTTTTTTTTGTCAGTAGCCTTCTATTTACATAGACATAGCAGTGATATTAGAATTTTATAGGTGATATTTTGGGTTTAGCATAAGAAGTCTAGGAATAAACTACATTTTTGCTTTAGCATTCATTAAGCTCATATATTAGCAGTCTGCCCTTAGCTTGAATATAATATTTTTGTTGTCAGTCACTTTAATGGAATTTCCTAACAATACCTGCTGCACTGCCAGATACATTGACTGACTGCAAGTTCCACAGGGTGACTTGGTTCATGAGAAGAACTGAAATGAGCAGCATATTGAAAATGTTACAGAACTGTACTATTTCAGCCTAGAGAAAGTCTATTTCTGTATATCTCTGATGAGACATTTCATTGTGTCATATGCCACAAGATGAACATTTCTACTGTATCGCTCTCAGATTCTTAGTATGGTCAAAAGGAATACGACATATGTAGGGAGGGAAAGATTTAAAATTAGCCTACTCTTAACAATCTAATCAAAACACCAGTGGTATTGTCTAATTATAACAATACTAATACTCAATGTCCAAATAAATAACAAGAAAATCCTTGTTAATTGCCACCTAGAATGCCTGTAAAAGAAGTTATTCTATCTACCTTCTATGGTATTATATTATGGCTTCCAATGTTCCTCTGGATGACAAAATTAATAATTTTTCTCACAGTAGAGGGATTATAAGAAGTATTCAATGAACTGAGCTGTTTGGTGGGAAAACCATGATGTTTATGTTTTCTTTCTTAACAATAGAGTCCACTTGGTTATATTTTTCTGTGTTCCAAGTGGACTGCAGGTCTGTTACTTTTGAACTGGTTCCCATAATTTTTGGTAGTTCCACAACATCTCACCCTAAATGATTGACAAAATGACAATTCTTTGTTATGTAGTGACTTCCCATTTGGTCAGGCTTGACCACAGGAGGCATTCGCAGACCTTATAGCTGAAGTGTGGCAGTGATCACCTGGACACCAGCCAGTTCTGAAAAGAGGTGAAAATCAGCTCACCCAAGGCAGGCCTGGGTGAAACAGAGACCCTGTTCTGTCATGTCACAATAAAATTTACCTCCTGTTTTAGTACTTATTTGCTAGACTGTACTGCATCTTCCAAGTGTTGACTGTAATTTTATTGGTAAGTGATCAGGTTGTGTGCAACTACTTCCAGAAACTATAACAAAGTTATAGTAATGGCTTCAGAATATCCCAATACTGTTATCTTTTTCCTGATGTACACTGAAGCATATCCAGCGCAGTGTATCTGGGAACCATATCCAGGTATAGTATATATCCAGGGTATTCCAGCACATTTGCCATACAGTATTATTACATAGATGGAGTTATTACTGCATTCACTCATGCTAACATATAGACTTTTCACAATGTAAGTACAAGGTCCAATGGAGCAAGTCTTTCTGAAGAACAATAACTCCTTGAATGAATAGAATTAACAGAATCACAAAATATCCTTAGTTGAAGAAGACCCGCAAGGATCATCCAGTCCAATTCCTGGCCTGCACAGGACAGCCCCAAGAATCACACCGTGTGTCTGAAACATTGTCCAAATATTTCTTGAACTCTGTTACTTTTGTTGCTGCGACCACTTTCCCACGGAGCCTGTTCCAATGCCCAGCCACCTTCTGGGTGGAGAATCTTTGTCTTATACCTAACCCAAACCTCCCCTGGCACAACTTCAGGCCATTCCCTTGGGTTTTGTCACTGGTCACCACAGAGATTAGTGTCTTCCCCTCCTCTTCCCTGCACAATGGAGTCGTAACTGCAGTGAGGTCTCCCCTCAGTCTCCTCCAGGCTGAACAGACCAAGAGAACTCAGCTGTTCCTCATGTGGCTTCCCCTCTGCAAGGCTCTGAAATGGTACAGCAGTTTGACAGAGAAAGGAGCAGGGACCATCAAAAAGCCATGAATGAAATTGCATGGGATGGCTATAATGAAAACACTAATATAGTTGGTCAGTCCTTTGACAAACTACAAAATAATATGGAAGTTTTAGTGGTGATCATTGATTTTAGTTATCTGATTACTTACGGATTTTATCTGGTACCCTTGGTATTCTTGAGTCAATAAGGTTGTTACCGTGTCTAATCAAACTACAGCGAGAGTATACTTGTTCTAGCAGTTATCTCATCTATTAGATTCCCAATTTTAGCTATTAGCCTTCTCCATTGATAGCATAATCTCCCATCTCCCTTGCTCAAAATAATTTGAAAGTCCTTCACGTTAAGACTCTCTGACATATTACATCTGGAACTTTGCTTTCTCTCTGTTACTATGGCCTTTTCTTCTGCTTTATTTTCACCTTTAAAAGCCGTGATAGATCTTATCTTACTATATTGTAGTACTAGATATATTAGATAGCTTAGATAGATGTTACTTAATATTGAAAACTCTCAATTCTTTTGATTAATCTTTAAAAAAGAAAAAAAAAAACACTTGCAAAGTGTCCAGAAATAGCTGCCAATAAATATTCAAATTCTGACAAGACCACACTGCTTGTAAGGGCTTTAACAGTTTGGTCTCTATTTATCGGGAAGAGATTAAAGAGTGACTTGAGGTCAGTCAGTTTTATGTAGTTCTATTTTTGGCCTCTTTTAATTGATTGAGGATTTTTTATTTTATTTTTAGGATATGGAAATGAGACAAATTCACATTCAAAATAATTATGCTATTAAAAATTATCACAATTAAGTATTCAACCAATCTGAGTTATAGTGTGATTTTTCCACAAATTTTAATCTTGAGTTTCAGATTAAGTGTGCCTTGAGAGAATCATTTTAATTCAACCAAAAATTCTAATCTTGAAGAAAATATATGTTAAAAACTTTTTTTAAAATTTTTATACCAGAGATAAAACCAGATTATTCTTTCTCATGCTGATACCTAAAAATGCTAAACCATGAAAGACAAAATCATAAATGCTAACTCTTGTATTTGAAGTTGGTCTCAGTTTAGACCTTCTAACTAAATACATCTGATACTTTAAGCTCTCTAATTTAACGGTAGGTTTCCCATCACCCTAAAATGTTAATATTTCATTTAATGTTCAGCATTAATATATAATATTTCAGTATTAGAACATGAGCGGTTTTATTTTACCTTATTTGGTATTTCAGCTTTCAGTAAACTTGGGGTTTTCATTAAGGAACAGATTTGTTTATGTTTTTAAAAGATAGAAATTCATATATCATAATTTCTTATTAAATGCTTTCTAGAAGAAGTAAAAAGCTGGCTGATAGCAGGTAACCTGCCCGACTAATGAAGAAGAACTTTTTAGAGTAAAGGATAATTAGACACATAAAATAAGTTGAAAATACACGTATTTTTCCTGTCTTCAACCAGCTGTAACACACAGAGATCTTAAATAATAGCAACAGGTAAAATTATGGCACACATTTTGCCTTGCATAAATAACATTACACCACTTGCAAAACTTCCTTAATTCAAGAAACTTGGGATTTCATCCCATTTTTGACTTCTTGAGTATCGCTTCCCTAAAAAAGAGACTTACCAGAAGGAAGAGGAAATTAAATTCAGAATAAAATATAAAAGAAAGTAAAATAAGAAAAGTCATAGTTATGCTAATGCTATAATATTTTTTTCCCAATCAATATTGTTGCAACATTCAGGGAAAAAAGCAAAATAAATAAACAAACAAACAAAACACCCACTCATCAAACTATAAATGACACTATATGCCATGATTACAATGCTTTGCAACAATTCAATAACATGCTTGTTTCATTTATTTCTTGCAGTGGTCATAGCTTAAATCTTTGTGTTTAGAATGAAAATTTTTAAGGTTGTTATAGAGCATTCTTGTAGTTCCTGGAATGGCTAAATTCTTTAATATATAAAGGAAATAATAGTTTATTTAATGTAGTTAAAAGGAACAACAAAAACAAAGACCAAAAAACATGTATTGCATATACTAACTACATTCTGCCTAACGAGGCAATCTATCCATGTTGCTACATTATTATTTCTATGTAGATTCATAAACCCATTACCAGCCATTAATTATGTATTTATTTAAGCAATTAACCATGGAAGTGGCTTTACTGTCAGATATGATGTATAACCTAAAAGTCATTTGGTTAATGAGAAACAGGAAGTGCTTTCTAACCAGGACAAGTATTTTGTTGGCAGAGTCACTAATTACTCTGAAAAGTTGTTACATGAAGATTCTGCATCCAGAAATTTTGCTGGTTTTCCTCTCTCTCTAGCCACAAGAGAAAGAAATCCTTTTCTTTTTCTAACTGTCTGTACTATTTATGATAGAATCATGGAAAGGTTTGGGTTGGAAGGGACCTCTAAAGATCATTTAGTCCAATATCCCTGACATGGGAGGGGACATAAATGGATTATAACTTTGTTCAAAGACAGTGTGTCTCAATTCAATGCTTCTCATGAAAAAAAGATTCCTACTATTTACATTTTGGGTAGTACTCTTTGATGCAGCATTACCTGTCAGCTACATTGAAAAAATGCTGCAAGAATCACTTTCCATAAGGATAGACTAATAACCTTAAAGAATCCATAGGACAGAAGAAAAATTACTATTCTTAAAGCTGGATGAAGAGTAATTAAATTTTACAGTGTTGTCTTGCAGACGTAGCACAAATGAAATTAATGGACTAAGTATGTGCTTAAATGCATAAAAAGATCAAGGCCTAAATCTGTTTTATAATCTGCCAGCAGTTATACAAGTCAAGTACCACTTATTCAAGTGTCAAGAGCCTATTATTCAAATGTTGGTCTAGATGATTATTGCTCTTCTCTTTCAGTGAAAGTAGCAACAAGTAAATATATTAAAAAAAGGTAAATGAATGTTTACATATTATTGGCTTCTAAAGGAATAAAGGGATGTGTGTTTTAGTTTGGGGTTTTTGAGTGTTTTGTGTTTGGTTGATTGGTTTTGTTTTTGTTTTTTGTTGGTGTTGCTTTTGCTTTTGTGGGTGGCGAGGTTTATTTTTCAGTTAATGAAAAAAGAGATCATTGACATGGAAAATTTAAAGTCTGACGCCCCAAGAGTACTGATATTAACGTATATACATTCTATAATTGTACCATACAGTACCATATTGCTTTAACATTATTAGATTCTCCACAATAGATTTAAATTCAGTTGGAGAATTCTAGTAGACTGCAGAAGATAGGTGTATTATAATACTATTTTTTGAATTCTAGGTTAAATCACCTATACTTCACACTAGTGTTATAAAATAGGCCACATATACGAAATTAGTGTCTTAATAGTTCCATCAACAAGCTTAACACAGCTGCCAGTGCTCAATCCACTACATTAATATTCTGAGCTAGTTATAAAGAAAACATTAAGAACCACAAGTAAATATTTTATTAAAAATATATAGTCCTACTAAATAACAACAAAAAATCCTTATTAATATAAGTAAATTTCTATTATCCAATAACAGATATATACAATTACAGGTAAAACACAATAACACCTACCCTTTTCATACTATTTCTATATGATTAGGAAATACATATAACTGAAAACTACTGAAAGCTATTTCTTTATGAAGACAACTCAGCTAACAAAACCAGAAATGCAGGCTCATACAAAATGTATTAAAATAATATTTAAAAGCCTTTTTCTTTTTTTTTTTTTTCTGCAAGACACCTGTGTATTATCACTGAAAAACTTTCTGTTTTAGCAGAAACACCAAATTTAAAAAATCTGCTCAGTTAAAGTCAAAATACAAATTCTGGAAATGTGTGTATGTGTGCTTGCGTGGACATACAAAGCTTTCTACAATTATTTGAATGTTCAGGCAAACTATAGTCAGGGTACTTACACATTTTACGACTTAATAAGGCAGCAAATTAATTTTTTTACCCCAGAATGAGATAAAATTGATTGCTTTGTAAATGGTTCTCCCACAGT
This sequence comes from Illadopsis cleaveri, assembly GCA_013399915.1. NCBI lineage: Eukaryota > Metazoa > Chordata > Aves > Passeriformes > Timaliidae > Illadopsis > Illadopsis cleaveri. The sequence continues at coordinate 1,216 of VXBB01008831.1, read as the reverse complement.
ATTGTCAGGAGCTGTTGAAAGTGAGGTTTAAAATAAAGACAAAATTACATTTTTTTAAAATTACACAATGTATCAGTTTTCTAAAGTTCATAACATATTCAAAAAGTTCCTATGCATTTAATATTAAACTTCCATATTTTTACTGTTCTATATTTTAACATGAATTTTTTTCTGAACTTGGGTATATTTGCTGGCCTCGTAAAACTTTTAACAAGGCAAAAGATTACAGAAGAAATGTGGTCCAGGAACTCAGCCACTGTGCTTTCCACACTCTTTCACATCTCATCTTTCCACACTCTCTGCTCAAAGCTCACATAAGGTGGAAGAAGGTGCTGCTTCCTGACGAGTATGCAGCACACCTTTCCCAGAAAAGGTCATACTATGATATTCAATGCTGATTTCCTCATTAACCTAGTTTTTAACCAAGCTATGGTTGCTTTAGGCATGTCCATAGCTCTTTATGAGTACTGTAAACGTCATTAATTAATTCTGCATTTTTCAATTAATTGGTCACAATTTAAATGGACTAATATTCTGGGGATATTGAAGAGCACTATACTTTCATAATGACAATTTTATTTGTGTTTCTAAATTTTATTTATTTTTATTTTAAAGGAATCTACTGAAGTACACATTGAAGTTATTGGAAAAGACTATAATTGCAGTCAATGTTTTTATATAGTTGTAACAATTTAATATAGTGTCTTATACATCTGAACTGTGAATAGCATTTCTGGGAAAATACTGGTGATAGACCTCAGGTCTCCAGTACTCAGCAAAGGTGAGTCCAAGATCATCTGGGTTGTCAGCTCCGTTTGCTATTTCACTCTTTCTCCTCCACCTATCTGTTCAATGACAGTTAGTTTTCAGAAACAAGAAAGCTTTGACAAGTAAACTGCTGTTAGTAAGGACAATGAAATAATTTTGTGGTGTTACGGTAAAACAACAATATTCAAAAAGATACTGTATATTTGTTACTGTATATACTGTATATATGCATACTGGAATATATAATATTATAATATTATAATATATAATATTTTTATACATTATTGACGTTTTTGACACTTCAATTCTGCTTCAAACTGTAGTTATATTCCAAATTTTTTAGCTCTTCCCTTATAATTGTTAAAAATAGTTATCCACTTTAAAATGTGGTGTCCAACCTTTTTGAGTATATGAGTTGCATGACCAATATTGTTAAAAATAAAATACC
>VXBB01008830.1:658298-699148 GCA_013399915.1 Illadopsis cleaveri | reverse complement strand
ACCAGCCGGGCCTGCTTTCCCTCCCCGGTAGCCCCTCCGCGGGCGGGAGCGCGGGCCGCAGCCTCGGCCAGCTCGTCGCTGGGCGCCCGGGCCCCGGCGTTATCCTGCCTCGCCGCCCAGCAGCGCTTTCCCTGTGAAGAAGTTCCTCTGGGAAAGGGCAGGAAGGTGTGAGGAGGAAAAAAAAAATTGAAGGAAAAAGTGGCTAAGCCGGTGTCGTGGAAGCACTGCTGGCCTTGAAGAGGGTCGAGACGCGAGAAAAGCCGCTGCGGCTGGATTTGGCTGCGGGGCCGGGAGGCTCCATGAAGTGCTGGTGGGGTTGGTGCCATGGCAAGCGGAGGAGCTGCCAGGAGTTCCGGAGGAGGCGGGGTGCACGATTACCGCAGCACCTTTGGTGGGAGTTCAGGGGGGCTGCGTGAGCTGGGGAGGGCAGGGAGAATCATGGTGACAGCCGCGTAGGGAGGAATGAGGGACTCGCACGGGCCTTTTGGCGTCGTGNAAGCGGAGGAGCTGCCAGGAGTTCCGGAGGAGGCGGGGTGCACGATTACCGCAGCACCTTTGGTGGGAGTTCAGGGGGGCTGCGTGAGCTGGGAGGGCAGGGAGAATCATGGTGACAGCCGCATAGGGAGGAATGAGGGACTCGCATGGGCCTTTTGGCGTCGTGGAAAAACAGTTCTGAGAAGGCTGACGTTGCAGTGCCGCAGGAGGGATAGAGTTCCATTGCAAAGGACAGCATTGTTTGCTTTTTCCATTTCCTGGAGCAAAATAAATATGCCCATTTAGTTAGACTGGAATACATTATAAAATTCTGCAATGAGCTAGCTGCTCTGCTTGCTGATAAGGATGCTGAAGGCCATGATTTGCATGATTTGCATCATTAGGACAAATTGGAAAAGTAATAATTTGTCTGTCTGTCTTCAAGTGAGGCCTCCCAGCAGCAGTGCAGAAGGAGCTCCGGTGACAGTGTGATGTGTCAGGGAGGTGGCAGAGCTCCCACCTGGGCTGCTGGTTTTAATCCTTCACTCAACAGTGTGACAGCAGTTGTGCTGCTGATGTCCTTTCACCTGTCCTGTCACTTGGTCCCTCTGCATCAAGAACTTTGCACGCAAAGCCAGCTACAGGGGGAAATGAAGATAACATGGATCGTACAGACCTACCCGGTTTCCCTTTGCTGCACACCAAAACACTCTTTAGGCCTTCAGGACACACCAGTAATTGCTGGTGTGGAGATGCCTGCCCAGATAAACTGTTTCTAGAGAATAACCAGTTGGGAAGCTTAGTGGCTTATTGGTGCCAAATAGCCACATGTGCATATATTGCGGGAAACATGGGCTTGCTTATTTTGTTGACCTCTCCACAGTGTAGCTCCATTTTTGCATGCTAATATCAGATAGGACTTGTAAATGTTGTGTACTCCACTCCAGAGTTGTCACCTCTGAATGCAAGATGAGAGCACTGGCTTTGCATTCTGGCTCACATGCGTTTTACCCACAGATGGTTAGATGAGTGTTTCACTTCTGTATTATCCTACACAGCAAAACAAAAGAGGAAATAGAACTTCAAACCTATCACCTTCACAGACTCCTTTAAAATGTAGCCAGGCAAAGGCACACCTAATAATTGTATGTGGGCAGATACTGTGGTGATAGGCATTTGAAAATGCAGGTCTTGTCTTACTACACTTTTAGAAAATTTTTTCCGATCATGATCACCCAGAAAAATCTGTCAGTGTCCAAAACAAAGCCAGCCTTCAAGAAAGACAAAATCACAGCTTCCATGCCAAGCAATACAGAACTCCTATGCTTATGTTTATAATTTCAAAGGAAAATATGAGTCTGCTGTTCTTCCACTCTGTACTATCAAATTATAGCAGCAGAATAGACACTCAATATGGAAGAAGAATGCAACATGCGTGTGTGTGCTCCCAAGCAGAACTAAAGCTGTTAGTGCTAGCATCTCTTCAGTAATAATGTGTGCTAATACAGTCCAGTGCTTGTCAGATGTTAGATATTGATTCCAATCCAGGATGCATGACTTTAGCAACAGCCACTAGCCTTGAAATGTATTTAACCCTTTTTGTGAAATGGATCAACTCTTTTCATCCAGCTCCTGGTGTGTAAATTTGCACATTGCAGAAATTGCTGTCTCAGCCAGTACTTTTCAAGGCACTTGGGCATTGAAGATACCCAGAAGTGACAGTCCCTGTCAGGTGAGGAACAGTGTTGCTGAGGATGAAGTTTGTATTGCTATGGCAAGTAATGCCCATCTCTGCATTATTGAGTGCTGTTAACTCCTTGTCTTAATCACAAAATAAAGTCTGCAAAAGTAACTACATTATAATAATACTAGGGCTGCAGGAGACCAAACTGCATCTCAATCTAAGATGATGAATCATAACAACCTTAGAAAGTGTTTCAATTGTGATGGATGTCTGATGAAACATCACATAGAAAATACTGCTGTCTTTGAAAATAGTGCAGTTCTTACATTTCCAATCTCTCTACCAGGACAGGCAGAGAGATCTTTTTAAACCAGAGAGTGAACACTTTAGGTGATAGGCTCTCAGAAGGACACAGGGTTCCAGCGAGCCAGTTAGCAGCAGCAATCCTACCTGGTGAGGATTTTAGGAATCTGCAAAAACTCAGACACATCAGGTTTAGTAACACAAAGTATTTATTTTGTTAATTGAGCAACACTCAAAAACACTGAAGTCTGAAAATCTGAAAATAAATATAAGTTTATTTGATATTTGACCAAGATGAGATCTGGAAGTCTAACATGAGATATAGAAGAAGCAGTTCAAAACTGACTGTCACGATAAAAAGAACTGTATTAAAATATATATATATATAATGGATAGTCTTCCAGCTGCTTTCATTGTTGTTTCCTCTCCAGGAATTTCTTATTAGTTCTTGGAATCACCAGGGAACTACAAACTTGAATATCAAAAGAACAAAGGGGTATATATAGGCAGAAGGTCAGCCATGTGATTGGACTTGATCTTTGTAGATTCTTCTTGCCTTCAGTCTCTGGAATTCAGATGTCTCAAATCTGTGGTCCAAATATATTTTTGAGAACTGTTTGCAATTAGATGAGTATTTCTTTGTTACTGTTACAAAAATAAATATTCCATGTTACATATTAAAAGAATATTGCCCTTCAGCCAGGGACACAATTATTTCACTTAATATGACATGAATTTGGCTTTGTCTCTTTTTCAGAACTATTTTACTTGAAAGCATATTCTCTTGATTATAAATTTATTCAGCTGTTTGTTACTTACAAAAGTCATGGGTTTTATTAAGTTTTTTAAATGTAAGCAAAATTAATTCAATAAGGCAGACTGAAATCTGTCAAAAAAGATGGTTTTAGAAAATTTTTGCTAGTGGATCACTGGTAGTAAAGAGGAAAGCCATGTCCAACCATGAGTCCAACCAGCCTGGTGTGGAACTGTGTACACTGGAGAACACTGTGGCAATAATCTACGGAGTAACAGCTCAGTGTGCAGAGCATGGGCACAAGGAAACAACAGAAGTGTTCCCACAGCTCAAGCACGTGGTGTGTTTTGGGTTACTTGGGCTTCTGCAGGAAATTCTCCCTCAGCCTTGTGCAGGAAGAGGACACAATGGCTGTACCTGTCCCCAGCAGCTGCAGGGTGGGAGTTGATTCCTCACTGAACTGTGCTGAGGGGAACGACTCCCCTGCTGTGGCAAAGGGCTGCAGTAATGGGAGCACTTTGCTCTGGGACACATCTTCCCAGTCAAGAACAAAACTTCCCGCTGCTTCTTCTGTTTCTTCTTCCTGTGTCTAGTTGAGCTGGATGATTTTGTTTTTATGGATTCACATTTCCAAAACCTTTGTTGCAGTCTTCTCACCAGGTCGCAATAAACCCTGAGATAACTCTCCTTTTAAATACAAATCCCTTTGTTTTTCTTAAAGGCAGACCACTAAAAGTCTTATCACAGAAAAAGAAAATTGTAGGCTCAGCAGAGGCTTCACCAGGGTGCCTCACTCCCATCAGTTTGTTTGGAGAATTAGTAATATGTTTTCCCCTAGATGCATGCACATAAAATGCCAGAAGTCTTCAATTGCTCAGAGAAGATTAAGTATTTAGATTATAGTGCTGATTTTAAAATTTATGTCCTGAATTATCAGTCAGTAGTGCCAAATGATCTACAAGGTAATTTGAATTATACTCAGAGAGAAGCTAAATATTTGTGTTCCTCCACCTTTTCTTACGAGAGGTATTTGTTTCTTTTACAAGTTTGAATAATCCTTAGATCCAAACCCACAGTGTATTAACAGTTCCTCTGTTAAGCCTGATGCTCAGGCTTTGTCCTGAAACTGGAGCAAGGCTGAAAGCAGAAATGTTTTTAAAACCTGCTGTTACACAAGGCAAATTCTTATCAATACAGAGAATGTCTGTCTTGGTGTGTGTAACAGCTTTGTCCTCAGGAGGCCTGGATTCAAGTGGATGTGTTTCTGGCAGCTGTAGGAGTGGGTACTTAGAGATTTACAAAGATGGACATTTATGAGACTGAAAATGCTCTGTTCTTCCAAGCTTTTAAAATTAAACAGATCTGAATCCTATACAAAAGAAATTAATGAAATAATTTCATCACTGCCTTATTTTTTCTCAGTCTAAACATATCCTTAAACATGCATAAATTGCTGTTAAATAAGAGCAAGTGCAGCAAAATTGTCTCATTCAGTTCTTTTTTCATATTCTAGTGAAACCTATACAGGTCTACAAAATAATAAAAGTTTACCTAAAATGTCTGGAAATATATAATGAAGTTAAAGGCACAGCAATGAAGCTTTTCTCTCTTGTCTGTAAGGTACTTGAATATTAACTAAAACTGGAACTTGAAGAAGTTAGTCATACAGCTAAAAGCAAATCCCAAAAAATAGTCTATAACTCCCTTTGCTTCCAGTGAGAAATTGGCCTGTGTCTGCAAATCTCATTTGGCAGCTACACCTAATACAGTTTAAACTCTCACTGGCATCAGCAAAAAATTACCTGATTAGGGATGCAGGATTGGATCTAAGATAATAGCATATTAAAAATCCACTATGGATTCAAAAGCTACTAATGGAAATGAAATCCCTGAGAATATAAAACGTTCCAAGCAGTTGAACAGTTTCCATTGTACATACTCAGAATGCTAAACAATAGCAGCTATTGCATGTGTGACCATCAGGAAACACAGCTGTGCTTCTTTGTGTTACAATTAATTACTTCCGTTGTATATAAAATTGAAAGTATTGGTACTCTGGGGCGGAAAAAGGATATCCTGATACACTGCTCCTATTTCCTTACCAAGGCCTATTACTGAATGTTTCACCATTAATTCACTGACAATGAATTACCCTGCAAGGAAGAAAGGAAGGCTAGATTGGGTGGTTAATTGTGATGCTAAAAGCTACTTTTTCTTTGGATTTTCACTCTCCCACATTTTTAATCTCATTTTACTACTTTCACATATGCCTTCTTTGATAGTAATTGTTCACTTTTAAGTAGTTGCAGTTAATAATGAGGGTTTAAAATAAATATTTACTTAACTATCTTTTGACCTAAAGATTGTTCTATTAATATTTTTTAAGTTACAAGATCAGAGAAAGGACAATCTTTCTCACTGTCATTTAAAGAAATGAACAAAATCATCTCAACTGAAGTATTTGTGGCCAGGTTCTCTGAAGCTGGCATACAGAGATGTAATTTATACCTTTCTGTGCCAGTGAATTTCCCTAAGCTGGAGGGGAATGAGGATTCTTACCCAGAGTCAGGGAGGAGTACTAACAGCCCTCTGTTATGCTTTTTTTTTTTTTTTTTTGTGAGAATTACATAGCAGCAAGAACTGTTTGAGGTTGTACTAAATAGGCAAATATGGACCCTAAGGATATACACAACCCCCAAAATTTAGTATCTACTTTTTAATGCACTGACTCTTTCTTTTTACAGAACTTCTAAACAGGGAGCAGCTTCTGTGACTTCTTAGGTAGTCAACGAAGTCTCCCAAAAACCCCCAACCACGCAAGCCTATAAAAGGTGGATAATGTGTTCTGTATTTGTCTCTGTGAATTTTATCTCTCAGCATGCGTCTCCTGTCCTAGAAGTCTGACAGTCTGTCACCTTTCACCACCAGACTGTTTCCAATCCATTATACGATGTCTAACACAAAGCTGAATAAATTACATGTGGAAAACGTGGAGTCCCTCAATGTGAGAATAAGTAAATTTTACCAAATGAGCTGCAACCTTTGCAAGCTTGAATTCAGACTGGTGTCACGATGCAGTAACAGAAGAATGGCAGCTCAGAAGAGCTCCCATTTCAGAAACTGCTTTACATAATAAAAATGGCAGAAAATCACCATCCACAAAACAGCCCTGCTGTCCTTTTGCTGCAGCAGCAGCAGGTACTGGGAAAACAATCTGAAAGGCAAACTGTGCTTTGCCATTATTTTATAACCACACAGTTTAGATTCAGGTATGCTCTATCTGAGGCCACAACTAGAACCAGAATCCTTGGCTAGCATTTCAGACTTTTTGCAAGGGCTTTTTGGCCAGAAGTAGATGCCGTGTAGTGTACATGCAATAAAGCAGAAACTTTCAATTAGTGTCATCTATGTTGTGTATCCACAATAAATCTCAGGAAGTCTGGTATCTGCAGGATGCAGTGGGCTGAATACACTCACATGAGCAGCACAGGCCACTCTGTCACCTTTTACCCCACAGCTTACAGGCCTGTGTAAGGAGCAGGAACTTTGGTCAGGCTTCTGCATGACAGGGAAATTTACAATATCCTTGCAATCAGTACAGGGAAAAACTTGCAGGAAGAAAATCTGTCAAGGAATGTGCAGGGGACAGCAGAAGAATATTTTGTTGTGATCAAATAATACCTGGTCTTTGTTTATAATGCACAAGTAAAAAATTTATTCCTGAAATCCTATTTTTTATATGAAGCCAGATTTTTGGAAAGTGTGCCCTTTTTTCTGCTTCCACATCTCCTGTGGTATCAGAATTGTGGAGCTGTTACTTCATAAAGCACAAATACCTAACAGATAACAAAACCCAGGTCTCAAGGTGCACTCAGATTTGTGCATTATTCTTTATATATATATATAGAGAGAGAGAGTAAATTGACTGTATGACAACAATTTAGGTTCAAATAGAGCAAGTATGAAACATATCCACTTAAAGGAAATCAGAATCTCAGTTCTGAGTGGTTTAATCCACATTTGTGTCCCATACATGCAAATAGGAATGCCTGCATTAGTCAACATGAAGATTTCTTTAAATGAAACTAAATCTCGATCGCAGCATTATTTTTCTGTCTACATATGATTAGATCTTAAAATAATTTAAACACTGTAAATAATTCTTTGGTTTTGAAATGGTATCTTTAATTAAGGCTATAGATATTAAACCTCCTGAAAATCCAAAACATCCTCTTTAATACACCATGAGAATAAAACAATCTAGAACAGCAAGTTTTTTGGCTTCAGTGTAGCAAGCAGCATTCATTCCACAAGCACTGGAAGAATCATCACCTTCATTCAACTCAAGGTTGTATTTTTATCTATAGCTTCTAATTAAAACAAAAATTAATCTCAACTCTTTTTCAGTAACACTATGCACAGTAAAACTAAGTAAAAGCAGAAGAATTTCTATAAGATCTTTGTCATTAATGAAAATAATCCAATTTCTAAAGCAGTACAATTAAAAAATACTTTGGTAGTAGAGGCAGGTTTATTAATGATATAATGATACTTTATGCATACTAATTTATTATTCTCTAGCAGTTATAATCTGGAAAATTTTAAAGGAAAAATATGTTGTTCAAAAGTTTAGCTTTGTTTAAAAAAAATTCCTTCTTGTCTTTATTACAGAGAAAATTCTTGTGACTCAGCCTGACAGGCCTTATTAGTACAACACACGTTTGTTACTGTTTTCTTTTGATGTAATCTTCCTAAGAGGAGGAGGAACTGTATTTTAACAGCCATCCAAGGGCATATTTCATAGGCACACAGCACAGAATTTATGCCTGAATATAGTCTGAATCTCATCCATAACTCTGATTTGCCTGGGAGAACAAAGCATTTCATTGTGTATTCAATAATGGTTTCAGCAATCTTATTCACACATTCCTTCCTTTCTTAATCAACAGAAACTGGCTGAATTCAAGATGCATGATTTGGGGTGGGAGAGGAAAACAATGCCAAAGACTATACTTTTGAAATCACCATTTTCTTCAGAGCAATAATATCTAAGAATCTCTGTTAAGAATCCCTTAATGCACCACTTGTCAAGCATTTTGCACCATGTCCTTTCCTAATGAACTTTGCTCTATTCACTTTTTCCACCCTGTCAGCTGGCATGGTGCTCTGCTTGTGCCTCTACTGCTTCCAGTTCCAACTGAACTCTCCAGGGATCACAGTGCACAGTTTAGGAAGCACTGTCCTGTGCAAAGGTTAAAGGTCAGAACAGACAATCTGAAAACCAGCAGTTTTGATCTGACAAAATACTGCATACATTTTGGGCATTCTTTTCCTCTGCATTTCCTTATGCACATTGTAAACAGAAATCAGGGCTGGGAAATAAAATCAAAAGTGCACAAAGTTGTGATTCCTGATGCTGTACTTGGTAATGGCATCTAAATCCAATGGCATCACATTAAATGGCTGTTTTTGTAAAACACACTGTTATATGAAGTCGTCCTTTCATTTGTACATATTTCTTGGCACTAGAGCTCAATGAGGGAGTTTAAAACATTTTGTGTATTTTAAATAACTTCTGCTAAGAAATGGAAGAACACCCACCTGAACTTATGCAGTCAACCTTTGTTTGCAGATGCATTGATGTAACTGAAGAGAGGATTTACCCACTCCTTACAAAGTTACTATAAACAGTATTTGTTGACACAATAAGGTCTGGGACGATAGAGGTCTTGCTAAGTTATAACATGTACTGTTAGCAGACTGTATCTTTTAAGCATACTAATATTTCTTTAAAACAGCCTTATTTGGTCAATAAAATATTCAAGATTGATACACAATGAAGTTGAAACCAATGCTTTTAATTTTTATTTTCAGGTCTGAAGTAGAGAGTACAAGCTTGTGTATGTTTTCTTACTGATATTACATGGCTGAAAGCTGTCAGCTGTTCACATGGCATATTAATAAATATACCCAAATCATAAAGCTTTAACTGTATTTGCACATTGCTTTTATTACTAGACTGTTTTATTCATGTTGGCACAGATAATCCATGCAAGGTAATTACTCACAACTCATAAACCACCAGACATTCTGTTCTGAAATAACTAGGAACTTAAGAAAAAATATCTATCTAAAAGCAAGGGCACTTGTGGCATCAAGTCAACATGTCAAAATATTACAAAACCTAGACCTCTAATATATGATCACTGCAGGCAATAAATCACTCAGTTTCAAATTCTGATGTTTATAAATACTAAACAAATTAATATCCACTACTAGGAGACGAGTATTGCAAACAAACATTAGTGTGCCCAGCATTAGACACTAATGAATGTGTTCAGTGCTGTGGACATTCACATTATTAAACATAAATACAAGTAATCTTCAGCAAAACATTTCACCCAAAGTACTGACCACTGAAGGACCAATGGAAAAATATTTTTCGTTGTTTTGAATTGATTTCAGAATTGTGTAATGTGTGAATCCAATATAGCAAAAACTAATGAAAAAAAGTCCTAAGACTGTTTTTTTTTTTGTCCAGATAATAAAAGTAGCCTTCTTTGGAAACATTTAATTTGCCCTGTTCTGCAAAAAGAACACCAAAAGAGAGAAAAGCATTAAAAAAGCTTTTGAATCTTCTGACTGAAAAGTTATTGAACACTTTTTAGTTAGACAAAAGACCGATCTTTTAAATTGATCATTCAGAGGTACAGTATCTTTGTTTTATTGGGTAAAACCTCACATTAATTAGAATGAAAAAAAAAATATTCAGAACAACTTTGGACTTATTCCAGGCATCTCTTCCAAGACATAAAACATAATCAAGTACATATTATTCATCTTGCATATGTTTGTACAACATTATTTTCAGTGATAGTTAAAAGGCCATATTTTGAATTTTAGAGACATATTATTATGTATATGCATTTTACCCTCTCCATATCACAAAGGTGATGTAGCAGAAGAGTATCAGCAATTATGTGGTATTCTACCCCTGTGAAAGTTAAAATGCTACATTATTATTCACAAATTTCTGGTTCAGTTAAAATGTTACATTATTATGTAATGTGAAAGTTAAAATGCTACACTATTATTCACAAATTTCTGGTTCAGATATGTGCAAAATTATATCTTAATATAGATATCAAGGGCGGGTACGTGGATTCCCTATTTTTGGACCACATTATGAAGCAGCACAAGTCATGACAGGAAATTTTTATTACATGATAATCCTCAGGGTATCTCTGTTCTTCATTCAGAGATACCACTGTATCTCATATAGTGATATGTAAACTAGCTTTAATCTCACTTGCTCAGGCACCAGCTGGAGTCAGGGCATGTGCTACAGTGCAGGTTCTCTGCCCAAGGAAATTTTCAGGACTCTCTCAAGCCAGTACAGCTCCCACTGAAGTCTGTGCTGCTGCACTTTCACTGCTGCCACCCTGCAAGCCAGCTCAGCTCTGCATACCTATGCTGCATTCCCTTTCCTGCAGTCCAGACTTCAGATTCACCAGACTGAATCCTTTCTCACCCCTTCTGTATGTATCCAAACCATCTCTCTGGGCTATTGTGAGCTACCTGCACCCTAATTTCTTACTTGAAGCCCTCTCCCTGACTATAGAGAGTCATCCTGGCTGCCTCCTGCCCAGCCCAACTCTCTGACATGCCAGCCTGGTGAAACTGGCCTTCCTTGGCTATTCCTCCCCTCCAACCCCAGCTTCAGCAAGGGCTTCCTGTCTCCTCAGTGCCTCATCTTCTCCCACTCCAGCAGAGGCCTGCAGAGCCCCCTGCACTCTGGCTGCCTCAGGAGCTCTCCATCTGTGATCCCAACCTCCCCTCTGCTACCCACAGCCCACCCCAGCCAGTGACTCCAGGCTGACCTGGGCACCTTCAGCTGCCAGCCTGGCCGGCCCAGGGTCCTTGAGGCAGTTCAGGCCCAGCCATGCTGCCTGCCAGCAGCTCCTCACAGACTCTGCTCCCTAAGCTGCAGCCTGACATCTCTGGCCAGATCCTACAATGATTTATCCTTCATGCTGCCAGTGAAGAAAACCTCACAGGGACATTGAGGGGGAAGGTGGAGGGGAGAATGAGACACGCACATACAAACACATGCAGATCAGAGATGAAAATTCTCCTGAGGCATCCATCACAAGCCCTTCCCATGGAGCCTGACTCCCTATTCTGATGTTGCAGTCAGGGATCAGTCCCAGCCAGTGGCCAACACTGACACAAATCTGCTGAAAGAACATCTCCAATGCAGTCTCAGTATAGAGTATGCTGATGTGAATTCTCTCAAATAACAGTTAATAATAAACAGCATTTTGTTGAATGGCACTGGAAAATGCAACAGAAATGTAGAATTTTCTCACTGTTGTGAATATGTATTTAATGAAATCAAAGAGGAGTGGAAAAAAATACTTAATTTTCATAATTATGATTTATTCCTCTGGAGAATATTATGAGCCAGATCTTTGGATTTTGTAACCTATGGGACCATATTCACACCAGCCCAGCACCGACTGAAAACAGAAAATGTGCTTGCTTATAGAAAAAAAAAAAAGAAAAAAGAAAAAAAAAAGGAATAAAAAGAAGAAAAAGGCTTTGCATATAATGTACTAGTGTTTTAGAATAATTCATGCATACAAAAATCTGACCCTGTAGCAACTCAGATCAGATCACTGCTAAGATCAGTGAAAACTATGATACCTACTGAATAAATACAGGTCATACATGTCAAAACTGCCACAGGCAGTTCAGGCTGTTATTTTTGTCCAGGATGCAGACTGCCTGCAGCTAACTTAACTCTTATTTTAGAACTCCAAATTTCATTTATTCCTCCCCCAAGCTTTGGATAGTTTTACATCCCTTAAAAGACACACAAATGAAATAGGCATTACCCATGGGAGGGACAAGACAGACAATGTTATGTAAATTTTTGCTACTCAGAACACAAGGTAAAATAGGTGCAGATGGCATCAGCATGTGGCCCACAGAAAGCATCCTCAGCCTCAGAAGTACTAATTCAAAACTGTCAGTACTGCAAGCTGTCAACACACACATCTTAATTCTCACTTAAACGAGTTAATGAAGCTTGAATGGTGATCAGACTTTCCATCTTAACTCCATCAGACAGAACTGCTGTCTCCAATATAAAAGCCATTGATATTCAAAAATTCAAATGTATTATCAGTACTACAAGTATTGCTTATTTGAAAAAAAGAGTTTTATAAATAACTGTTTGAATAACTGGAAAGTTGTTCTCAAACTATTAGGATAGATGCCTGTCTGGTTATAAGAAGAGATGACTGGATGGTTATCCTAATTGTTGGAACATAGCTACTGTTTTCCAGTGGCAAATATTGCTACAATTCATGATGTGTTGCATTTAAACTAAGAAAAGGAATAAAGAGTTTGTGCCTGCTGCCTTATGAATTTTTGATCAACATTCATTCGCTACAGGAAAAAAAATGCCTGTTTCCTAATCATGTGGGATAGAGTAGGGAACTTTTGCAAGCTATTTCCCACAATCTAGCTGTGCTAGATGGATGTGTTTCTTCTCTGTTCACCAGTGTGAAGGTCCAGATGTAAGTTCCTACTTCCCTCTGCTATCAGTGGGAATTAGAAACCAAAGCAAGACTGAATCTCTTTTATTTTTTTTCCACAGGAGGAAAGGAGAACTGGTTTTGAATTAAAAGCTGGCCTTTCCAGCCAGCTCTATTCCATTCAATGTAAAAGCAATTCGGAGAAAGCCAGTTGTCCTTTTCCATTACCATTTGAAAGTGAATTATCTGCTGTGCACATAGAAGCCAAGTGCACTAGCAAGGCTGACCCAACCATTTTATTTTCAAACTGTTATGGATTGTCACCTAGGCTTCCCAGCTACATATGGATTCAAGGCAGACTTGTTATTTGGAAAGAATCTAAAATATCTGATGCTATGAGGTAGCACCAGAACATAATGGAATAGCACTCACTTTTCCTAGAGGAAGCCCTAATCTATTTATTTCCCTTTGAAAGCTACAGCCTTTGGTTCTACAGATGACTGTACATATGGCACTTACTCATTCTTGCTGTGAAAGAAAATGACTTAATACAGAAGTATTTTTCCAGTTGTTTTTAAACACCAGTGTGTGGTCTAAGCAGTAAAACTGCTAAACTGCTGTGGGTAGTTAACTTAAAACTATATTTGCACATTTTATATTAAGGTTTTTAGTTAATTTCAATATTTCCCCCAACTGTTGCTCTAATAATAGACTAGTTCATTAGGTCATTTGGTTTTGACTGTTCATTCAGTAGGTTATTGTATGAACTTTGCAAAAAGCACATTCTGCATTTATGAAAGAGGATTAAGTTAAACTTGAGAAGTACCAACTTCTAGCTTTTACTGAGAGAAATGCTAGCCATGATTATCAACTTTATGATTGCCCAGTTAAGTCATCTGTTTTACCCCAGCATTACTGACTACCAACTCTTCCTTTAAACATTGATGGCATGGGCATGCTTCTTGCACAGTGGCTTGTCCTTCTTGGAGTAGAATGGCTGACCTTCCAAATTCACATGGCATACCTAGAATTAATAGTAAATGCAATCAGGAATGATTAAGGAAAAAGGATGAAAGATGTGACTATCAGTTTCAACTGTCTTGCTCTTCTGCCCATTCATTTCTTTGGTAGCCTCTAGGAGTCATGTATTGATTTGCTATTGATTTAACCCACTGAAAGAAATAAAGTTAGATCCTTAAAAAGACCCCCACTGTGAGAACTGCATATTAATAACATATAATAAAACTATCACTGCCACAGAAAACAGGATAGCTAAGGCAAATGAGCAAGCAAAAAAGAACATGAAATATTCAGAAAAAGCGTCTTTGTAAGTGATCAATATTTGTAAGTGATTAAGAGCTTGTGAAGGAAACTTGCTTCATGCTCCTTCCTGTGTTAGAATTTCCAAGACTTCTGTTTTCAAAAGACACTTTCTTGCAAAGCTAGTTTAGCTTCAGATATTTATGAACATTTCTATACTTTCAACTGTTCTACCTAAATTTTGGACTTAAACAAACATTAGAAATTGTCACTGTCAGTTTGGTGTGGCGGCCAACAGCTATTTTTAGCTAATTAGAGATTCTAGATATTATTACTTTAGGAATAATACGTTGCAGAGCTGCTCAGTGGTATTAGAACCAGATGAAAGTACTGTTTATCATATGGATTTCTCTGCTTTGTGTGCAGAGTGTGGGAATATGGCCACACTCTAGAGCTATGTGCACACCACAGATTGATGAGTTTGACCAACTTCTATGCTAATTGCTATTCATGCTCTCTAAACAGACTTCTTTCTGCAAGTTTCAACAAGCATTCAGCATGGAAATACAAACTTCACTGCTTTGTAAGTAAGATTATGGTTACACTGTTCAGTATGGTGTTAATTTATTTTCAGTCTTGCTCTATCTTTATTTGGCAAACACTGGAAAGAATAACAGTAATAGTGGTTTGTACTGCTGTATGTACTATCTAAAACTGGATGTTTTGTTAGAAAATACTCACTTAAGATGGTCAAATTTCATAATTCTAGTAAAAGTGATGGAGGAGAAGAAAAATTACTCCTATCCTTCTCCAAATGCAAGTAAAAAATGAAATTTCATCCCTCTGCATCCTTAAGCATATGTTAGTTATTACTGCTTTCAGGTTTTCTGATGTTACTACACACTTTAGGAGTATAAAGGAATGAGATAGTATTTGATATAGAACCTACAGCACAAATGAAGCAGGTGTCATGCCAAGTGTGTCCAAGAGCTTCAATGAATTTATCTCCAGCTTCAACAGGATAATCACAGCCATGACATTTTGTGCTGAACAAAGCAATATAATCTAAAATAAAACAAAAAGTAAACTTAGAACAAACTCTTAACATAATCATATTAAGTCCAAGAGAAATAGAACGTTTCCAGACAATGGATGTTTTGATTGTTTTTGCTCAGTTTCCTACTACATTTACTGAAACACTCCTACTGACATTGGCTTTTCTTTCATTATTTAAATACAAGCTCAGTCCAGAATCCCCCATTAGTATGACATTTAGAAGACATACAAAAAAATCCATGGAATTGGAAGTTACATTTCTCACATTACTTTCAAATTAGCTTTAATATATGTGGAATCTATTCATAGGACAAATATGGCTGTACAGAAGAGTCTAATGACAAGGGAATGTTACAAGTTTTCATGCCTGGATTAATGCTTTTTTTTGCATAAAGAGAGAACATTATGGAAACCCCATGCTAACTGATTAATACATCTTTACTTTATCAAGTGTGATTTGGAAAGGCTTCACATTGAAAAATATTAGTGGAAATTCCAAAGGTGTATGGAATTCATGAGAGTTATTTGATGTTCTGACAAAATCTCCAATTTTAAAGGGTAGGTACTCAGTCAGTCATACTGTATGGTTTTTGTTCTTCACTAAGAGCTACTCTGACTTGTAAAATTTGAATTGCATAACCATAAGGAAGGACTCTCCAGAGAGAAGTAGGCCAGGAGCTCACTGAATGCACAAGGGGAATACAGAGGGAATACCACTTAAACCTTAACCTCCTTCCTGACTATGTCAGCCAACTCATTTGCATGGCAAGTACCATTTTGGGAAAACATGGCCTTTTGCTTTCTTAGTTGGCAAGAAGCAGTTTGTTTGTTGCAGCAGCCAGGAAGCAAAATCTGCACTACCATGTGCTGCACATCTGTGCAGAGCTATCTTTTCATAACTGTTGGTTGAACAATTCTAGGCTGAGGCAACAGCATCAGAGGTCACAGCTCCAACAACCCAGAGGGATTGTGGGCAGCCCTAGAAGATTAATTTTTCATTTCTGGTGATCAGAATCTACCAAGGAGGGGAGTGGAACAGGGGAAGATGTGTAGGGAAAGTAGTGCAAAGTATGATAATACATAAGGGAGAGAAGTGAGGGAAGGCATTGTGGACATTGAGGCGAAGACCAGCGCTCTGCCATTCTCTCATATCAACTGGAGAAAAATACAGAGACACATACACTTGTGTGGAGCGTGGAAACAAAATCCATGCTGGATGGGTAACTGATATTTTTTTGTTCACCAGCTGTTGTTTCCATGAACATGAAGCACACAGTTACTGTGCAGAACTGTCCAGACTGCCATACCTTTCTCACAGTAAGGTTCCCCATCCTCCATGTGGAACAGGCTATTCCCAAACGGCTTCTTACAAGCAGCACAGACAAAGCAAGTTGTATGCCAAGTCTGTCTTAGGGCATGCATCACTTCCTGTAAAACAAACAAACAAACAAACAAAAATCTCCAGCAGAATAGCCAGCCCTGCAACTTCCTCCTGGAGAACAAACACAAGGCAGAAATGCTCTAAATTCTTCCCTTCTGTATCAGCTAATTCCCCTCTTCAAAAGAAAAAAATTATGATAGAAATTGGGCTCCTTTTGGAAAGAAAGAGGAAATAGGACTGCAAGCTTTCTAGAACAATTTGCCAAAGTGAAACAACACGGTTCAGCCAGCAGTTTGTATCAACATGCCCAGTTGTTGTTGCAGGAGGGATTCTGATTATTTTCTCCTTTGTTTTGACATGGCCAGTATGAACTCTTCAATGCAAGAATACAATTTGTTAAATAAATTTCATAGAGTAATTTTCTAAGACCAGGAATATGTGGTGTAAGTCTGCTGTTTCAAAATAATCTAGATTATGGAGTAATTTCTTTACACTTCTTACAAGAATGATTCACAAACTAAGGTAAAAATCTAAAAAAATAAAAAGGAAAAGTTCTTTTAACTGATGTGATTAGTAAAAATGAGTCTGCATGTCTGTTCCTAGGTCATGTGTTTATCACCAAAACCTCCAATTCTGTGCAACTGATGTTCTCCTCAACTGAGCACATCTAGATTTTATCAGCTCCTTACTTCTGTCCAGTATGGAGAGATCTCTATTACTGCTTCATTCCTTTGTCATACAGAGGTCTTCCAAGTCCCAAAGCTGCTGTACTGGGCTCTGATGCACAGTTACCTACTAATTTGTCAATCTTACGTGTAGCCAGGATGATGTTTGTCAGTGTATTTCTGTCCAACAGCCCAGATTTCAAAGGGCCAGCTGCATAACTGCTGTAAATTAACTTTGTTAACTTCAGTGAAACAGCACTGATTTATACCAGCTGAGAATCTAGATCCTATTTTATGTTGCTTCCAATTATACACATAGACTCTGATTCTCTTTTAAAGGTTGTTTTTAATGTCTACTGATTATGACAAAATGGATTGAAGTCCTCTTCCATGCTTTCAATCCAGTGAATAGACAAAATAAGTCTAATTTAGATTTGCCATATATCTCATTAGAGAATCACCATTTGAGATTCATTAACTTCTGTTACCGTTTGCAAAACAACTATCACTGATAAATAGGTTTGAATCCATTTATGAACCTCAGTGAGGTAAGAAGCAAAAATAGCTTGAGAAATCTTATTAATATAAATAGAGGCAGCTGGCATCTTTGCTATTTTCCTGATGAAAATCCATAATGGGAAACTGATTTGTGCCAGCATTCATTAGGTAGGTTAAGTCAGCACTCTGCTATAAATTACTCCTGCTGCTGCAGTAGCAAACAAGACTTGGCTGGAGCCAGAGCTTCACCATCGATGTCTGATGCTGCCACCCCTAACTGGCAGTTGCAGAGAAGAGCATCTGTAATGCCAATGTTTAGACAGATGTCAAAGGTGACAGCTAAGCAGTGAAAAACCAGTGGGGGACTCCTTGCTTCTTCATTTGAGTCATACATTCACTGCAACTCCATGCACAAATACACTGCTAAAATTATTGATGGTAAGCCAATCTCACCACCATCTAAGGTATGTGAAGAGCAAATTAAATTGTACATTTAGTTGTACATGAGTCCTTTAAGACAAAAGTGGCATGTACTTTTTGCTTTGTGGAATTCAGCTCTTTGATTTATTCTGTATTTTCTTAACTATAAGAAGCCAGCAAAATTCCTGAACAGCTGTGCTGCTAACAGTAAGGTGCAGCAAGAGCAATGGGCCTCTTCCCAACATCACTGATTTCTCTACTGAAATTTTGACTAAGTCCTATATAAGAAATAAAAACTGAGTTCAAGTCTCTTACTGTAAGGAACAGAGAGATAAAAGTAACATAGTGTGGATCAGATAGCAAAAAACTATCCAGAAAATGTTACTTATTTTATGCTCAGTGAGATGGGATCTGGATTACATATTCTACAAGCTCAGTAAGGTACAGAAATATCCATGACTTCAGATGGATAAAAATTATTATAAAATAATATGTTTCTCATTCTGAAATAATCAACAAGTTGGGAAATAAATCTTAAAAAGCAAAAAACAATAAAACATCTACATTCACTGCTTACACTATTTCACTCTTCACTATTTCATTACTATTTCACTATTTCAGGGATTCACACAGTTGCAGAAAGGGTTAATCTTGTTCTCTTACCCCCATAATCTTGGTGTGGCATCTGGCACAGGTTGGTGCAAAGAACTGTTCATAGCAGCGCTCACAGTACACACTGTTCTGCTCCTCCACAAAGCACATATCAGCCAAGGATGTCTTGCAGTAAGCACAATTGAATTCTTCTGGGTGCCAAGAGCGACCCATGGCTACCAGGAAAGGACCTCTGGAAACAATTGTAATTGTCTTATTTGTATTGCAAAAAAAAAAAAGGTTGAATGACTCTGATTGCAAGCCCACTTTGTCAGGCACCATGTACAGGTGTAAGAAGCTACTGGAACCATGAGGTACATATTAAAATAACACTCAGAAACGTGAATAGAAGTGGTCTTTTTCAAGACCATTACTGAAAACACACTGGTTAAAATATTTCATTATTGTTTGGTCTCATACAACTGTTGGAAAAATCAATTGTTTTCATATCTGCATAGCTATGAGTGGTCTTTGTAAGCAGATACAAAGAGAAGAGGAAAAGGCCAAAGGCAACAGAAGATAATGCTATTATTTGAAAGCATGAAATAACAGGCAAATTTCCATCTTTACACACCCACACCTCACACAGCTCCTAAAGTCCCCTGCCTTCTTTCCATCTGAGAGCACTGCATGCAGCATGTTCTAGAAATGTCAGATTATCAGGTGACAGCTTGCTGTTTCATTATGTGGAAGACACATTAAATTCATTTTGATGATTGACACTGGTGATTGTAGTTAGATAATAGTGATTATTACTGGAATATTTCCATTCCAGAATATATAAAGGACAATAATCAGCAGTTCCACATCACCAAACCAGCTCCTTTTAGTAGGGAAGACTGTCATTAAACATGGATTACTTCAAGTCGGATAGCAGTGCACAGGCTAACAGTAGGCACTGGTCCAGCAGAATGAATTGGGAGAGAAGTGAGAGGCATGCCATGAATCACTGGTAATAGAGTGTAGGCATTATCTTTCTCCAGACACAAAAGCAACAATTACATTTGGCTGCTGTTCCAAAACGATGCCTCGTTCCTTTTCTCTCCACAACCCCCGTTCTGCCCCTAGCCCCCTAACTCTCCCAATGAAATTGCATGAACCTCCTTCAAAGGGTAACCTTAGGACCAGAAACCTGTTTAAAATCAAGCAGGGATTTGCTTGCAGCATCCAAGAGCCCAACAATTAGCATGTATAACTTTGCAGTGAGAAAAAGTGAACCACACAACGACAAAATGAGCTCTGGAAATGTTAAATTAATGAAGCAGACAACAGACATCCCTGCTGGGTAATTTACCAGAGTCTTAGGCTCAGGAACTGTATATTAATGTACAATAACCAGTCTCTCCGATACTTTTTTTTCTGCTTCATCTTTCTTCAAAGGCCCGTGACCTTACCGAATGATGCTGTTACAGTGGCCACAGAGAGGAGTTCGGCTGCTGGCTGGAAAACGCTCCGCCCTCTGAACCGTTCCCCGGGCTAATGCCGGGGGCAGGGAAGAAGGTGAAACCGGAGACGGGTAAGCAGAAATTGGGGCAGGAGATGGCACTGGAGCACCCCTTGGTAGGATGTGCTTTGTGACAGTGGTGGTGGATTTTCCAGGTGCGAATTTCTGGGAAAAGGCGTCATCTGTTACCCAGGGAGGGCGACTCGCAGGCTCCGTGTTGGCAGGGACGTAGGAATGAACTGGTGCTGGTGCTGGTGCTGTTTTAAGTATCCCAAAAGAAACCAAAAAGGATTTTAAAGTCTTTTTCTTCTACTGTCAATACGCCAACACTTACCAAAGGGTCCTCCAGACACACATACAATAAAAGCTTTAGGTGATAGATAGTTACAACCTGGCCCATTGTTGCTCATTTGTTCTGGGCTGAAGCCAAGGGTATCAGCACAATCATTGACTTAATACACATGCATTACAGAAATCATTGCCTAGTGGCTTTAACAGATTTCATGGAGACCATTGGCAAGATCATCTCTTCATTTTCTAGTAGGAATGGATATGACAATTCTGTGGTAATTTCAAAGACTGCCATACACTCTGTTTAAGACAGGTTAAAAATAGAAAAGCCAGATAATATAGTAAACTTTTAGATAGTATTCCCCAGAATTTCAGTAAGTTATGCTTAACTTTTGATCTCAATATATTAATTAAAATACAACTCGTTCTACAGATGTCACTGGTATCTATCATTTGTAGGTTTATTCCTAGGTTTTTGAAGAAAAACAGGCTCTGACAGCGAACACAGGGATAGAGAGCACTGGGAGCAATACTGAGGGAGACAATTCAGCTCACATGACCAGCAAGATAAAGCCAACAGCACTTAGAGGAAGGCCAGACTTGCGGTTATGACTGATCTCAGTTCAGCTCTTGGCTCTGCCACAAACTTCCTGTATAACTTTGGGCAAAGCAAAGTGTGTCTGTGCCTCAGTTCCTGTGTGTAAAACAGAATATTATCCTTTCTCTCTTCCACCCTTTGACTAGCACATAAAACCTTCAGTGCAGTCTGTCTCTGTTTGTGTGCACCAGGCTCTAATCTTGGCTGGAGCTTTATCACATTAAAATAAGCCAGAGCCAGGGGCTGCACATACTGACGAGTTTTCCCATTGCCCTGCTCTTTTCAAAACATCACATCTTGCATTATGTAGGACTGAAGTTATTGCCCAAGAAACAGCCTCGCTTTGCCAAGTACAGGAGCACTAAAAGCAGTTTCCCTTTGCAAGGAAAACAAAGCAAATGATTGAAAAGAAGCTTGGAGAGCTGAACTGTTTTGCCCAAATGAGAGAGTGCAGATCTGGGAACAGAAGCCAGTTCTCCAGCAGTCTGGGCAAACATTTCACACAGTAGATTCCGGCACCAAGAAAATCATGACCAAATACAACATGTACAGGTTTAAGGGGCTTGCAGGAGGTATTGCAGCCAAGAGGGTTCTCAAAGTAACATGGATCTTTCAGAATAATTAACTGCTGGGAAGATTATGTTCGACTTAACACCCCTCCCTCAGACCACACTCTGCCACATACTAACTTACACTGATTATTGGCAATTTGCAAGTGCTTATATTGCATATATACCAACGCACTGTGATCACCCTTGTGATCTTTTTATTGAGGTCAGAGTTGAATCGAGTGCATCTTCTTGATAAAAATTTCTTATGGTACAGCATCAACAATGTTTCTGCTTCATGAAACTGTATCCCACCTTAGCTTGAGGCTTCTTTTTAAAATTTTTTTTAAACTTGGAAATGGTAAACAGAATTTAAAGATTTCAGAACAGTTTATATGCAATCTCTTTAGATCCTGAGGCTCTTGCCATTTATGTATTACGGTATTAAGATAGGCAAAATTAGAAGTTAATATTTCATCTCTAATTGGTAAGTTCAAAAGGCTCCCACCTATGAGGCTAATTAAGCAAGGTGACTTCAGCTCATTTCACTACATTCTCTCTACCTTCTATTTTTTTCAGTATTTCTTTCCTATTTGCTGCAGTAAAATAAAGAAATAGAAAAAGGGAAAGTAAAATAAAACAACAAAATGGGATTTTTTTTCCCCAGTTACTAAAAGAAAGTACTGGAGGAATTACTGCAAAATCACAAATGCTGGGTGTTTGCATCTACTCTGAGTTCTTTTTTCAGCTGTTATAATTTAATTTTACAGGCTTGATTTATTACAATACATTTTCCTCCTGTGAACAAAGTGCAATTACTATTGCTTCAAAATAGTATCACTGCAATATATTAGAAAGATTTCACTAACATTTTTGCAATTGTTATTAAAAGGGAATTATCTTATTTTCTTAGAACTACATCCCTAAGCTTATATGAACAATTCTTTTGTCTTAGTAGCTACTGCCATACCCATTCGACTTGAACGTTTATGTATTTCAAAAAGTCTCCCAACACTAATCAGCAGAAAAAGGGGGCTGTTTGCTGCTAAAAAAGTACTAAGATTCAGTATATTGGAGAATATATTCCCAAAATACCAGATTCAGTATATCAGAGAATATATTCTCAAAATACCAGCATTGTACGAGTTGACCATTAACTGTTAAAAAATGAATATTTCAAATAACTCAGCAACTTAGCCTCTACCACCTTGTTTCTCTCAGCCCTCACATTCTCTTAGAACAGGCAAGAATGAATGGCATTATTGTTATCCTGAGAGAATGGCAGAAGAGGTCTCTCTTAACAGGAGTTGGAACGAGCCAATTTCTTGCTTCTGGGGAAGTTGGAATTCTCCCCCTCAGCTCTTCATTTATGGTCTATGGCTATTTATGGTCTATGGCTATTTTCTCTCCAGACAAAAAGGCACAATACCAAGGCTCATTTAGTAAAGCAAAGATTTATAGAGTCTCAAATGCTTTGGTCACACACTGACTTGCACTGTGAGAACATTTTTTCTTTTTTCCCCTTTGTTAGTAGATGACATAAGTGTTACTCTTTCTTATTTTCAGTAACAAATTAAATTAATAACCACAACTTGTTATACATGTACTGGCTACATCCTTGAAGCCCAAAGTTTTCCCATATCCTATTACAGTACAGAATAGATGACAGACAAAGCAGATGATGTTTTATACTATTCTTATGTTTGACACTATTCTTATTTAGGGGAACTAAACATGAAATAATGGTGTGGAAGCTGCTGTTTTAGTACTGAAGGTGCTTGGAATTCAATATAAAGTTCATTAAGAACTCTGGGAATCTCTCTACCAATTTCTGAAAGTGCAGATCAGGCCTTTACACTTGACCAATTTTACATACACAAGTAGGCCCAGTTGGATTTAGGGACTTAAAAGGAAAGATGTGCTTTCTTACATTGGGGTATCGTGTTACAGAACTAGAGCTGGAATTGCTTGGTATGCGTGAAAGGTTATCCTGGCCTGGGAAAGCCTACGGGAAAGGAATCCCCAGGTATGTTCTGCCATCTAGTGGGCCTTGTTCAGAAGAGAAGTCTGTGCTCCTTTAAAAAATAGGTTAAGAAATTTAGGAAAAAGATTTCAGAGTTCACAGCTTTCTCTACTGGAAAAAACGAAAGATCTTTCGCAGCAGCAGATTTCCCACCTGAGTTAGGTTAGGAAAAGTGTAGACTGCCTGAAAAATCCCATCTGAGCCAAATACTCAACAATGCAGTTTCATTTTGAGACTTGTTTCTGTTTATTTGCTTTTGGTTTTTTTTTCCAATCTGACAGATTAAAATAGCCTTGTAAATCCTCTCAATGACTGATTCAGGTGTCTCTATATTGGATATATGAGCCTGTTGATTGGTGTTTTAATCTGGAAGTTGGTGCCCCACATTTCCAAGAGAAGCCAGTCATTGACAGAGTTGGATAAGGAAGTTTTCTAACTTGGTGGTTTGTTTCTAAGTACTATTGATTTTGCCATCTGTGACAGGAAATGTCATTTCCTCCATTTCTTCCCAAGTGCTCTGCAACTGTCTCCCAGGCCAGCTCATGTTCCAAAACTACTCTGAAGTGCTACTACATCAAATATAGAAAACTTAAAAAAGGTACCAAAACAAGAACCAAATATCTTAACTAAAATCTCTGCCTGGAACTTCTCTTGTACCTGAGTCCCTTCAGTGTTCAATTATGAAGGTATTTTAGAATGCCTTATTGGCTATTTCAAACTCCTAAACAGTACAGGAGGACTTTTTCTTTCTCTGCCAACTATTTAAGCCTTTATTGAGAGGCAATGAAGCTCAAGAGCAGCAGCATAAGGAACTGCAAAGGAACACCAGCAATGTAAGTAAGTGCAAAAAAGGTGCCCAACCCAGGAGAAAACAAAGCCTTTCCTCTTATTCCAAGTAGAATTCAACAGCCAGCTTTGACTTTACCAGATCCAGCCAATAACTGGAAATAGCTGCAGATGTATTTCTGTGGCAGGTTTGTATACTGAGCTGGAGTTTCTACTTCTCCAAATGAGCACAGGGCTTAACATCAGTCAGGGTATTTAGGAGATATTTTGACTTGCCACAGTTTGCTCTCTTCTGCATTATAGAAATAAATCTGCTGCTGTCATCTTTCAAATCAAAAATAATAGCATTTTCCTTGAGTGAGAACATGGTATACACTGGTGCATTTAACCAAAAGCAAATGAGGAGGAGCTGAAAGTTTATTTACTTTGAGACCCTTAAATAGCTCATGAGAGCTCTGACTTGATTTTTTCTACCTTTATGTCTCACATATAAAGATCAATTGATTTGTCTGTCTGCTTTATGTCTAAAATTCCTACATTTGTTTAATTTCATAGGTCCAGAAATAGAACATTACAGAAGACAGAGTAAACTCTGTTAGAATTCTTGGCCTTTTCATATTTATTTGACTGTAAAGATATAAATCAACTTTTTAATTCTCTTGCTAAGATCAGAAAAACCTTAATATGAAACAGAACTGCCTTTAGACTTATATTGCTGCCTCATTTGATTAATTCAGTTTGAATGTTCACATTTTGGTCATGAATAGTTTTAGAAGCTCAGTCCATTTGTAACACATTAATACCAAGAGAATTTAAATAAAATCAAGGAGCATATTTTCCAAATGAACGAATAACCAAATATATTCCTTAAGTTACTAGATCTCTAGGAAATGAGATGGTTTAATATGAGGTGCTTTAAAACCTCATTCTTTATTTCAAATATAAGCCTAAGTTTGAGAAATTCAATATGTGCTGTTACCTATTTTGCAAATATATCCTACTCAAGCAAATTTTACCACTTATTTTACCTCCTTCCTGAACTGTGCATTCTTGAGCCATTTTATCAATTCTATAGTGTCACTGGGCTCCTAATCGGATACACTGTGTTATTTTTCAAATGTATGTGTTCTGAACAATCAGGCTACACATTTTTTATTAGACTTTTCCCTTGCTTTTACTTCTCCCTCTGTTTGTTCCACATTTTAACTCTGAAGCACAATACAAATACAACATAATCCTCAGTCTTCAGATAATCTGAGGCAAAACTAGGGTTTTGCAACATTGAGTCCCACATGTATAAATACTTTCTGATAAGTCAGTGTACAAAATGTGTGCTTTCTACAATTTCTTTTTCCAGAAGAAATGTGTGAGGATTTTTTTCTGAATCTTTTCAGTACTTTGAAGGCTCCTTACCTGGCTGGTAGACAGAGGGCTTTATGCTGGCAGTAGTAACAACTCTCATTTTTGAAGCAGCAGAAGGAGCAGGACTTTCACTGTAGCTTCCAGAAACTGGCAGTGGTGTATATGACTGGGTTGTGTTTCTAAAAGCAAAATGCAGGTGTGAAAAACTTTATAAACAGCAAAAGTTACTGATCATGAAGTAACAGATCTGGCAGTATCCAGAGCATTTCAAGAGGAACTGTCTGTGAGAACTACAGAGAGAATGCTGGGAGATCCATCAGTCTTTATCATTCCTAAGGAAGGCTTGAACAATTCTTTGGAAAGAAAAATTAGTCAAATAAGGATTTTAAGTAATGGCAAGTTTGTTGTTGTTGTCACAGAAAATAGCTTGCTGAGGAAATATGACAAATTTGAAACTCTCAGTTTAACAAGGGATCAGACTTCACAAAGCTGCATACAAAGTTTGTGTTTTCTGTTCCTCTGCAAAAAAAAAAAGGCCTGGTCTTGTCTAAGATAAATTAGTGATGAATATCTGAACTTAAAAATGTAATTGCTAAGCACAATTACGACTATTACAAATGCTAATTAGTATTTATATACTGTCATACTCTTTTCAAAAATATTGAAGTGACCTTTAAAAATTTTTCTGAAACTCTTTTCCCTATTTAGACTGACACCAAAATTTACATTAACTTTCCTAATGTTCAGATTCATCCTTCAGAAAAAAAAATATTACATGCAATATTATGATGCAGTTTCTTGCAGTCCTAGAATAAAACCATTTGCTCAGGATTGCAAATATCAGTAAGAACGAGTTTTTCTCTGTTTTATGGCTTAGATGGTGATTCTCAGTTTGATTACAGTAACAGATTAAAAAATATGCCTCTTCAATCTGCCAGTCACTTGGGATGATTCTGTTTGTAGTGCCTGTGCTTCACAGACTGCTAAAAGAGCATTCCAGTCAAAACAAGCAATAGAGAATAAAGAAGTACAAGGAGGAGAAGCAACAGATAACGAGATGTGCAGTAAGAAAAAACCTATTCGACCACAGAACATCCTTCTGACTCACCCTGAAAATACAGTTCTTCAGTGTCACTCTCCCTATGAAGTAGATCTCTGTCTATTTGTGCTGACAATTAAGGAGTCATTTCCACAGTGGGTTTGTCTGTAGGAAAACATTTGTCAGCACATGAAAAGAAGCACCTAGCTTTCTCAGACTATTGGTCCATCTTGACTTTACTTTCTTTAAGAGTGGAAACAGATGCCATCTGGAGAAAACACGCTATAATCTTATATGGCAAACCCAGCAGATTTCTTCCAGTACAGGTAAGAAACATTCTGAGAAATGGAAACTTTCAATTTTTAATTTTGAACAAAATAAACCTCTCATCAATGTAGCTTTTTGCTGCTCTGACAGTGTTTCTACTATAGATTTAGTCTGCATAGCATTGCTGCCTCAGGGTAATTTGTCTGTTTAGCAAGATCTAGAAACTTAGCTATTGCTACAGTGGCTAGAGCTAATTATTTCTGTATCTAGTCTAGGGCTTAGGCCTGGATTTGGGTCCACTACACCATGAGTGAACACAACTCTCCAAGATAAACTATTTTAGTGGGTTTGTATTCACTGTAAATTCTGTTGTGAACCATGCTGTGATTCTGTGACTGCCAAAGCTGCTCTAAGCACTGTGAAACTTTCTGCTTTCCATTCTTACTGTCTATTTGCCGATGATACCTCCTGTGTGGTGCCTAAGAAGGCACTGTGCTTAGGATCACTGGACAGAGGCCATTGCTCCTGCCACAGCACAGGGACAGGGACACTGTGGGGCATGCTGGCTTCACCCACAGCTTTCAAAATGCCATCAGCTAAACACACTATCTAAAGACTTATCCTTGGTTTAAAATCTGCTAGCCAGGGTGAACTAGACAGCTCAGTGCCCAATAGTTACAATGTGGGTTAAAAGACTTTAAAATGATGCGTCGCACAGCCTTAATCTGCAAATGTCATCCAGTCAGGAAAGTCTACTCCCAGGTGCACAGGTCCAATGGTTAGAAAGACTCATTTGAATCTCTCTTAATGCACAAAATAAATAAAGAAGTTCTGAACCAGATTAGTAATACTTAGACTGTCATGAAGAAAAATGGTTATTCAAAATTCAAGTGTTTCCCAAATGTAACATAGTAAAGCCATATCCCAGATTTCCTTGTGTTCAGGGAAATGAAGCTGAAAAAAAGCCCAATACAACACCCCCCTCCCCCAGTCACAGAACCAAAATCATAGCAAAATTAAAAGTACTGAACCCTTTCAACACTTTTACATGTGTATGATGCATATTAAATACAGTAAGGAAGATAAGAAGACTTGTCAAAGAGAAATAAGTGTTACAGTACATCATTAAGGGTTTAGTGAAATAAAAGATTTATCAGAATTTCTGCTGAAGAAAAGGAAATGGCACGTGATTAAAAGAACGAAGAAAAAAAAAAGAAATAAGAAAGAAAGAAGGAAATTAAGAAAGAATAAAAAGATGTTGTAAGGACCAAAGATGCTTTAATGGATCAAGAAGCACTGGCATCTCAAAAAGCAGTGAAAGCAACCTCATTGAATTTATCTGTAGCAGTCAATGGCATGTGACAGGCAGCAAATTAAATACCGGCTCTGAAAACTATTAGTTGTCAGAAAAGGAAAGAGTAAATATTTCTAAGCAGATCATTTTTATGTTAACGCTTCACTAGATGGCTACTAGTAGCAATAAACTGATTTGTTAAGTGCTTTTAAGGTAGAAAAGCTGCAAAAAACACTTTTATACCTCTGCTTTGACTGGTAGCTGATGGAGGTGGAAGAATGCCGGTTGAAACTAAAATGAGACAAAAATGGTGTTTGAAAAAAATTACACAAAACCGATTGGGATATCTTGCCCTACCATGAATTTCCTACGAGAAGAAGTGTTCTTAAATGCTAAAATAAACAATATGTACATATTTTTAATCATATGAGTATTACATTACATTTTGTTTTCTTATTTAAGCTGGGAATCACAGTGAAACCTGAAGAGTGGTAACGTAAGTCAATGAGCTGAGTATATTGTTCCAGAAGTCACTCTCATCTGATCTTGTCATTTGGTTGTGGAACTCCGATTATTTTTATTAGCACAAAAAAATAAATAGGAGGGATTTTTCTCAGTGTCATAAGTTTACATTGCATCAAATCTGAAAAGCAAACCTTGAATGAACCAAAGGCCAAAGACCAGGGAAATGCCCCAGCTTATGAGGCAGCTTGGACAACCCCATGGAAAGGACAGGCTGGCGTAGTTGAAGCAAAAACATCAACCCACCATGTTCAAGTTTTGCCTTGTAGAACCTTTCTACTGCTACAGTCTTAGGCAAACAGGTAGATTTTTTTTTTCTTGGGGAAGCAGCATAATTTCTGAACATAAATGAGTCATTTATGCAAATACAGGAAGTACTTGAAAGCCTGCACAATGTATGATCTGAGAAAGAAGAGGATTCAGAATGAACAGACTCCTGTTTGCAGGGCAGTGCAGGGCTACATGGCATCAATCCCATCCCACAGGGGCACAGCCCACATTTCCCAGAATCACCAGGAATCTGCTTTATGCCAGTTATTTTCCCAACTTCTGGAGAAGAGTTTTTCTTCCCTTTACCACGGACACAGTGCTTGGATTAAAATCTCCAGATCAGAAGCTACACTTGACTTTTAGAACCGTAATTGTAACTCTTTCCATTGTTTCTCCCAGTTTTGTATCCCCAGAGTGCTTTTGCATGCGGTGCCCTGCTTTAACCCTCTGGATGGAATAACCCATCCCTAAAGAGCTTCAAGCTTATTCAAAACTCTCCTGCTGTGCTTGCTTCTTTTACGTAAGATTGTAAGTGGAACAGGTAACAGTAAGTCAGATTTCACTGCAGATGTAAAAGAGTAACACAGTCTGTTAAAGATTAGTGATTTACTTCAAACACTCCTCTTCAGGAACATTATAAAGATTTTACTCATGTTAAGTGTTACGCATATGATCACAAAAGCTAAGTCACTATAGAACTGGATCTACTAAAGTTTAAAATCAGATTTAAATAGTTAAGGATATTGATCAAGAAATCCTCCTGTGTTTTCTTGGTGGATCTTTTTAAAGCATCTAAAAGGAACAAAACACCAAACACTGGAATAATGATGATAAAATCTCAGCCTCATCTACCCAAGACTATCTTCCTCCTGTAAAACAGTGTTGTCATTAATGTCATCCATATTTTATTTTGAAATAAAATTATATTAAATGCTCAATACTCCTCTGGTATATGTTAAGCTGAAACTGGATTTTTAAGTCTGTATTTTGGCATGCTAAAGGATTGCTCGATTTCTAACTGAAAACTACCAGATGCTCAAAAATATGAATTATAAATCAATTTAGAATCTAGTTTTAGTCCCTTACGTTTCAATACAGTAGCTATAATACACAACACTTTTAAGAACAAACATGGAAGAAGTGCACCAAGATAAAGAACCTATTCCAGCTGCAAGACAGCCATCCAAAACCAACCAACCAACCAACCAACCCGAGTTTGCTTCTGGTACTTGATTATCAGGAACCAAATTTTTACAGGTCCTACAAGTCTCTGATTTGCCCTCATGTCCCAAGACTTGCAGAAGCTAAGACAGTAACATTTACTTGTTGGTAACAGGGAAGCAGATGACAGCATCACACTTGTGTCACCCATTGACAAAGCAGCAGTGTATAAAGTTGACATGGTGTAGATTGACCAAAATAATTGTGACAGCAAGAGATTTTAGGAGTCTGATTAAGGCATTTCTTTTTGAAATGGACAGCTGTTTTTCATAGATTCACAGAATCTTGGAGGCCTCAGGAAGAATCTGATCTAACCTGCTGAAAGCAAGGCCAGCTCTGAGGTCAGACCAGGTTGCTCCATGTTTTAGCCAGTGATGTCTTGAAAACCTTCAAGAGTAGAGACACAGCCTCTCCAGACAAGTCACTTCCTTTCAAAGGGGCAGGTAAAGCAGCAATGGTCCATGCCAATTTACTAATTTACTTTCAATTCAAATGTCTCAATATCTCAATGTCATCTTTTTATCCTCATTAAAATTTTGTTTCACACTGATTAGTCCATATTGGTACATAACTACAAATTAATTTATATGGTTTTGAGGCCTCATACTGCTTCCCTTTTCCCATTAAATGGATATGAAATTTAAGGGAAATGGAAAAAAGCTCAATCAAAAAATAGTATTACATTAGCTCTAAGAAAGACATGCAAGTAGTGTCAGCAAGTACTCCTTATCTTTATACTAATTTATTAGCTGTTTATGTGTAAATTATGCATAATTGTTGCTTAACTTGTCCCTGCCCATGGAACTAGATATCTTTAAGATCCCTCCCTGCTCAATCCATTCAATGATTCCATGATTTCCATGGCAGGAATGAAAACAAGCTCTTAGGAAAGATTTAGATAGGTCCTAAGATGTAGACTGGTGAAACAAGAATAGACGTGCTCTGTCCGGCCAGAGTAATCATCAAAGCTTCCATTTAATTCCATCTTCTGACTGATGGAGAAATTTCAATCTTCAGCTGAGAGAAACCCTAAAATCAAGTCTTTTCTGTAGCTCAGGACAAATAAGACATTTTGCATGCCAGTGTTTAATCAAACTCAAATATGCAGTTATTACTGCTTAGAAGGCAAGGAACGTTACCTGAGTACAAGGGGCTTCTTGAAACTAAAGTTACAATTGGGGTACTTCCCCTCATCAGCAGTTAATTTTATTTCTTATGTTTTATCATCTCCATACTGGGATTACTTCCCCTATGTAACTCCCATGGCTGTAAACAGACATGTTCACATCCTAAAACTGAAAACTCTTCTGATGTTTTGTTCTGTAGCTATTTCAGTTTTGCATTGGTTTCAGTGATGTGAAGCTGCCATTAAGTACTACCTGTGCCAAGCACTTAATTGTTCTGTGATTCTCTTGAGAAAGACCATTATACTTCTTGGTGTGAAGCCTTCAAACTTGTGCCCTTTGTCCACTTCAAACATCACCTTTGGGTGATTACTATTTTTTTTTATATAAAGGTAAGAGACACATGGGTAATTACAATCTCAAATGTATTGCTGATTTAGTTTTTCACTATTTCTGAAGACTGTGTTCAAATGAGTCTTAAAATCTACTGCTTTTTCCTCTGTTAGTTGTCAAAGTGTTATGAAAGCAGTGAAAAGGCTTGGAAGTGAGGCATTCTCTCTTTCTAGTGATAAAAGATGCCTGTCATGCATTTTCACCAAGAAAAAAAAAGGTCCATCATTCTCACCCAGTGTCTCTAGACAAATATTTTCATTTCAGGATGGCAAAAGCAGCACAAACCAACCAAGTGAAACGTCTCTGTTCCAAGAGGACCTTGTGGCCACATATCCTACACCTAAAATGTAGCTGTTTCCTAGCTGGGTGGTCATATGGAAGATAAGGAAGGGGTGATTCCTTTAAACACATCGTGCTTTTTCTCTGCCAAGTCAATCCCTTCAGAAACTGAAAACCTCAGATCAGAGAGCATAATACAAAATCAAAACAGATTAGGTTAAAAGAAGAGAGCTTTACAGATATACCTAGACTGAGATGAGATAGCAGATGAAATAGTGGAAGCTGCTAATGACATGTTCTTGGGCCCATGGAAAGGCTTAGGCTGGGAAAGAGAGCTGGGGGCTGCAAGAACTCTGCAGAAGACACATAAAAGCATGAAAGCATGAACAAAATGATTTAACAGGGACACAAATCATGACATCAGAACCAAGCTCAGGCAGGCTTCAGATACAGGAAGGCTGCAGCATAGTTACCATGAGTTACAGGTTTTCTGTAGCACACATCTGCAGACTTACAGAATAGCACAACCAAGCACATTCCTATAGAACACAAGGCAAAGTGCACACAATATGGATAACTTTTAAAACCAGACTCTATCAATAACTAAGAAAGACAATATTACAGGACAGGACTTTTGTCAATGATACATGCTTTTATCTGAAAGATCTGAAGATGTTTGAGTCGAAATACAAGATAAAAATTTTACTATGCAAGCAGTCCCAGGCAGAAGACTGTCCAATTGAAACCAGAAGTAATTGGAATGATTAGTTTAGTAGAGGCATTTTTTTTTTGTCTGAAGCAGATACCAGGTAATACATTGTCTTCATGCTACAGTTTCAACTGAGGGATAAGAATTACTTAAACCTTATCAATATTTTACATGGAAGTGCCTCTCAGGCCAGTTCTGAATCAGAGCATAAGACCTTATTCAAATCTCCTTTGCTGTCTCATTGATGGATTTTCAGGTACTGGAATAAAACCGCTGCATTCTGGTAGGTCGTGGCCAGGTGAAAACTGACTAAAGTGAGAAACCAATCAATTGGTATAGATACATAATGCAAGTCAACTAGCAAACTTAATCAAGAAGAAGAGCCAAGAGAACATTTCCAATTCCATTTATACATACCCAAAATATGATACCACTGAGGTCTCAATTATAGTGGTGAATATTACTAGAAGCGTGTTTTTTGTTGGATTTTAAAAGCATTTTAAAAGTAAAATAGACATCTTTTCAGAATATTCATGTAGCAAACCCCAAAGATAAAAGAATATTTTGTACCAGAAGAACTCACTGTCTTCAAAATTACTGTAATGTAAGTGACAGCTGTACAAATATCACACATTTCCTCACAAGCTGTCTGACAGTTTTCAATATACAACTGTAACTCCCACTGTGCTACAAGTGTTAGGAATGCATCTTCTTGAAACTTACTTCAGCTCAAAGGCTAATTGTTATTAGGAAAAAAAAGATTAGATAAATCTAATAGAAATGAATTGATTTAACTTACAGAGCAAGTCAATCATCAAGTGTCCACCATGTTTCACTGATATCTGCTGTGACACAGTAAGCTCAATCATGTGAGTAAATGACAGTTTCTGATTTTCCATATCTTGTCCTACTGCAGAAACACTACTAAAAGAATCTTCATTCGCTGCAACTAATATGAGGAGTTGTTTTGGTTTTATTTTAAGTGGTGTAAAAGCATTTCTAATTTTAAGCCCAGACTCATTTTTCTGAAAATGAAGTTATTTTTATGGCGGTTTTATTTAGCAAATTCTATGCAAACATGAACAACATATCACACAAAAAAAAAAAAAAAGGAAAAAAAACCC
The DNA here is from genome assembly GCA_013399915.1 of Illadopsis cleaveri. Taxonomy (NCBI): domain Eukaryota; kingdom Metazoa; phylum Chordata; class Aves; order Passeriformes; family Timaliidae; genus Illadopsis; species Illadopsis cleaveri. The sequence continues at coordinate 665,166 of VXBB01008830.1, read as the reverse complement.
CAAAAACCCAACAACAAAAACAACCCAACCTCCCCAAAATATATAAAAGCATATAAATGAGGTAACAGCTTTTCATACTACATTCTTAAGGTAAGAATGTGTATGTAGCATTTCCAAAGCCAGAGGGGTATAAAGCAATGGAGCATTACCTTTGGAAGGAGGATGAGAAAGACTCTTGCACTACTGAGGTGCTGCCTGGTGCTGTCATCGGGCTGGCTGTGTTTGGAGCAGCAGTAGCAGGCTGAGGTGCTGAAGCGTGTGGTGCAGGAGCAGCAGGACTGGGAGCCACCGGGGCATGCTCAACAGGGGTACTAATTAGAGTTCAATTAAATAAAACAAGAAGCATCTTAAGAAGGCGCGCATTTACACGGAGAGCACAAAACCTACTATGTTTGAACCTGCAGCTGCAAACATAGTAGCAGGCTGGGTTACTGAGGGAAAAGCACAATTATGCAAAGAAAAAAAAAGACATTTGTTCAGCCTTTTCCATTGTGCAGTTCAGACTGCAATGCAGTGTTGGTCCTGCTTGACTGAAAGTCACCCCAGGTGTTAAACAGCACTTCAGCCTTGCTCCCGCTGATGGCAGTGGTAGGAAATGTGGCACTCAGGACTGAAATGGTTGTGAAGAGCCTGTCACAGTCTTGTGAGCTCATATTAATTCCATCAAATATATTGAAATGAATGATAATAATCTGGTCTTGTATCCTGAGAACATTTAAGCAACCTGTTGAACTACTAATGTCTTCCATCACCTCCCTCAAATTTGAGAATTACTCATCTCTTACAGACAAATGGAGCAAAGTTAGCAGGTTTTTATTTTAAATCAGGGCATCACTGTACATAGTTGTCTTGTCCACGAGCATTGGCCTAGAAACATAATGGATATATGTCTACTTCTTTAGACCTATGTCTTAAGTTTATTGTCACATCTCTGTGTTCTTACAAATTACTCCTATCAGGGTGATGGAATTCAGTGATTTTCTTGCTCAAGGTACAAATGTCCAAAATGATCCTTCCTGAGCACAGCAAGTATCAAATAACAAAAGAAACCTTACAGTTCCACATCTGTTTTTTTCAGTCAACCTTAGCCCTCCAACACTCTCAGCTTTTCTTCCTGAGCAGATTCACCACCCATAGTGCAAATTATCTCATACATTCTTTTGCTTCTCTCAGAAGCACTGATTTGACAAGTTATACACCTCAGGAGCTAGAATGAGTGCTCGGTACTTCTGAATTTGTGATACCCCTTGTTCTCCAAGGGACTGTCCCATTTCCCCTGTCCTTCACCTCCTGTTATAGAGATCAATGGTCCACATGATGTTGTCTTAATCCAGCTGCATATTTTGTTTGATTAGCTGAAAAAGAAGCTGGTTGTTATACCCACAAATCTCAAAGTTGAATGCAGCCCACAACAAAAGCAGGAAACTGGTATTTTCTCCCTTATTGAGATTGATCTACAGTTATGTACATAATAAGTAAGTTCCTGAAAATAATCATCCAGTTTGCAATTCTGGCTTTCAAATTCTTACATCATAACATTGTTAACATCCTTACATTGTAACATACATTTGAGAGTCAGATGACTTTTTCCATTCTGATGCATTTCATGGTGTAAATTCTTCCAATTAACTAGTAGACTATCAATTTCACAGCTTATGTGGCAGAGTGGCTGTGTATTATCCATCACAACTAATCTGGTACTGAATTTCAACACTGAAATTTTCCCTGTGCCACAGTGGGTACCAGAATTACCTCATTAAAAGCTGTGAAGTCACAGTTTCCATCTTACATACTTAGATATCTTTGATTTGGCAACCAGGAAAGGATAGAAACTATGCTGCACATAAAAATGGAACTTAAAGACAAACCCAAACTAGGATTTCACCTATTCTGTCTATTTGCACTGATGTGAAAGGGAATTTGCCACAGATTTCAAAAGATTCAAGACTTCATACCTTGAAGAGAACAGTGAACTTAATTAATTGTAACTTAATTTTAACAATCTCCAAAATAATCAAAATATATATAAAGTGATAAATATTGAAAAGAAAGTAAAAAAACCCAACAATCTGTATGTGTGAACATGGACCTGTGTGGAGACATTTGAACAGAACGAACCCATATAAACAAAATAAATGCAAATATACTAGAATACCTTTTAAAGTTTAAAAGAAATACAAACAAATTTTATCTTGCATAGTGTTTGTAATATTTCTTTTTATGTGTTTAAAATGTTAGAGGCTTGCTTACCTTCCTTCATGGTAGAATATATTAATTATCAGAACAAGGATTTGGAATAAATATAAGTGAAGTGGATAGAACCATAAAAATCAGAGTGGTTTGGTTATATAAATTATATCCAGTTGATAACATTCTCAAAACAGTTTTATAGAAAAAGCTCGAGACTAACTTGACTGGTTTTAATTTAGCAACTATGAATTTTACATAATTTTATTTATATTTTCAAATACAATAACCAAACTGTTTTTTCTTCCTCATCCTTTCTAGTTTTTCAGTCTGATTTTTCATTTTAGTCCTTCAAGCACAGAAGAATTTTAAGAATTGATAAATGCGAGTGCAACTTTATAAAATACATCATCTAATGCAACAGCTTCATTATGACATGTTACAGAGGGTTTTTTGTTTGGTTGGTTGGTTTTTAAATACAATAATTTTGTAGACTTTAAACCTTTCCAGTACTTTGTATTTTAAAAGAAATTGAAAAAATCAAACATCTTCATATTTGTGGTAACAAACATAAGTTAGGTGGATGAAAACAAACACACATCTCTTCTCAGCTGATTTTCACTCACGAAAAGAAACACAGATCAGTAGAGGTTAAGAGGATAATAATGGTTAACAACCATCATGAGAACACAGCAACAAATGCACTCCAACATTTAAAATATAAGTGTAGATTATACTTCTTTCTCTAGGTGAAGTCCTAAGTTCTGAGAATTTCTATCCAAATAACAAGGAGTGGATGACTAAAACAGCACTTAGTCTCCTTTATGTAATGCATGAAGGTTTTTGTGTTTCTAATCCTCCAACAGATCGCTTGCAAAGAATCAAAAATATAGAGAACAAAAACTAAAATGGATATGGAAAAAAAAAAAATCTGTTACTGCAAAAAGTGCCGGAGAAAGTATTTAGAGAAAGCTGTAACATGAAAGGATTTTATATTTGAATATGGGAATGTTTGTGGAATCCACTGAAAATACAGAAATATCAGCTGCTGTTTCTCTGCTCAAGATGCTTAATGACTTGTCTCTGTATTGTAGGTGTGATCCTAAGGGAGCCACTGAAAATGTAACACTTGCAGGAAGCAGAAGTTGCTGGAATTGGAAGAACATGAATGCCTCCCTTTGAGGCAATGGGCATTGCCCTCTGAAGGAGTTAGAGGTTGTTATTACCAAACCATTGCAAAGCTCCAAACCGGGTCAGTTATGCAGTTACACGGCACAGTGTACCTTTGGTTACTGGATGAAGCAGGAGGGGCTTTCTGGCCAAAACTGGCCTGCCCCTGGCTTGTACCCGCTCCAAGCCTCACAGAGCCCTTGGAGGCCACTGGCTGAGCATTGGCAGTGTTGGCATCCCTGGAGGATGACTTAGGAGGGTGCCAAATACTCGAGGTCACATACTGGGGCGCATGCGCGGTACCTGTAGGCCTGGGTAACAGAGATTACAAGGGTGTTCGTAAATGAGGCATTTCCTAGGTAACACCAGGGGTTTGAGGAAGAGACAGAATTCCAGCCACAGATGGAGCTGGAGATCATAATGACAATGCAGATGAAGTCATGACCAATCTTGACAGTTCATTGGTTAATTACTGCTTAAGACCAGGAAAGGCTGGACAAATTAAAAAAGGTACCTTGTGTTAAATCTGGAAATCACATTGCTATGAATATCAAAATAAGCAGAGCTGTGATGGTAATGGAGGTGGAGAAAGGCTGTGGTATGACAGATCACACAAGATTAAGGCAATATAGGAGGACAATAACACCAGTCATATATCAGAAATTGTTCCTGGCAAAATAAAATAATAGTTAAAAGAAAAGGTGATTTCAGTGAAGCAGCTGCATAGTCCTATAGATGGTTTTACACAAATGAAACTGCTGGTGAAATTCTAACATGTGGCGCTTGTTCTTTACGATTTAATTTATATTCAAGAATCTAGTGGTTTATTTCCTTCTTCTTTTAATCATTAATTTAAAAATTAAAATCAATTTTCCCAACTGTTCAAGTGTGAGTTGCCATTGCTTGTGTCATTATTAACAAATAATGCTTGCACTCAGATATTAACTCTATGCAACCTTTGTTCAAACATAAGCAGTGTTAAAAAAAATCCCCAAAATAAAAAGTGGTTGCATATCACTGAGGCAAGAATCAACAACAAAGAGAAAAGCAGCAGGATAAAATTCTTTCCATGGCTATCCAGTATGAGGCCTTCCTTGCTCCACGAAACAACCAGATTTACTCAAGAAATATCTGTGTATCAGTACTTGGAGGTTTAATAAATGAACTAATAGAAAATAACACATTTCTATGCTTAACTGCAAAATGTTCTGAGATCCTTTGGGAGAAAACAACTTGACATTAAAGGACTTACAGAGGGACTGTTTTGAACCTCATAACCCATTGAGTATCAATCAAGATCTGACATATAAATGTTCTTAAAAAGATAATCTTCTTCAGATTTTAAAAACATCTTGAACAATCTAGATGAATTTTGAAATGGAAATTGTTCTTAAAACTCCACCACAAACCGACAGTACTCCACTTCAAGAATATTTGATTTAAAACTTCTTATTTTTCAGGTTTATAAGTTCTGAGAAACACAATCCCCACCTGTTCCACATCACAGTGTGTGAGAAAGAAATGCCTAATGAACCCACTTAGCTGAAGCGTCTACTTTCATCATCTGCTCAAACAGGCTACAAATTTCATGTTTTGGAGGTAAGAGCAATATGGAGAAAGTGGAGATACACTCTTAACAGGAAGTAAATCAAACACAGCAAACATTACCTGTTTTCTGATGCCGCTGAAACGTTTTCCTTATCTCTGTGAAAGGAGGGGATACAGTAGGAAATAAATGCAATTGCCAGTAATGGCAAAAAAACCCCACCCAAAACAACCAGGGAAAAAGAACATGGGTTGGAGAGAAATGTTTGGTTGCAAAAAGCATCCTAGAGTGGTTGCTCATAAATATAGCTGTGAGAAACCTCTTCAGCTTTCCAGGTGAAACCACCAGATATACAAGTTTGCTGTCTGCTTCTTATCAGTTGCAAACAACTTTGTTTCAATAATAAAGTTAAAGGAAAATTAACAGTTACAAATGAGACATTGCATGTGTGTATAAAATTTCAGGAATAGTTCTGACTTTAATAAGTTCCGTTTTTAAAAAGAATTCAATAATATTCCAGCAGAACATACTGAGATGCCAAATCCAAGCAGTAAAAATAATCAGAGTTGGGCAGTCCTCACGGACCCGATATTTTGAAGTGACAAGCAATTAAATGGTTAACAAAGACTTACACAAAAAGGATTTTCTTATGCCTGGAATCACTTAAAAATTCCCTACCCTGTCCAAATACTAGTTTTCTCAACCTAAATTGGATTAGAAACAATTCCTTCAACTGGAAATCATTCCTTCATTGAGGTGAGGATTAAGTCAGTCTCAGTTTCACTGATAGAGAACTGGGCTGCTATTCTGTAAACACACATACACACTTAAAAAATAACTGATCAGTTTAAATGCAAGCAATTGTTTATCTGTAAGAAGTAAAGACACAAGTATTTTCATAAAGAATAGAATCCATTAGCCTTAAACACCTAAGTTTGAAATCCAGTTAGTTAAGTAATTGAGATAATCTCACTATTTAGTAATTTAATGGGTGATTGAATCCCTTCCTATTTAAGGAATTGTGCTGAAATTTCAACAGGTTTAAAGCTAAAATATGCCAAATTAGAACACTTTTCTTCAGTGGTATGTAAAATTACAAACCACAAAGCAAACGTTCTCATTTACCCAACTGAACCTTCTTTCTGAAGCATCCTTTGAAAACAAAAAAGGAATACATGCATTCTTTATATGAATTTGCTGGGTTCCAATCATTAACTTACATTATGTTTGGAGGGCTATTCTTTATATTTTTCACATTATTATCAGTATTGTGCTTATGTACTTATACATTTCCATATAGATGTACAGTCACATATTATTTCCTTAGTTCAGTTCCAATGAAGTTATAAAAACCAATCCAGTTAAGATCAGCAAAGGCTTGGGCATAGGTGTTCTCTACGAATTTTTAAAAGCTCTAACTAAAATGTAGCCCCAAAACATATGAATTGAAGCCAGATTTTGAAATCTAGAAGTTGACCTGAAATGCCCCTCAGATGTGTCTGTCTGACACACCTCACTTTGTTCTGAGATGTTCCTGTGGTCAGAAGAGCCTGCCTTGAACAGAAATCCCGCAGTGAGGTTGATGGCTCACCACTCTGAAGCAATGAGAAACCAAACACTCTTTTTATGGTAACCAAGCTGTGAGTTCACTGCAATGCCAGCTATGAAACAAGGAGCAGGAGGATGCATTAGAAACTGTGCAGGTGCGGGAAGCGTTAATTTACCAAGAGCCATAATCATGCAACAATGTTAAGGAACACAGTCAGGGTCTGGAAACAAAATCCAGCATTATTTATCTCCAGTGTTGCCAAATGCTCTATTAGAAATTACAGCCAAGACCAAAAGGCAGGCAGTTGGGGTCAGGCTGAAGCAGTGCTAAGCCTCTGTTGTTACAATTAATCTGATCCTAACTTTTCTGCTCCAATAGCTGTGGCTACACTGAACAAGGCAAAAAAAGAAAAACAA
>VXBB01008830.1:581268-658234 GCA_013399915.1 Illadopsis cleaveri | reverse complement strand
AAAAAAAAAAAAAAAAGGGTCACTTGACTCAAGGTCATGTTGAGGTTGGGATTTCACAAAAGCTTTTTGCCCAAGTGTACAATACTGGATAATGTTGAGTGACGATGGCAGGGGAGTAGTGAAGGTTAAAAAGAGAGAGAGAAGTATAGTAAAAATACTTCCACAGAATAATGGATATGGAAAGGCAGAGAGCAAAGGGAAAAATGAGTTCAAAGGCACATAACACTTCTTCATGGTTTTGCTTCCAGGAACTATTTCTCTTCCCAATCAATAGGAGCAATTCTCATTTGGCTACCAAGAAGAAAGGCTCAAGATCAGATGTGCCTCTGACTGGCAATACTTGCATTTTAAGGAACCAACTATTGGATTTCTGGCCTTCACAATCAAACCCTTTTTTTGCTAACTAAATGCAGAAATAACTTTACTTTTGAGCCAAATACATCCCTCGGGCAGGCTCAGTAAAGTCAATACCTTCACAACATGAAAGAATTTGGCTCAGAATATTATGAGCTGTTTATGTCTCTGTCTACACAGGCTGCTGCAATAACTGACAGTAGTGGATAATAGTTTTGAGCTATCTGGGAGAGATTTAAAATTACTGTAGGGGATCTTTTTTGTCTGCAGTTGTTTTTAGTCTCTGAAATGACTTTTGATAGAAGGGCCTCAGCCAATGACTGTTCTGAGAGAACAGTGCAATTCCCACAGATTTCATTAAATGTTGGACCTGTATTTCAAACAAGACTTATTTATGCAATATACTGTCTTCCCAATTACACAGTATATTATACAGTGGAAATTATGAAATGTTTTCTTCTCATAAAATATGCTACATGATATGGTGCTAAAGGCAGAGTGAAATTCTAGAAATAGAGTCTTTCCCTCCCACACACCAACAAGAATTACAATAGTTTGAGTAACAGAAGGCAAAATTCATTTGCAAGCCAACCTTGTGTGTGCTATTGGACCCTAAAAATAGCCTGGAGATCTTCAGAGAGTTTTCACCAAATGAGTATGTTACATCTGAACTGTATGTACTGGACATTGGAATGCTTTCCCATTCTCCTGTATTTTTGGGAACCAAATGCAAAAGATTCCCAAACATGTACATGTAGCAGGCAAGCTGAAATGTGGAGGTGATGCACCTTCCATCTACCTTCTTCTTAGATAGTAACAGATCCAGACTCTCTCTTCAAAAGCTCTGCTCTATTCCACTAAAATGTGGAGACAGAATCACATGATGTGTAATGAAGACCTGGTAACATAAGAAACATGAGGCGTCCTACGGGACCACATGATCCTTCAACTACTCATCCACTACTGAAGCAAAAAGTGAATATTTTGAGTCTTTTCTCCAGACTCTTGTGGAGCAAGACTATTTTTCTAATTTTACAAATGAGAGACTAAAACGTAATAGATTTGTTCATGGTCTAAAAGTCCACAGCAGTGTAAAGAACTGAAATTAACTCTCCCAAACCCCAGCTGAGTATTTAAAATATCAGTTCACCCACTTTAATGAGATATTATAGATTTTTTAAATAAATAGATATGTTCAGTTTATCAGTATTTTACTGTATTGATAATCCAATAGTGTTCTACCAAGTATGACATATATACAATAATCTTTTATCAAAGGGGAAATAGACCTACAGATTATTAGGGTCTATATTTATTGAAATTAAAAATTCTGTTTTTCTAGCAGTATAGTGTGGATTTGCAGGACTAATACTTACTAAATTTCATCCTAGCACGTACTTATATTTATATAAGCATATTTGTCTACAAATAAAAATTCCTTTTAAGAAGTAGAACTAACGAAGTAATTCTAAAGAAATTCTTACAGGGTGTCTGGGAGTAAAGTTGTGTGAAAGCTATTTTGTAATTGCCTTCCAAACATTTTTTGTCTTGAAGGCCCGAGACACTGACACTGTTGGAAACTGGACACTGAGCTAGATTAACTGCTGTTCTGATCTAATGGGGCTATTTCTACCTTTCTGTATTTGCAGCTGAGAATTTTTCCATGGTCAGATGACTGTTGAGGTTGCTGGCCTTTTTTCCCCCATGCTATATTTCTGTTATTTTAACAAAGACACCAGAAGACAAACAAAGAAATGACAGGCAGTTAACTGGAGAGGACAGAATATGACTATCATGCTGGTTTAGTTAACACTTCAGCTTGGGATCACAAAAAGGGGTAGAAGAGCTAATCTCTCTTTTTCAGCCACTGTAGTTAAGAATGTGAGCAGCCCACGCCAAAACAATTGCAATATATCCTACTATGTCTGCTTTCCAAAACAGGGAAATACTTTTCTCACAGGGGCATCCTGGTTTGTGCAGATAGTGCCACAGAATAGGAAAAGCATTATCATAGATTCAGTGGAAAACAACCAGCAGCTCATTCTCAATACGTAGTATGGAACTCCATCAAAGCAGCTCACTAAAATCCAAGCCAATCCCTCCTATGAATGTGTTTTAGTGGTGTCTACAGGTTGCTGTTAAACTCAACAGTCACAGAATAAATGCAGCTGGACATTCAGCAGCATCAGTGTTGGGGAAAGATAAAGTAACTCTCACCCAAGGTTTACATTGTGACATTTGGCACATGAATTCCACTTTTATATTTTATCTTATTGGTAAATACATCACTTTAATAAGAACAAAGACTGCAAAATTTTGAGCATGTTCAGCAATTGGAGCTGGGATTTAATTCAGATAATTAATTATTCCTTATCTTGGCCTTAAGTGTGCAATTCAATTTAATTGAATGTTTCCCTGTAGCCTTCTGTAGCCCCACTGTAAAGTGTAGGGATCTGCCACCAGGCACCTGAGCACAGCATTCCAACTCTCAGTATGTGTTCATGACCACTAGACAAAAACACTGCACNCACTGTAAAGTAGGGATCTGCCACCAGGCACCTGAGCACAGCATTCCAACTCTCAGTATGTGTTCATGACCACTAGACAAAAACACTGCACAACAAGTTTGGGTTTTGAGTGCCCCTCTCACTGAAGTGTTCTTTCTCATCATGACTTCACTTTTCTCCAGGGGAGCTGAGGAAAGAACAAGAACTCGGAGGTTTGACTTTCAGGAGGTAGTTTTTTAGACCTACTTTTTTATTTGTGCACATTGATAATAAGAAAATTCATACTTCCTCCACAAGGCATTAAGCTAAGTTTGAAGCTGCCCCTGAAGCCCAGCAATGTGTCTGTGCTGTTTAGTTCCTGAATCAAATAACTAAGGGGTATGAATTAGAACTGTTGTCATTCTTTCAGAATGTGGATTAAATTTTATTTAATAAGCTCTCTTAAGGATTTTCTTACCTTGCCTCTCTCTCATTTGTAATCATATAACATTCTGGGTCAGCTACAACAAATGCTTACATGGAAATGAACTATTAGGAAGTTATTAGTATTTAGGGTAATTTTGCTGACATTAATGCAATTTAGAAGCAGAATAAAAGGAAGCAGTGCCAGTGCTGTGCTCCAGGTCACCCTAAGCAAAGCTGTGAGCCAGGCTGATGATGCACAGACCCCAAATGAGTGCCCCTGAGTTACAATGCTTGTTGGAAAACCTGCTGCATGTTAGAACTGCTTTTCCCTTGTTGGACTGAGGAGTCAGAGAGAAAAGCAGCACTGGTGTCTTGGTTAGCCACCTGCATCAGCCAAAGGATGCACAAGAAAAATTTGAAGGTTGCACAGTAGAAATGAAAGTGAACGTTCATTTCTGGTCATGCAAAAGTTACATGGTGGACAGGAACGTGCAGGAGACTGAGGTGGTAAAGATAAGATGCTACATACAGGTCAGTACATCCACACCCAAAGTTTAATTTCAGCTTTACAGCCTCTGTTAGCTTATACATTACTTTCTCTATGAAGTATTTTGAGAAAAGTTTCATGGTATTTTCTAATTGCATTTGGAGCTTTCACTCATTCAATTTTTAGTGGGTACATTCAAATGGATACACTGTACCTTACACTACCTTTGACCAATTTATTCTACCGAGAACTGACTAGGGAACAAGGGATTTATGATGTCTAAATCATTTTTTTTTCACACAGAACTTCCAGGAATATTTTAAGGAAGAAAGACTTTCTATTTGATCCAAACTCTCTTCTGATTTCACTCAGGATTCCATGGAGACAACAGAGTTATTTCACTGTTCCTATGTTTTTGTCACTCTTCAGGTGTTAAAAGGGGATTAGAAGACATTAAATGAATATACTTATGATTTTTCATTATGTTCCTTAAGTGGGAAATCTATCTAGAGAAGTCTGCTTTATTTCACAGGCTGTTGTGGAAAGATAGGGCATGTCTTTCAAAAGTAGCAATTCCGGTAATTTGAGCAGTAGGTAGGAGGTTTTTGGCAATCGGGCATGTCAGCAATGTTAATCATTGGAAATTCTGGCCAACCAAGGAAGGAAATCAAGATGCCTTAAATTGTCTTGGTGGTGTCAGATGGCTTTGATTAGCAGCCATAGAACAAGGATGTTATTGTGTTTGAGAGCAAGTTTTAGTCAATTAATTTTCAGGTATCCTGCAGAAAGCTGTTGACTAAAGGCAAACTGATTAAAGAAAGTAATTATCTGGTAATACCATGCACCATACCAAAATTCTGGCTTTTTAACTTTGCAAACTCAAATTTGTGTAAGGGTCCATATAAGTTTCTGATACGTATAATGGAATTCCCAGTCACTGAAGCTCAAGGTAGACACAGCTAAAGAAGCCCCAAAATCAACTTAGCTTCTGTGGGAACCGGAGTGCACAAGTGAAAAATTGGTGTCACTTCTTCTGCCCCTGAGGAAGGCTTCAGAAAGTTCTGTGATGTGCAAGAGTTAGACTTTTCAAACATGATAAAGTAGTCCCAAAAGTACTTCTTCCTTGCTAAGGAAGATATACTCCTCCCAGTTGTGCATAATGAGAGAGAAACTGCAATGAAGTGACCTCTGTGTTACTCAGCAAAAACACACTGTCCTTCCTGTGCAGGCCGGCATGAGGAGAGGGAGGCCAGGGAAGGAGCCACAGAACCTTTCTCCTTTCGTCGTTTTGTCATGCATGAAAGGAAGAGAGGTCAAGTTGTCACAATGCTCTCCTAAAGCCACGCTGCAGCCACGTCCCATCAGCACACACTGCATGCAGTCAGTGCCTCTGCTGCAAACTGAGCACTGCAGGAGGTCAGGGGGGCTGTTTGAGCAGAAGGCAGGGTAGCAGGATTCAGGAGACAGGTTAGTTTACATCTAACAGCCTTGTACCACAGCAGAAAAGGAGCATGTCCCTGTGCCATAACCAGACAAGCAGATTTACCTGGAAGGCCTTTTGGTTTTGATTTCCTACTGGCATCAGCTTTGCTGTGTCTTCATTAAATGCTTATAACACTATGCTTTACTGGCAATATTGGGAAGGGCAGGGGTGCATATGACTACCCACATCCTGTGTTTTACTTTATTTTTGGCATGGAAGTCATTTAGAAGACAGTATTGTCACCAACCATTGTCCTCTGCTCAGCAGACCAGTCACAGATCAAAACATATTCTGCATGGGACAGATACACCTGCCTATCATCAGCATTGGTTTAGAGAATTACATGACTCATCGAGTCTTCAATCAGGAACCTATTTTAAACTTCTGTGCCATTAATTGTGACTGATTTTCCTGTGTGAAACAGCAGACTTCTGCAAGTACTCAGGAAACCCTGCAAGATGGGGTTGGTCACTCAGAAGCCACATACAGTGAGATAAGCCTGAACATACTAAAATATAATAGGCCAGACGTGCCCTTTTGCTAGAACAAAGCTACACTTTTTTCCAAAGCTGAACGCTTTTTTATCAGGCCCAAGTTTGTTACTGTCACTAGCAATGACATGCAACAGAGTGAAAAATCCAGGCCAATTTCTCTGCCTTACAAAGTCTGTCTCCTCCTCGAGAAGCAAAAACAAGGCCTCTTCAGAGTTACATAAAAAAGAAGATCCATAACACTCTTTTTCTGGACTTGAAGATCGCCATGATAACATAGAGGAAGGTTTTTCAAGAGTAAGAGTTGAGGAATTACTAGTCTAAATATAAAAAAAAGAAATTGCATAGAAATACTTGACTGGCAGTTTTCATACAAAAAGTCTGTCACTTGTGAGATTTTTTTAAAAGGGACAGGACTAAGCAGTTGAAATAGGTTGTAGTAAAAATCTTGCTGTAAGGATTAATGAAGGCACCTTCACAAAAGGTCTTGAACGTTGCAAAAGTTCTAAAAGCTACAAGATATTGAAGGATTTTTTTCCTATTTTTCCCCCTGTAACTGCATAAAGAATTGACATTCTACAAGCTTGTGGCGTGTGAGATTCCATTTTGTATCCTACAGAAAAAAGGATTAAAACTATTGCCCTATATGATTGCATGGTTTATATGCATTGAATTTATATCATTAAAACCAATGAAGCAGAGTTAAGGGGAAGGGATACCTTAATTACATCTTCATTAATTTCTTATCTGATAAAATTATTATTAGAAAATACCTTTCAAAAGAACATTAACTGTAAACATAGAGATATAATCTAGACGTTTTCATTCCAACACAAGGACTAGAACCCTTGGAAACAAGTAGTATCTGTATGACATTCATAAAACATTAAGGATACACAATTGTTATTACCGTGAAGAGACTACTTATTACTACTTATTCATAAAAAACATCTAATTTGGTTAAAAATTAGAACTGTAAGATTTTTTTACTTAGGTACACTTTATGTTTATGCAAAAATCTTAATTGCCTATTGATATCTTAAATTCTATCAAAATCTCCTATACATAATCAGAAATCACCACCACTTTGGTTCACCAAAGATTGCTCCTGGCTACAATCAGGAAAAGTTGCTCTTATTTTGTGCAGTGATGCTGATTTACCATAGGTACTAAGAAGATGGTGTGATCAGAATCTGTTTGTGTTCCCATAAGGAAAATATAAATGCATGTTGTGAATTAAGTAGCATGTCCTAAAGTTCACTGGTATTTAGCTAAGAAAAGTGAAATGCATTTTAAAAGGAATTAGTGCTTATGTACTCTCAAATAATACTGAAGAATTAGTTGTTTTATATATGTATGATAATCCTTTAAGCACTTCAGTATTTGACTGATTCAGGCAAAATTCTCCATGAACAGTAGCTTTTATTTCTACAACACAGAAAAAAACCTGGGAGTTTGAATGAACTTGGTTCTGTACAGACTGCTGAGACGAATTTGGAAGCAGCAAAAAATGTAATAGTTTCAATCTGATCTCATGCACTAATCCCTTTGATTGGAATCACTGCTACCAGATAAAGGTACCTAACTCAACTGCTTTGTCAGGTTTCTTCCAATCCAGACAACTTACAGGTCAATAATAATTACAGCTACTAATGAAAAGCTTTTTGACCAGATTTTGTATTTGGGAAAGAAAAGTTCTCCTCCTTTCAATAATCAGTTGAAGCAGTTATTTTTTTAAAACAGAATAAAGTACTGTGTAAAACAGGCACATAATTATTTTAGTTTTAAAACCTTTTATTTCAGATAAAGCATGCTGCTATATACAGAAAAAAATGTGAGTCAAAGTAAGAGCAATACAGAATGGGCAACATATTCCTTAAAACTTACAAGATGCTTTTAAAAGCTTCAGTGCACCAGCAGTATGATATATTCGTCTCACTCCTAAATCACCTCTAGCAAAATGTCATTTCCTTGCAGATTCCGAGCAAACTCAGCTATCTCTCTTTTATATAATGATAAATTAAAGTTTCCAACACAAAACTTACAGCAATGGTTTCAGTAAATGACTTCTGCCAGTATAATATATTGAAATATAACTTCACATTGCTAATATCTTATTTCAAACAGCATCATTCAACTATGCAAACTAAGTGTGTTATACATGTAGCAAAGTCTAGGCCAATCAGTTTTCCTTTTCACCTTTCTTTCTCCTACTTCATTATCTTTACATCAGTAAAACTCTGCGAAAATCTCATTCTTTTTCCTCCTAAAGAAATACCGTCAATAACTTCCCTCCCATTTTCTTCCAGAATTAAAGTCAAGAGACTACAATAGCGATGTTTGGCTGTACACTGAAGTTTGAGATAATAAGGGAAAAAAAAAAGCTAAACTACTTTATCATGAAGAACATGACGTGGGTTGTACCATGATTTCACCTGTGGTGACAGTGAATGGCTAACAGCAGAAACCTAGTGCCTAGCAGTACATCTTTGCACGAGTGGCACGCTCAGGCTCTAACTCAGGCCAGCAGTTTATGTGTTACTGTGGCTCTCTGGTGTTTGCCCCTGACTGGGGGCGTTTAGCTTTTAACGTTAAGGAGCTGCGCGGACAGGCCGTGATGCCAGTTGCGCAATTTGGCAAAGCGTGGGCTGTTACGTTCCGTTTCAAACCTCTCCCTGTGGCATGAGGAAAGAGAGAGACAGAGAGAGAGACACACACATACACAGAAGAAAGAAAGGAGGGAGAAAGAAAGGGGTTAGGGACCATGGCTACCACTCCCCTGCCTTACAACTAGGGCAATGGCAATTTATTTGGATTTTTTTCCTCGGCTTTCAAATCAGCATAGTGAAGGTTGAGTGATGCTTTTTGGACCATGTGTGAAAGGTTTTGCAGTGGTTTATTTCTGAGAAGTAACTTGATATAACTTCTTATTCTTTGACTTGTGCTTGGTATTACAGGGCTGCTTTTGCTAGAAATGCAGAGTAACCCCATTGTTTTCCTTCCAGCAGTTTCTCTTGGCTTTTCCCTCCCTCTCACACAACTGAGGAGTCAGTGAAAATTAACTCGTACAAGTGCAAAAGGAATGCAAATATTTTCCGTTCTGTAACACCTAGGTCAGCCCATCTACAACCTGCTGTCATTCTTGCAAGGACCACCAATCCCAGGTTTCAGCAGTACTTTTCTATAGCTTCCTCAGAATTAGTGAGTATTAGTGTTGACATTTACATAGATATTTGTGTCACAAAGCAGAACAACAGGGGATTTTCAAAGCAGAGTCTTGTGAAGTATTGGCCATCTCCTGTCACCCCTAACTGCAGACTGAGGTGCTTGAGGCATGCTCAGTACCTCTCAGGATTGAATGTTTTCTAGATGCTCTATAGTTTAAATTCAGCTTTTGTACATAAAAAAGGGAACAAGGATGTGAGATGATAGCACAGTCAAGGAGAAGTATATCAAACAGAATGAAAAGTAAAATGTTCTTGTTATTTGCAAAACTTTTTGCAGTCATTGCAAACAAGGTCATTTTTTCCTCATTATTTACACTCAAAACACAAGACGATTAATTGTGTTAATGCAGTGGAACTTGAGAGTGAAATCAGCCAAACAGAAAGGAGCAGACGGGGCTGGTTTTACTCCTCAGGCTGAGGAAAGCACAAAACTATAAACAGAGTAAATGCCAACAAATTCACTGATATTTCTAAATCTTTTGTGCTTAATAACACAGTGCCATGCAAGTAACATTTCTAAAGGAGTCTTGATGTATGACTTCTCAAACTATTTTTTATGCTTTTAGGTAATTAAGAGATATAAAGTATTCCTAGCTGAAACTTCTTGATGGTATTTTTTTCCAGCTACACCAGAATATACTAGCTCCAGTGGGTCTGACGTAATTTAAGAACTCCCTTCTTGCTTTCAAGATATTACCTCTCCATTCAAGGAAAAGGTATTCAGAAACATCTGTTTGGATTGAAATGGATCCCACCTGTCCAGAAAATATTCTGCAACAATCATCACATCAGCAGTGAAAAGTTTTCAGAGCAAGTTATACTTCTATGTGTGCCTTCAAAATAGCAGAAGCATGAGCAAAGGACAGTCGTGCAACACACTCATTAATATTAACCGAAAGGAATATTCTACCACCTGAAAATTCCCAAGTTTTTTTGAACATATGTCATGAAGTTGGAAGCTGCAATCTAAAAGTGACTATTTTTATGTAAAACAGTTCTGCCAAAAATAAGCTACATCTTTCCTTCCCCTCCTTCCTAAGTGTTTGGAAGAAACCTGATCGCCATTCCATGCAATTCCTGCTGGCTACACTGAGAAGCTGACACAAAGAGACCAGAGAAAACACCAGAGAGAGATTGCTCACAGCCTGTCTGAGGCCACAATGATGGATGCCTGCACAGGCAGGGCCCTGCTGCCAAATCCCCAGTGGAGTGTGTCCAGTGTTTGAGGTGGGTATCAAGCACCCAGATGGTGCCAGCAGTGTCAGTGGGGTAGGAAGGAGACCTCATTTCATTCCTTGCACCACAGCTTACACCAGTTGCACTATCCCTGTGTAACTACCTATATACACTCCCTTATGCCTCTACTATCAATGCACATATTAAACCTGTTCCTTTCAGCTGTGCCTAAACATAACCAGAAGCATCCTTGAGCAAGAAGAGGGTAACACAGTGACACCTAAAGACTGCAGAAAATGTGCAAAGCACAGTGGATATAGCCATGTACTTGGAGTTACACTGGACAGAATATGCAATTTACATGTGTTGATGTGTTATCATAACGTCAAATTATTGCCAACATATCTCATACCATGTAAAGTTTCCGCTATTTTGTATTTTCCAAAGCCACAGATTACACTTAGAGAGATTATTTCTTTAAAACCACATATTACGCTCAGATATGAATGGGGCACTGTTAAGTTCAGCACAATGCTTTAAATCTCACCATAATAAGGATTTGGACATGTGCTATTACATCAAAACAGATAATGCACAATACATGTAATGAGAATTAGGCTTGCACATTTGAGGGAAGAAATAAATCCCTGAGGGCTATAATGTCAAGCCTGATGTTCGGGCACCCAGCCATGAACTCGGGCGAACTGCAGTGGAGGGTTTATAGCAAACACCAACTGAAAGCATTCCTGTATTCTCACAGGGAAGACAGCAGATATCTCTCTCACTGATTCAACATTTGTAACCTGCACTGTAATCAAAAGCTCAGAACCTTTAAAGAACCCACAGGGCAGTAAAATATAAAACAGGAAAAGAGGTGGATTGAGTACCAAACACATCACAAACCCAGCCGGCGGCTCAGAGCAATTAAAGTGAAACAGGGATTTGAAGTATGCAAACAGAAACAGAAACTAAGGATTGCATGCAGGATGCTCCTGACTCAATTGCAGTTTTTAAGCTCAGCATAAGAATCTTTAATACATCTATTTCCTGGCTATACAGGATGATGATAAATCTTTAATTCCATATTATATCTGCAAACATATCCACTTTTTCAGTGGTTTTGATACATCATATGAAACAAATACATTTATCCATTAGCAAAAGCAGTCCTGTGCTTCCATAGTCTACAAATTTAGGTCATATTTATTCCAAACAAAACATAAGCTAATGATTGTAGGTATGAAAGGAAACAGCTTCTTTACTGTATCATTTTAGGAGAACCAAATGTCAATCAGAGGGTCATCCAAATAAATTGCTCACAAATTTCAGTGCTATCACAACATTATATATTTTATCCACTTACACAATCAAGTAGTTACACAAGGCTTGGAACTTATCACATTCACACACCCAGTAAAGTACAGGAAAGTTGCATGAGCAGAGAGCTTTCAGACTTGAACACACACTTGAGGAATTTTGCACTTCTTTTCCTAAAAACATGCTGATTTGTTATCCTTCTCAGTCAAATGCTTCTCAATGATAGCATTTTAATTTTAGTGATTTTTTAAGTAAATGTGTTAGAATTTTTAGGACAAAAATATAATAAAGGAAGTTCATATTAATGCCATTTTAAAACATTATTGAGTTATCAGGAAGGAGACAGATGTATTTTTCACAGGGAGTTGCCTACCTTGACCTCCTCAGGGCTTCTTCATCTGGATCTTGCACTGTAGAAAAAATGTTTCAGTTAAAAAACAGAAAGAAAGGAATTGACTTTATGCTATTTAAAATTCTTTAGAAACTTATCAAAAGCCTATCTAAAGGTGCATTCACACTGACTTTGCAGCAGTGGAATTTGTAAGAACATCATGAGGAGCAGCAGCTCCCTAGGGACAGGAAGAAGGATGTTAGAAGGAAGGCAGCTATTACAACTACTTTCCTATTCATTATTAGCAGTGTTTCACAGCTGTAGGCAATGATTCTACAGAGAGGTCCTGCTGTTTTGTACAAAGCAGGAGAGACAGCAGCAGCACATTAATGGGGGGAAGGAAACACTAAATATTTCCCCCTGATGTGGGAAAAGGCCCTGACCTTCCTTCTCTCTACATTAGAAACCACCTGTGAGCTTAGTACTGGGTAGCCATAAAAATATTTCCATAGGCAACAAAGTTAAAGCACTGTGACGTTCATATCAGGTCTGGGTTTAGATAACAGTGCTGATAGAGCTATAGATTCCATACAATCTATGATTTTTTTGACCTCCAGAAGTCACTTCTGTAAAAGACTATTACAGGAGACATGACTTGTTTATAATTTTTGTCTAAGGAGTGGACAGCTCTGTACGTCTATGTTGCACGAAACCCAAAGATTGCACTGCAGAGACTCAATTTGTAAGTAGGAATAACTATGGAATAACTAATGCTTGTTTACTGTACAATCTGTTATACTTTTATAGTGAGACTCCTGGTAGATCAAAGAATATTCTTCATAAAACATAAGGTGAGATTGTTCACGTTGATTTCTGAGTTCCCCCAAGTTACACCCAGGATCTTTACCCTTGCTGACAACTACATGAGCCTAGACATGAGTCTTCCCTGAGTATCAGTGACCAATACCAGGGCAGCGAGGAAAGACATGAATCTAAAATCAGGATGAGGGGATGTTTTATTGTTCACTTACTGTACTCGGTCCCAGTCATCTGGGCAAGGATGCGAAAGGACTTGGACTGCAGGTTGGCCGAGCGGCGGCTCCAGTCCTCACTCTCATCCTCAGGCTTGTTCTGAGTTTTAAGCACAGCCTGATACACCGGAGAGGCACTGTCCACGTGAGGATCCTTTATAGGGAGGGCGCTGCAATTCAGAGAGGGAAATGTTGGAAGCAGCTCTCTGGTCTCAGTTTCTCTCCCAGCCATCCCCAACATGGCTTCGGAATGATCACTTCTTAAAAAGATACATAGATCAGTTTTATGTTATGGCTCATTCTGTCTCTGAAAGGGCCTGTTATTCAAATCTGCTTGGAAATACCTGTTCATGATTCCTCAGCCAATGCAGGCACACCAGCATACAGTGGTTAGAATAATATGTGGTGATAAAGGAGAGTATGCCAGGCAAAAACATTTATTTCTCTGACCATTTTTGTTACATATTATTTCTTATAAAAATGACTTTGTGTTGGTTTTATGTTTTCTTTAAATTACAGTGTTGGGCCAGCATACCTTAAGGCTGTAATTAGAAATAAACCCATATTTCATTATAAAAATAATGTGGTAGGCTTTTTATAGAGATGATTCTTTTTCAAACTGAACTAAACTTGCATCTGCAATAGTCTGGATTCATCGTCTACCGAACATGTGAAGCACAGGAAGTCCAGACTTGCACTCCAGACATGTATATATAAGTAGTATCTGAAATGTTTAATGACAGAATGTATCTCAGGGCCTTACAACATGCCTAATCATCTTGCAAAATGATATATCCAGTTGTGCACACCTGAAATCAAAGCTACAGGTCTGTAGCACAAGTGAGGTAACCTCTCTCTGATTTATGATGCAGGCTAGAAACAGGAATAGTAACTTAATAGCTTTTTTTTTTTTCTGGTGAAAATAACTTCAGCATAGCAGAATTAAAATTAACTACTAACAGAGCTGCAGAAATATACACTGAGGGGATGATGTGTGCTTGGAGCAACTTGGCTCCATGGCTCTAAATACAAGGTCTATTTTTGAAGCCAGTGATTTATTGTAACAGCTTCATGCTATTCCATAAAGAGCTTTGCAAGCAGCAAGCTCAACTTCATGAAAACTGAGAAACAGTTCTTTTAAAAGTTAAGGGCCATTTGGTCCAACATTTGCTTCCTTGGTTCAGGCTCCAAGTTAGTACTCTCTAAGATACCACTGTGCAGAGAAAATCCACAGAGAAGTTGTGATTTGAAAAAGCCAGGAAGTATGTCTGACATCCTACAGACAGCGGGATGACAAATGTTACCAGGTATCTTTAAATATCAGTATTCTGCAGCTGACACACCCTTCATCTTCAGCACTGTCTAATGTACACTGCTTCGATGGATTTACACATAATAGAATGTACTTATGCTCTTCATAACCCCCATATATGTAAACTTCTCACCTTCTTGAGGAGCCACCAAAGTACAAACCCCAGTTAAGTTTTTTTGTGTTTCAGCTCAATCAGCTGTGGGGTGGAACACAACTTAGAAAGATGAATTTAGAGAAAAACTTGTCTCTTCAGTTTAAGCTCTGCCACAAAACATACAAGCTATGTAAAAAAGCCCCTCAGTGTGAAAGATGGCCTGTAGGAGGAAGCAGTATTTTTCAGCTCCTTTTTTAGCTCATGTTTTCTAGACCATAAGCCTTACAATATCCAAATGCTAGCAGGTACAGAAGGCAGAATGTCGACTTGTTTATTTTGGGAAGGCTGTGCCATCAGTGGCTTCCATTAGTGCTGCTCCTGTGTGCAGCAAGGGACAAAGTGGTGCCACAGCCATCTTTAGGTGGAAGAGGGCAGAGAGAGCAGTAGTCCTCCTCTTCTGGCCCATCACACATGGCTGAAGGGCTTGCTGAGGCAGGAAAGAAAGTGCAGTAGGGAGTTCTGCCTTCTCCTGCCTTCTGCAGGAATAGTCTTTGCATGGAAAAGAGATTCTCTGTAACACCAACAGTAAGTCACAGCAACACTCTTGGGAATGTTCTGCTGCTGCTTCTGACACTTGGCTATGCTGAAAGTTCTGTCACATTAATGTTCCCTAAAAGGTGGCCCTGTTTTCAAGTCCCCAAGGTGCTTCAGGGTGCTTCACACCCAGAACCTGCCCGTTTGAATACCAGAAGTGACTGCCTGATGTGGGCCCACAGTTAACTTTATATCCCCACACTGACTCCTTAATCTTGTGGAAGCCTAAAAACCTGCTGTATGGGACAGCAAATTTCCCAGCTGAACACTGTTTTAGAGTGGATAATAAACCCCTGGATAGACAGTGCTGCTGATTTCAACCACAGACCACTGTGGCAGCAGCGGTGTGCCAGCCACAGACAGCTTAAATTCCTCTGTTTGAATCCTCTAGCTCAAATGCTCTCTTCTTATATTATGACCAATGAACAAAAAATCAGTTCAAAGGTTTACATAAAGATATGCCATGATCACAAGCATTGTTAAAACCTAGAGCTGGAGGCTGGACCACAATTTCCACACAAGTAGCAATGTGTGGCATTAATATGACATATTAATATCCTTACGGTAGATGATTAAGGCAGGAAATGAAGCTTGGTGAATTAACCCCCCCAGCAGAGTGAAACATGCTCATATAAATTGAACTAAATTAATGCAATACATTGGAGTATTTCCAACTCTGTCTTTAATTCAGCAGGCCTTTTTCTTTTTTAAAAAAAATAATTATATTGTGGATGAGTAACTAGGACATATGAGCCACTCAGCATGGAAGTGTAAAATAGAGTGCATTGCTGATTATGAGCATTTCATAAACCTAAATGTGACAGCTGATTCTTACAGACAGCCTAAAGATGCACATAACCATGTTAATACCTCTACTATACCTCTTTGTAATTTAATTTCTTCCCATCTGGGTGTCGATGTACAGAAATATCATGCATCTTTAAGCATATTACTTTAAATTGATGCTACTGAAAAAAACTCTCTTCCCAAATGTGTTAGAGCTGTTGGAGGTTTTTATTCTAAAGCCTAAGGTATTCTAGTAGGAATCAATAAAAATTATTTTTCTTTTTCTTATCATCATTTAAGTTACACATTCTTAACATTAAAACAAGCTTTAACGACAGTCAAACCTCTCTGAATAAGTTGTAATGGAATTTTCTTTTTTGCAGCTCATTATAAACTATGGTTAACCATGTGAATCACTCCCTGGAGTCATTATGCAGATCTAATTTCAGTAGATATTAAGTAAAAACTTAAGAACACTGCAGTATTCTACCCCTGATGCAGACATACAACAAAATATTGTGACACCACATATTAGACTGATTCCAGCTACTTTGAAAAAAGCTCTAAGAGGTAAAAACCCCACAACGCAACAAACAGAAGTTCATGTAGACTGGTAAATAGCCAGCCAAGTTGACTTATTGTAGAGGACACACGAGACCTTAGTTTGTACAACCACATCATTGATTCTGCAACTTCAACTGTCAGATCTTATTCCCAATAAAGGTGCTGGATTTATGTCTTTATACAACTTGTGAACTTGGCTAAAACTGCATAATGGAATTTAGAAGTGGTTTGACAGAAACATACTCAAAATGTACTGTCCACATGGCTTTACTGCAGCCACCTAACTCTTAGTTCTTGGTTTAGCAAGATCAATTAAAACAGAAAAACAAAGAGTAGGAAAATACATAGAATCAGGGCATTCAAAATTTTCTACCTTTAAGTTTTAGCATGGAGTCTGAGTATGAATAATCCTGTCCTTCCCTTTGTTTTCCATGGTGATCCAGTAGGTGTGGCATATTTCTAAGTGACAAGAGCCTGACTCTGATCGCATGAAGTTACACCATCACTGATTTCAAATGGTCAAACTAGAAAATGAATTCTTATCTTAGGCCTATCTGTCCTTCCTCACTGATAAAATAAATAAACTGTTTCCAGCCACTGTCTGCCCTTTAGATGTGCAGTCTGAGTGTCCTTACCACCCTACAGAAACTTGTGGACAAATGAAAAGGACTAAGATTATTAATTAAGAATCAAGACCAAATTATAGGCTGATAATTGAGACAAAATGAATCGGCACATAATTTGGTCTGCTTTTATATCAAAAACTTCTCATACAAATACTTCTGCATTAAGCATAATCATAACTTGGACTTGATCAATTAAGCAAGCTAAAGAAGATCTTGGTTTCCACTGCAAATTAAAGTTCAGAGTATCACAGAGGAAACTAAAGGAAACTTATAAAATGAAAAGGATCCATATATTCAGCATTAACTTTATAATCATCTGATTATTTAAATAGGTAAATTTTTTAAACATTACTATTTGCATCATATAATGCTACAGCATTTAATAGAAAGTGCCAATGTATCATAAAATGTCTCCTATAATCCATATCTCTGAAGGATGTGAACCCACATAAAGAACACAAATTAACATCTTTGTACTTCACTAATTGGAAATACGAGTCTACTCAACACCTGTGGAGATTCACTGAATCATGGCCAAAGCCATCTAAAGGTATTGCTTGTGATTCATCATGAGGGAGAGCTGTGATGAGCAACAATACTGGTGCAAAAAGTTAGCAGAAAAGAAAAATAATTAGAAAAAAGAGAGAAAAATGGACAGCAAAAGGGAGCACAAGCAAATACATAAACCATCCTCATTTTGAATAAGCCTGCAGCTAACATATGGAAAAGAAACTACACTGAAGTGTGTTGCTATACCTGTATTTTGGTGTCATATCAAAGGAAGGCAATTTCTATTTTGGGTAGAAGCACACCCGGCAAGAGAGAAACCTGGCTACATTTATTGCATATGTAATTTCAGTAAAGTTATTACAACTCTGGAGAAGTTAATCAGATAAGATTTCCAGAAACATGCACTGGAAAACCAGAGTTATTAAAGATCAGTGGATTTTGCCATAGTCCAAATGGTCTGTGTAAAACACATGAACTGTATTTAAACTGGGGATAGGGAAAATACAGCAAAACACTCTGGAGAATAAAACAGTAGCCAGTACTAAGTAAATATTTTGCATTCTTCATGTCTCAATAAAAATTCCACTCCCCTTTTCTGTCCTTTCTGAGTTATGCTTATAATTGTGACTATTATAAATTATGGTTGTCAGCAATGAAATGCCATCCAGGATCATATACAGAGCATTAGATGTATGTTTGTGAGGTTTACCAGCTCTAAGAGAAATACCAAAAAAGCTAGGTTAAATTAAGGTATCCCTGACTCTAGTGGGGGGGTTGGAACTAGATGATCTTTAGGGCCCCTTCCAACAACAAGTCATGCTATGATTTTCTAGCGATCCATCCTTTTAATTTCAAAACATGGAAGTGCTTTTGGATACTGTTGAGGGTCGATACGCATTTTTCATGTGCAATATATCCCAGGAAAAAAGAAAGACTCCAGGAAGAGCAAATGTGTCATGCAGGTAGGGATGTTACAAGGACCATGCAGAGAAAGAGCATTCCACAGAAGGAAATAACCTTACCCAGCAAATTCTCCACCCTGGGCTTGTGCCTGGCCTGCAATTGCATCCATGATAGCATCCTGGGAATACATGCTGATCGGGGTGTTATACTGCGCGTGAATTATGGTAGCCTTGCCGCCAAGGCCCTTCACCTCAATGGGTTTGTGGGTAGACAGGGCAGAGTCCTTCAGGACATTGGGGTTGAAACGCTCCGTGAAGTCCGTGCTGGGTTATGCAAGAGTGAGGTTCCACAGGGAAGGGAGGGGAAGAAAGGAGAGAGGCGTGAAGTTAAGTGGAGGAAGCATCACCAAGAGAAGAGTGTGCACATCTGTTCATGGCATCTCACCACCAAAGCTTCTCATCAGAGAAGAGCAGACAACAGAAGTACCAAGCCACAGTCAAAAGATGGCTGTGCTAATGGATGTCATTTTTGGGTTGGCTTATGATGTATAAAAAGGGGAAAAAAAGGTGAAATAGCTGTCACTGTATTAAAATTTCATAAAACATCCTCAAGTATTTGTGTGATAATTAAACATACTAAAATTCTATTATTACATGCATGTATACATCTAAGTGTATACAAACATGCACATGTATATATGCATGCCCACAGGATGTACATGCATGCTGCAGAGAATTCCCATTTTTTTTTCATCCATTTGTGTTTTCAGAAGGGTCTTACAAAGGTCTAGAAAGTACAGTGAAGTGGACAGATATCAGGTTCTCTATTATTCAGAAGGTTTCAGTACTTTCTGTCTGTGTTATTAATCACAGTGAAATTTAGTACTTGCACCTTTTAATCTTCAAGGTTTTCCTCACAAAGACTAGATCTTCCCCAAATCTCTGTACAGCCACCCTGAAGTGTTGCTATGGCATGATAAATGCTCAGTCCCAGATCAAAATATGCAACATTGCAACCACTAGTACAAGTGCAGTTGGAAGAGTTGCAGCCTTAGTTTCTAGTGACTCCATTTACGAGGAAAGATTTTATATTTGACAGACTGAGCCCCAAAAGCAAGCTAACTGAAGCTCCCATGACATTAAAATGAGTCAGTTCGATGTCAGACTGCAGCCAAAGGGCAGCTGATTTTCTTGTAGGGCTGAGCTGTGCATAGTTCTAGTCCTAGAGCTAGGACTGAGCACTGCCCAGAGTTCCAATGAACAAGCTAAACCTCAGCTGTCAGCCACTAAGGTGGCTGCTCTTCTTCAGCCTATGGGAGATCTGGTGAATCTCTAGTCTGCTGTTCCTGTCCTGCCAGCAACAGGAGGATGCCAGCAGGAGAGATTCCATACTGGACAAAACTGGGAATTCTGTCCTTTGTGAAATAACAGATATTTCATAAATGTTTCATTTAGAACTGAACCCAAAAGCTGGAAATGGATATTTCTTCCCCTGCAGAAGAAATGCTGAAGAATTTAATTCCATGTGATTGGAACAATTTTCCTTTTCAGTTTAAGACTTTAGACTGTAAGTTTATTAGCTAATATTGTTCTTCTTTTTACACACACAACAGTGTGCCTGTTTACAATGGGTAGCCCCAGAGGGTGAGAGTTTAAACTGAACCCTCAACCCAGCATGATGGAAAAGGTAAAATCAAGTAAGACTGGCAGCCATCTGACTTAATTATCTGGAGATTAGCACAGATGCTGTGCCACCTCTGAAGCCAGCCAGGGGATCCCACTCTGTTTTCAGCCTTTTGTTTGGTGGGAAGCCCTGACTGAGGATGGACAGAGAGAGAGACAGTCACATATCATTGCAAATCCTTGATAGAACATCGACAGCCACATGCACAAGGACCAAAGACACACAGGTGCACATGCTGCATTACAGCCACAGCCTTCAGCTGCACATGCCAACATTTTAAGGGAGGGAACTGGGAAGTGGCATTGTGCATTCAGAAAGTGAAAATTATCTTTTAATTTAGACATGCTCACATTTAAAATACATCTCTCTTAACTTTTCATCAAGTCTGACAATTCTATAATTACACTGATATCAACTCCTGAGGAGTGATGTGCAGAGACGTGCAGGTTGCTGTACTGAGCATGCACATGCCTGACTTCAACAATATCTCTTCTCTTTGTAATACCCTAAATAATCACATGATAATTACAAACACACAGGTCCTCAAGATCTTGAATTTAGTGCTCCCTTTCTTTCACACTGTTGGAAGTACTAAAGAGATTCTAAACCCAAGATCTGAGAAGACTGTGTGAAGGAAAGGACAGAGGTTAAATATGCCACCTTTAAAGAATAATGTTCTAAGCAATTGGTTTCCACAGTCAGTTACAGAAATCAAAGCTACTAATGTCAGAACAGCCTACACTTCCCTCATGGTAGCAGCAGGAGTCATTTGGGCTTTCACTTGTGGTCTTTAAACAGTTTTAGTGATGTCTTTCAAGAGGTTTTAGTCAGATTACATACACCAAGTCAAAACTTTCACTGAAGTTAACAGGATTTCCATAAAAATAACAGAAAAAAAGTACAGCACGCCAACTGCTGAGTTCTTTTTCTAACTCTGGAAGCAAACAGAAGATGTTAGTGCTTGTAAGGGTAGCTGGGCTCTAGGACAAAGTGGCAGAGGTAAGGCTGCAGAGACAACACCTCTGCAAAATTAATGGGATCTTTCTCCTAAGCTAGAAAAGGATCAGGAAAAATAAATTCCAAAACAAGTAAGATTACAAACATCCCTATAAAGTGACTTCTGCTTTCTAAGACAATCCTGTCAGAATAATTATTAATGTAAACTGGCTAGGGTTTTTCACTCCAAAGGAGTTACATCATCACACTCACACCTCACTGAAATCAACACAGAATGCCAGATCAGTGTAAATTATATGCATTAAATATTATTTCAACTTTATGGATTCTATTACTTCTCACTTCGTACTGTCAGTTTAAATTTGACATTTAACTGGTAGAATTATTTATTTTATACTCAATTTAACTCAGTCTCCAGCAATTGACACTCAGGTCAGAGGCAAAAAGCAAGAGTTTAGAGACAATCCTCTGCCCCTAGAAAACTAAAAGGCCAAAACTGAGGACTCTCTGAATTCTCCTAAATAAAGCAGATCGATCATATTTTCAAATCAACAGTTATTTCTTTTCTCGGCAATAGATTTATCAAGCTAAATCACTTTGTAGATTTTTTTTCCCCATATCAGTATCTTACTTCAATCTAAATTTGAATTTTAGCAGACTTTAAAAATTAATTTAACACTGAAGCTAAAAGTACTTTACTAGTAACACACCAAAAAAGGCTCAGATAATGCTCTCCAAACTCTGAGGGCACAAAGATGACTTAAAGGTTCAACAGGACTTGAACCTTTCCTTAGAAGCAAAACCACCTGAAAGGTTTTAGAAGAGCTGGGCAGGCTCAGGTGGCAGCTCCACTCACAGCATTAGAGCATCACCAAGAAATGCCAAGCGGGAGCACTGCTGGACAGCAGGGGCAGCGCAGGGCGCCTGCCACACCAAGCAGATGTTTAAAAAAATACTTGCACTTGCAAGCAGACACAGCAGGAACACAGGGGATCATGCTACCCCAGAAAACACATCTTTGCACACACACAGCGTCACACAAATATCTGGCAATACAGAGGTGATACTAACTTGGCAGGGCTGTTGGCTATCACCTAGAAGAAGAGAAAGAGAACAAACAACATCAAAATCAACCACACAGAAAAAAAAGCCAATAGTCTGTAGACTGCAAAGGGCAAAAGATATTTACAAAAGATTACTACAGCTCTTCTCAGACCATCTACAAACAAGAATGAAAAGTAAATGTATGCCTAAAAACCCCAACATGATTAAGAAAGGAAAAAATGCAGGGATTATAGTTGATCCACCAGGACTTAGTGGGGTAACATGGCATTTTGGCTGACCCTCGAACATGATCTCATTGCTGTGCATCCTCAAAAGTACTACTACCAAAGTGAAGGGAGGAGGGAGCAGAGGGGGAAAAAGGAGGGTTTTCAGAGTATACTCTCATCTGAAAATAGCAAATGAGTGGTAGAGACTATATTTTTCTCTTAGATACTGAATATTCAGGGATGAAGTCTGTTCTTCTCAGGCCACCCTCAGAGTTGGTTTTGCAAGACTGACTTTTAAGTCTTTTACATGCTGGAGAAGATCCAAAGAATATATTGGTAAATATTTTAAAGCTAAAACTAAGGAAACACCTTTGTATATAACAAAGCATTTGCCTAGATATGACTGCATCTACATTATGCCAAGAGGGGTGTAAGCTAATTAACTTTAGAATAGTCATTCCTAATTTATTCCACATGAAATGAAGCAAGCTGTGTGTCATATGTTTTTCAGAATATCCATGTCAGGATATTTTATTCCAACTGGTATGTATACTGTATGAAAAAAAGGTATGTTGACACTCCATTCCTGCATCTCTGCATAAAGCAGTGACAGTGTTTGCACAGTAATTCCAAAGCACTATAACACAGGATAAAGTTGGGAGTGCAGAGCAGAGTGTGCTCAGCCTGGACTACAGTGCTCTTGCCAATAACTCTTTATGGTGGTCATACAAATAGCAGTAATGGGCTGTGATGTTTATTTTAACTTTTTTGTTATTTCCCAAAGCTTAGAATACCCACATTCTGCTCTTTTCTTAGTTGAAATTAATCATATTTTGTGCAAAATAAAGAAGAGATCCAGGGACAGTTATGAAACTTTTCGTCGTACTTGGCTGCGTGGAATATTGTTAATAGAACTGGGCACTGAGGATTCCAGTTTGCTGCTGTGACATTTCTGCATCTGGGACTGATACTAAATACTGGACAGCAAAGTTACACAGTTAAGAGTGACATTCCAAATGGATTAGGCTCCTCCTGCTTTTCCCTTGCAGAACCTTTGATATTACTGCTTCTTCCTACATGTGATCCTTTTGCCTTGGCTCATCCAACAGCACTTTTCATGACCAAAAGCACTCTAATGAGCCAAAGCTGCAGTAAAGGTTTTACACTTCTGCATTTCCATGGTAAAGCAATCACAGATCACCCTCTGCAGCTACTGGTCAGACTCTCCAATTTGAAAATATTTTTCTAGCTTTATAAACCCTACATTAAGCCAAATATATCAGTCACTCACAGAGTCTATATCCATATATATATATATCGATCTCCTATATCCATTTTAAGTGTATGCAGGACAGCTGGGCACTCATTTACAATGAAACCAAGTGCAATGGTATCATTTTCTGACTCACCCAGGCTTCTACTGAACATCGAAAATAACATTTTCAAGGCAGAACTACCAAACCCCTAAAATACACTTTAATTAAAGGAAAAGTATGTTCAAAGAAAAGAAACATTATGTGTACACACTAAGAACAGCTCAACTGTCACATCTCAGTAAAGATCTCTGAGATGTGAAGAGGCTGCTATAGCTTCCTTCAAAAACAGTAAAGCTTTGCTTCTCTTTATGTTTAGGATGTGATGAGAAAATTCCTCCCAGTTCAGAGCCACACATTATTTTAGTTTGATTCTATATAGGGACATGTCTGGAACACCCAACTTGCTGCTCGCAGAGGTCACACAGTAACAGGCCAGTAACCCAAGCCACCTGGCACGTACTTGTGGGACAGGTATTTACTGCCCTTGACCTACAGTGTGAAAAATAACTTAGGCTGGAATGAAAGAGATGCACGTTACAAACTCTGACTCACTGTTCATATTTATTCATACACTCCAGAGCTTTCAGCACATCACGTTCCACACTCCTAACAGCCTATCTTATTTTTCACCTTGGGTCAGAGCGATAAAGCTTTAATGTAGAGTGTATCAGACAAACAGATGCTTTGTTATTCTTCACAGATCAATGATATAATCTCAAAATTAATTTCAGCTTCTTGATAGGATTTTCCAAAGGGTTTAGCTAAACCTGTAACAGCAATTCACACAAGTTTAAATCATTTGGCGAAAAGGGCACAGAACTGAAACATACCTTAAGATCACTCCTCGTGCTTGAACTTTCTCACAGCTTTTACCATAAGGCTAAGTGCATGTTTGTGAAAGCACAATGAATTCAGTTTTGGAGCACCACGATATCACAACCTATCACAACCATGTTGTATTATACGGCAAGAATGTTCCCAACAAAGACCAGAGCTGATTTTGCAGTGTTCACAGTGGTTCCTTATTCACATACATGCACTGTGAGATTGAGATTATCATCGAGGCCACCAAGTCCGTGGTGATAGTTACAGGTTCCATGTTTTTCTTCTATCAACCTCTGACAGCTACAGGTTCCGTGTTTTTCTCCACAGAGCAGGAGGCAAGATACTTCTTACTTCATGGATAACAGTCAAGTGGGAGTGGGAATGATAGCACTATTGAGCTCTGAATTTTCTCTGCATGACAACACAGATGTACAGTTCTCTAAATCTCAGAGAAGTTACCTGACAAGACACATTTATTTAGTGTTTCTGGGCTCATTCATCTTTTCAGAATGTTCCTGCACTGCAGGATAAGGGTTTTTTTTTATTTTTTTGTTTGTTCATCAGTGTTACAGACAGCAAAGGCACATAGCAGTTCCCTAAAATTTCCTTCAAACTGAATAGAAAGGCTTACATTGACTTTGGTGAATGATGGATGCACCTGTGTTGTAATTCTGATAACAGTCACAATGCTGAGCCATCCAAATTTCAGCCCCTTCACCCTTACTTCTGCAGGTATTAAGGAGGGTTATGAACACAGTGGAGGAAAAAGACAACAAGATATACTCCCAAGAAACTCTGTATATTGAAATAAGACAAGAATTTGTGTTCTTCAGACAACTGGAAATTAAGAGAGAAGTATTCTGAGGTTTATTTTGCTGATCTTGCTTACTAACTGAAATTATTTTCTTTTAAACAGTAATTGCTTTACTTAATTATCCAGTATGAGAGAGGAGGATAGAATTTTCTCAGATAAGTTAATTAGGATGGTTAATGTTGAGTGCTCAACGGAGTTGCAGTGAATCATCTAAAACTGCTTGAGTCATCTGGAACAGGTGTATATGCTCTCCTAATAGGATGAAATACTCCTACTTTGCCACAACTTAAAACCTCTTGGTTTTACTTTTGCAAAGAGCTTCTGCAAAGGGATATAAAAAGTACTTGAAGATATACATTTGCTATCAGACCTTGAGTGGATTGTCAGAATTTTCTGGTTTTCCTTCTAAAGCCAAGTCCCTAGTGTCAAAAAAAACACTTTTCCCCATATTCCTACCAAGAAATTTATCTTCATTTAAAAAAGCCCCCAAAACACAAATAAACTAAAAAATTAGATTTGTTTGATGATTCATGCATGAAGGCAAAAAAAAAAAAATTAGGAAAATCTGTTTCTCACTGCTTTTTCTCATGTACTGTAGTCCCAGCTCTTCACTTCACAAACCTACTAATAAAACAGATGACCCGCAATATCAGGAATGTGGAAAACCTCAACAACATGGGACCAAACTATCTGGGCAGTGTCTGGAGATCAGTCCTTGTTACAGCAAAGTTAACATTAAAGCCAACAGATGCAAGGTGTTCTTGAAATGAGAGGATTCAAAATATTGCAGTTCTGACTCTTTTTGCACAGGAAAGCCAACACATTAAGGCAGGAATTACAGCAGGACATTCCAGTAGCTGAGCATGTCAGATTTGCTGGTCAAAGCCATTTCTCTTTAGCAAAGTACCAAAGATCAGGTGTGGTTTATAGCAGCTGCTCTGAGGTCTGACAGCAGTACTTGGTTCTCTGAGACTCCATGCATTAGTTAGAACTGCAAAGTGCCACAACCCTGAGATAATTACAGTTACTTCAGTCCTAGTGCTCCCCCTCATGCTCTGCTGACCATTGCCAATCCATGCTGCACTTCAGAGACCAACAACCATTGCTCTGTAATGGCAATGTGGGTATGTTTTGGGGGCTACTGGAAAATTTAATGATTGATCCAGACCTTAATCACGATTGCCAGACAAATGCACAACAGGGTAAGCACCATTACATTCATTGTTCAGCAAGTTCAATACTTATGGAAATAATTAAAGATGTTACCATGTTACCTACCCTCTAGGAAGTCCACCTTCCGAAGCCCTTCGGTTGAGACTCAATTTATGCATCTCAGCCATTTCCCTCAGGGTCTCTGCCGAGTAAAGGCCAATGGGGTTGTTATACTGCCTTGCAGGGCTCAGCTGGTGTGCAGGGCTACTGCCACCAGCCCCAGCAGGGCTTGCTTTGGAACCTAAAGCGCTCTTGGCAGGTGAAATGTCAGGAGTCACAGACTGAGAGGACATGGAAGATCTAACTGTGGTAGTCTTTAGGTAGGAAGAGCTATTTGAAAGGCTGATCTCTTGCTGGTTGAGGTAGCCTGAAAATGTTCCATTGGTTGCTAAAACACTACCCATAGGCCCAGTCGCCGTGTTAGTTAGAGGGCTGAAGGTTGTTCTGTTGCCATTGATTTCCCAAGCAGGTTCCTGGAGCAGCAAACATGCAGGCCAAGGAAAGAAAAAAAGAAAAGAGCAATCATAGAACACATGCAAAAATAACATATCTGCAATTAATGCTGTAAACATAGCCATAAACTAGCAATAAATAGATTGGGGCCAGAGCATTCAAACTTTCAGGGAAGATTTTCAACAAAGAAATGCATTGTTTCAAAAAAGGGAAGCAAAACCAACTCAGGCATTTTTTTACTAGGTATTAGTTGAAATCAACAAATAAAGCTTAACATTAAGAGAGTCTAGTCAACCTCACAGCAATAATTTTACATTAGGCAACACTGTCCATTAATTTCTAGGATAACTAAGAAATCTTTAAAAAAAAAGTCTCGAGGTAAGAATAATTTTAGCTCATATACAACCATAAAAGTCAATGCCATTTTTATAAAGACACAATAATTCTAAAGCACATATTTTAAAGAAAATATTCTGTTTTCTATGAGTGCACTTGAAATTATGGAAGTTAAGCACTGCTTTCCTGGGCTCTAGTTCATGCTGATCATGCCATGCAGCAGGGTTAGCAGAGACACCAACCGAACCTGAGAACATGAACTGCTCCTATGCTCATCGCTCCTGCTTAATTTCCATTTGAGGTAATGTGTGCTTAAGTATGTATGTGTGTGTGTGATGCCACAGTCCTGTCCCAGATAATATTCCTAATTGGGACAGCAGCAGGTACTGCCTTAGCCAAAGGAATCTCTCATACAATACCTATACCTATAGAAGTCTGTGCTGGTGCTCAGATTCAAAACAATCTACCAAAAACTCATCCTGGAAAAACACAGTCCAACTCTTCAGTTTCATAAATGGTTCACTATAAATGCTCCTTAGTGAAACCAAAATAAGAGGTAATATCAAAAAAGAAAAATGCTCACAGTTAAGAGGCCCAGTAATGCTGGCTACTTGCAGGTGAGGGACAGGGACAGGCAGGAGACATCAGCCTGAAGCAGGAATAGAGCCCATACCTGGCCTCAATGACAGGCAGTTCAAGAGCAGGTGGTGGCCTGCAATGATGTTTTGCCTCATTCACCGGCTATTCAATCATCACCTTTATCACCTTGCACTCATCTCCCCCACAGCCTTGTATGAAATATAGGCCTGAGAATAATTTGGCCTTTAATTCTATACTTTTGCTAGTACTGGTTATAGCTAATGTAATTTACTAATTTTGATACTGTGGTTCTCGAGAAAAAAAAATATTGCTATTGCCCTTTTGGTTTTTCTATATTGCATGTATAAATTTAGGGAGGATACATTTCAAAAAAAATCAAGATAATATGCCTTGATTAATTAAAATTTATTGAAAAAAACCCTAAAGATCTAAGGATATAATAATCATAACATTAAACACATTTAAGACATTTTGAATCAAAAATACAAGGCAGATAAAATTAACTAAGATAATTTTTCTTAGTGATGAACAGGAAGAGATTTTAGCTGGCATTAATAGCTGCCCAAGGCTGTAGAAACAGATAATCCTAAAAGCATTTTCAGACCATGCCTTTTTAAATAAATACATTTGCCATACATACTTCAGTCATTATACCCTGACACTGAAAACAGCAAACAGCAATCCTTTCTAGAGGCCTATTGAGAGATTCCGGACAGCATTAAATAAACAGAACACAGGGATTGTCCCTAAAAATGTGTTCAAAAAGAGGCACAAATGCACAAGGCCATGTTCAAAAATTAAGTAACCCCTTGTGAAAACCATTTTTACATGCCAGCACAGAGAAACAAAACAATTATTAATAAAAAATAAACACAGAGGTAATAGAAAAGAAAAATGATACGCTGGAGTTTTATTTGTTACCCTGAAAACTCTGTGGCTTTTAGTTAACTGTGGGTTTCATCCCACACCCCAAAATAAAAGGACATGCAAGGAGAGCTGATTGTGAAGTATCAGTTTGAACTGCTAATGAGAGAAATGCCACATATTTCCTTAACTCTAATGTGTTTTCATAGTCTTGGTGTTACTGGACAGTAACAATAGGCAAAGGGTAAATTATAGGACAGTTGTAAAAAATGATGGCTGACAATTTTGCTCCCTTTTGGCATGCATGGAGTTCTGGTTTCGCTCCTCAAAAATCCCTAGCTGGAATACCAGCATACTGGCAAATCACCATTGGAATTCTTAAGAACCCAGCAGTGCCAGGTTAGCAATCTCCATCTTGAGTTCATATTTTGGACAGTTTTAGGGTAGTTGTTTTCCCTGTGTTGTGGAGGGGAGGAAATGGATGAAACAGAAGTGTCTAAGGGAGCAGCTGTATTGCTTCTTCTAACGAATTACTGCCTCATCATGAGCATACTTAGCTCTTTCCTTTTGTGACTAACAAAAAAATTCTCTGATTCAGTTTATTCCTGGGAGAACATTGTAGAAGTACTTTTTGTCTCCAGTTCAGTGTCAAAATCAGATCAATGCAGAATTTCTGAACCCACTTCTGACTGTGAGAAATCTTTGCCTAATACTGAGCAGCAGCACTGAGCTTTCAGCATCACATCACATGAAATGCAGCCAACAATAACAAATGCTCCCCTGTTCCCCATCTCTCATCCCATTCTGTTTCAGTGGCTGGAAAAGCAAGCTGACTTTTCCAGCTCTGGGAGTGTGATGCTACCCCTCCAGCCGACCAGGAGAGGAGGCTGTGACACTGAGCAATGGGCTTCCCTCCAGAAAGATGCCGGGATTGTGCAGCAATCCCATACTGTGGGAGGAAAACTGCAGAATGTCAGGGAAGGAGCTTAAAACTAATAAATGTAGAGGAGTCTCAAACCTTTTGAGACAGAAGGGAGGTAGGAATCAGCTCAAATTCCATTCTGAAATATTATTATTTGTTTATAAAAATCCAGTTTCTATGAAAGGCAAATGTTCCTTCTTATGTATCAGGGAAGTGAGAAACAAATTTATATTGGGAGATACAATACCAGCTTTTGCAGGTCCTTTCCCTTTGACAACTCATTTTCTATTTATCTACTGTCATGACCCTAACAGTCATTACTCATCTCTTGTATGTATGGGAGAACAATTTTAACCAGTGAATTTGACCAGCCAACATATTCAAGAAACAATCATTGCTTTAAATTTTTTAGAGGAAAAAGGGAATGGAGGCACTATGGCACTGAATGACTCTGCTCAAAGACATGGTCAAACTGCTTTTGGCTGAGGCAGCTCCTCCATCCTACACTCAACTTAAAAAGTCAGTCATCTCCATCTATTTTCTTTTAGACACACAGGCTCCCAAATTTGGCAGGAAACAAATCATAAGTACGACAAGATCCTCACTGCGACTCCAAAGTAAATGTGTTCAGTAGTGTTTCACAGAAAGCACAACACACAGCCATATTATTAGAATTAACAAGGCTGTCAACACCTTCATGCAAATGGACAAATGTTAAAGCCATGCTTAGTCCTAAAGCTCGAGTTTGAATGTTTTGAACTGCACTGAGCTGAATCTTCACTTGTTTTTAGTCCCCTCTGAAGAGCTGCAGGAACTCACTGACTGATTGATGGCTTAGTTTAAATCTTTGGACTCAAGCTTACTCTTTTTGTTATTTGAATACTTTCAATAGTAACTATGCCCTTTCTTCCAGCCATGGAAGTGCAAAAGACTTCACTAAATCAAAAAGATGTGACTAAACTAAATGAAAATTGGTTCTAGTTTGAGATTTATGTCAGATGTCATGAAACTGAAAATCAACCAAACCTTCTTTCCAATAATAGCCCTACATACTTATGGTTGCAGAACCTCTGACATTGATCAGGTTTGTGAAGGAATGACTGATCTTTATGGAAAAAGTATGCATGTTTCCCTAAAACAAAAATAAAAACAAAACAGTGAGAGAAGAAGTGCATGCTTAAAAATTAGTGGAAGCTGCAATCAGATCAGCAGTAACGTACAAGAGTATTTTTGGTTTTAACTAGACACTGAAGTTGCACATGCAGATTGTTTAGCTAACATTGCCATGCCTTAACCTTAACCAGGGAAGGGTGAGGAAAGCTTCTCTTGATGTATGAGGATGACACTGTCACGACTGTCTTGTAATGCAGTTTTAGGCTGATTTTTAAACAATACCATCAAATTCATTTCATGTGAACCATCAGTCTAAGTACTGTCAAGCAGAGGTATGGAGGTGACTTCTGCCTGTGTGTCACAGAATTCTTCATTTCTACAGTGATACTGTTACTAGGAATAATAAAGGGACAAGCAAAGAAACCTTGGTTTTAGAGTGTATTTACTGTAACCCACCTTATTGCCATATCAGCATTACACTGTTTCTATCAGTAAAGTATTTTTATTCTGGATAAAAGAGCCTACTCTGAGGGCTCAATGCCTTTTTTTCCCATCCAAACAACCCCCAGAGAAGAATTCTTCTTCACTTAAAACTGACTGTCTATTAGCATAGACAAGTGACACAAGTGTCACTCCTCTTGACCTGCAAAGGGTCCACTTGCCAGCACTCTAATGTTACCTCTTCCCCCTGGGTGAAAGACCCTACACCCAAGATCTTCCTGAATACTGCAAGATAACCTGTTTCCCACCATACCTTCCCCTTTTCCTCCAGAAAGGTTCTGGTAATTCTCTTTTCCAGCTGCTGGTGCTGCCTGTAGCCTGTTCAGAAAAGGCTGCCTGCAGCAGCCCCTACAAACCTTTCCTGAGAACCTCGCACAGAATTCTCAAATGTAAGACAGCAAGCTTCTGAGGGTTGAGTCCTGTGATTCTCATCTCTCTCTGAAGGGTTAGAATAGGAAATGCAAAGTGTCTTTATGGCTTTCATGCCAAGGGGTCTTTTAGGACCTTCAAGAAACCCCTGCAGTGGGTAAAGTTTACTTTTTTTATACAGTAGATAGTTAAGGGAGGAAAGTAATTTTTGTGGTAAACAGCTTTGAAGACCTATGGCAGCAATTTTAAAACTGACACTTGCCAAGGAAGAAATGCACCTAAAATGCACCTAGAAGAGTAATGAAAATCCAATATATAAAAGCTTTATGTGCCTATGGAGGAAGGAGACAAAATTTTCATACCTGTACAGGTGCTATGGAGCCCCAAAAGATAGGTGTCAATCTTGTGTTGGTGAGTAACTCTGATGAGATAGATCTGCTCACTGCCTTGAACACTAACAGCATTCTGGGTGAGTCTTCAGGAAAAATGAGAACTCCCTCCCCTTCCTGTCCCTATTACTTCACTGGTGCAGCCAAACACCAGTTTAACCAAAAGAATGATCCATCACTTTTGTTCTAGGAATTTCGCAGTACTGTTTGGTGACTCTTCCAATAAGTTCCTCCAAGATAACTTTAATAAAATCGTGATATAAGCAGAAACAACTCTGCACAAGATAAATTCTTAATTTCATCTTCCTTTGCCAAAAAAGTTTACAAGATCCAGTCTGAAATAACATTATTTCTGCCACAACTAATAAATGGCCAGTCAGGTTAATTTAAAATTTCACAAAATAAAATTGAATCAATCTATTCCCCACAGGTGCATTCTCTTCTGCTGTTTTGAACCTATTTGCAGAAGTCAGGGATGATGTTACCATCTGTGCTCTGAATTTGGAAAGCATAGTGTTTATAAAAATTACTTAAAATTGATCTATGGAAGCTGGAACTGTCAAAAACAGTAGAAAATCATCTAATTCCCCACGTATTTTGATCTTCAGTATTTTTTATTTATATGCATGCTAGGAATGAAACTGGCACTGACAGCAGGGATAAGTTGCAGCAATGGAAACTTTAGCTCCTGTCTGTTTATCTAATCAAATGCATCAGCAATACAAATGTCCTACCCAGAGCCTGAGCCTAGGGATACATACACCATCTTTCAGGTACCCTTGCTCCTCAGTGTCTCCAAAGATACAGAAGATGAGTTGCCAGGTACAGTCAGTGTTTATTCTAAAATGAACATATATTTTATGAAAGATGATGTGCTTTGACAATGGAAGCTAAGCCATTCATTTCCTCTGCCACTTGCTGTTACTCATTAAATTGACTTATCCTCTTTGTTTTTTATTCTCAGGTCTTCTGAATTCTATGATAAGAACACTACATGATGAAAGCTTTCAAATGCCCTCAGGACCTCTTCCCAAGTCAGTGTCATTTCAGTTGCAGACAAGGATTTGGATAGACTGAGGTACAGTTTAATTGTCTCCCCAACAATCTACAAAAGCAAGTGTAGATTTTGAGAAGCTTTAGTGGCTTCTTGTAGCCTAGATGAAAACAGTTGCTCAGAATTGGTTAGACCAAATCACATCAGAGGACAGCTGGATGCTTTGGTCCTGCTAATCAGAAATTAGCAAAATACAGATCACTAATACATTGCCTTGCAGCAATTTTCCTGTCTGTGCATTCATTCAATGTTTAATTATTTGGAGCAGGCAAAAGCTATTTCCTGTAATAGATATTTACCTCTACCACAGCAGATAAAAATGGTATTCACTTTGGCTGAGGACAAACGTGTCACTTACCTTCTGATGGGGAATTACAGCCCTGGGAGAGTCAATTCTGGGAGCTGTGGTTGAAACTGGCACTGGACGTTTGGATCTGGGGATGAAAAAAAAAGCGAAAATTAAAGAGATGTGCAATCTGCACTCCTATTTTTCAGCTCTAATTTCAAGCTGCTACATCAGGACTGGAAGTTAAGCATAGCCCAGACTTTTTCTGTTAATCATCAGGCTTTTCCTACATCCTCCTTTACAAAGGTATTAACTGAGAGAAAAAGTTTGAGAAAGTTTCTCTGAATGATGAAAATCCACCAGTTATGGAAGCAACCTCTGACTTGGGATATCATCTGTTTTCCAATATTTGTGACAAACTGCATTTTCATAGTTGAAAGTCAGCCACAACTAGATAAATACAAGTTTGGGAAGCAGTCTGGAAAAAAGAGACTTAAAGGTGTTTTAAAAATGCAGAGGCTAAACTTCTGTGCTGAGGCATCTCAAGATAACTCCTCAAAAGATTTAATAGCTTAAACCGTACAACTACAACTGCAATTACTTAAACCTCTCTTCAGGAAGAAACATGGGCTTCATTTCAGACAAGTGAGTTTCACAATGAGCAGAACACTACTGAATTAGCCACTCCACGTGCCTGTCTCCCACCTGTATTTGACAAATATACATCCTTGATCATTTAAAAGGCCCAAAATAAACCCCACTACAATGTTCTGAAAATATACAGTTTGTCCTTTCATTGGAATAACAAAAAGTACAGTGGCAAATGCCATCTGAAGCACTTCTAGGATGCCCAGGTAAGTGTAGTTGTGGGAGGTGCTATGAGAATCTACCTAGAGGTGAAAGTTCCCCTGAAATCACTCCAGTACATATGGGATCACCAGAAAAAAGGAAATGAAAACCAAAAATAGTCAAAAAGAATCAGAATTATACCAGTTATATCCCATTTCCAACCTACAGATCAGGATTATGCCTCAAATTCTCATCTTGAAAAAGTACATTTCAAAATTAGGACAGGAACAAAAATGAAATAAAAACACTTAAAAGCTTACAAATCAAGTCGAAGCAGCTAAGACATTTGGAATTGTTTGCTTTAGACAGGAGATGAAGAAGGGAAGACATTGCAGAGGCTTGGAAAATAATGAATGGTAGAAAAAGGGAAATAAAACTACTCTTGTGGACATTGAGTGAAATTGAAAAGACAAAACATACAAAATTGATAAAGGCAAACATCTCTTTCTAGAGAACTTGATTAACCTGAGGTGAAACTCATTGTTACAAGATATAATTGAGACTCTGAGAAGAGCAGAGTATCAGAAAGGATCAAACAGTTATACTTAACAACAAAAAACCCCAAGAGCTGCTTTAGACTGGGTATAATAAGTAAACATAGACTCTCATTTTTCATGGCACAGCTTAAAAGACCTTCTGTGTTAGGCTCATTATTTCCTTTCTGAGGGCTGTGTTGCACTTTCCTCTGAAATACTTACCAGGGGCATCTGTCAGAGGGGGAAAGCTGAGCTCAACAGGAACAGGGCTCATCCCCAGTGGCAATCCCTGCATTAATACCCAGATTCACACTGAGCTCTGTGTTTAACTTCAGCTGCCACACATAACATTTTTTCCATAAGGAGTAGTGAACATAAGAAAAAAGACCACCTAGGAAAAAAGGAGTAACTCTTACAGGAAGTGGAAGATTTCCACCTGGAAGGTATAGAAATTCTGCTACTTTGAGAGCTGAAAACAAAGCTGATGTAATAGACGCCTACCTTACAACCAGGTACTATGAAAATGAACACAGTCTGAGGAAACAATGGAAACTGGCATTTTGTTAAACAATGTGTAATTAACCCGTGAAATTCACTGACAAAGTATTCCTGAAACAATGGGCTAGAAGATTGTAATTCATATGCACAGCTGAAATATATCACAATACACTCCCAAGATATAATTATCTGAGAAACAGATACCTTCAAGTTCTAAGAACAAGAGCTACTCACTAACTGCCTAAAACAAACTTTCCTCAGGCAAGTTATCTTCCCTCAGGAATGGATGCCATACTCTTCCTCAAACCATTTTAGCTTAAAAAGAGAAACGATAAATCATATTTATGAGACATGCACATGTATCATGAAAGACAGCAAAAAGGAGAAAAAAATCAACTGCAGCTCATAACACAGGGTAGCTGAAAACTGCCAGTGACAGTTTAGCAACACAAAAGATTTAGGGGATGATTCTGCTCCTCTTTCCATTACTGTAATTTCTGAGTACACCCAGTTATTTCTGTGAGGTGACACTGGTGAACCTGGGCATACCATGTAAAGTGTCCCCCTGCTCTGCTCACTGATGATAAATTTTAGTGCCAGAGTTGCTCAGCACTGTAAGTGTGGTTTGCCATGTACAGAGGTGTAGCAAACAACCACACACTGCATGTTTGATGCTTAACTGGAAAACAGTTGTATTGCAGCAGAGGAATTTATTTACCAGACTATTCCATCACTTCTGATGTTTTAGTTTTTCCTCTCTCATTACCTGCCCCGAGAAGATGATGCTAAAAATCTGCATTTCTTCCACATTAGCGATAAAATACATCTGTCATTCACAGCGTTAGCCAAGATTTGTATTTGACAACAACTTGGAGATTTCAAGATGTTACTTGAAAAGGATGTTCTTACACAGTTCTGACTTGGATGTTTACAGCTTTGATATTTAAAACCAGAATAATGAGGCTTGCTAGATCTAGCAGAGGCTTGCACCAGAGAAAAGGGCAGAAGAGATGAAATCAATCTGTGGAATGAAATTGTATGCACTTGCAGAATAAAGCGATTATTTACATAAGAGTCGTTACTCCTCCAGGAAAAACAACTGCAAGTTCAGAACACTTGTTTTTTCTTCCCTCTCTTGCTAGATGAATCAAATCCTGCAGCAACAGAAGTTTGCTTTTCAAGTGATGATGGTGTTGTAGCAAACATATGTGTCCAGGTTTACATTTTAATCCACAGATTGCAAAATTATTTTATTCCAAACACTTCAATGTGTACCTGCTCAATAGGGCTATGAGAAGGATGAAAGCCCAAATTTCACAATGATTGTGATAATTTTAGATTTGATGTTGAAATATTTCATCAAGATTCTTTTCCTTAGGCATCTAATTTGATTTCAACTTTTAGACACTTTCTCTACATTTTCCAAGTTAAAGATGGAAACAAAAAATCTCATTTCAAAATGAAAACTTAGAACAGTTCTAATGATGACCAAATACATAATTCTGGTAATTTTTTAAACTGTTCTTCTTTCCACTGACACACCTCTTGTCTCCCTCCATACTGGTTCTGGTTTTTAATGAAGTTCAAAACCAAGATGCATGTAGTTTTGCAAAGCAGTTCAATTTTGATAGCACTGCTCAAGTGACTGCCAGAATTTCTCCTTGTTCCCACCTAAATAGATCTTTAATTGAAGAGTACTCGACTTCAATCCTAGTATTTTTGTACTCACAACAAAGGTTTATTTTAAGTCAACTGCACTGAGGATGCAACTGCTGCCTAAGACAACTCCCTGCCTAAGAAAAGGCTGCAAAGGAGTTTTGTGATGCACTATCAGTCTAAATTGCATCCTCAGGGGAGCACAATATTGTACTTGCAAAGAGGTGACGTGATCTAAGAGGTGATAGCTCTTCTTCATCTTCATGGGGCTTTTTTCTATTTCATATCTTCACCAGTCAGTGTCTATCTTTTCTAATTCTCAGGACAACTAAAATCAACTTTTCTTTTTTACAGTATGGTTTTTCATTTGTCATTTTATGACACATGAACACTTATTTACAATTTCTTGAATATCTTAATAATTGTATCCTTGTATTTCAACTACTAGAAAATGAAAAGGTGTCAAGTACATGGAAAAGTGATAAAACAGATTAGATTAGAGTTAGAAAACATTTTACATACTTTAGCTATCACCCAACTGAAATGGAGGCATTCTGGAGTGGAGCACATGAGCACAGTGCAAGGTGCAAAACAAAACATGTGGAATAGGGCTACTGATATAGATGTATGTTTTAAGGCATAAATTTTCCTGGAAACTTGCTGGGGATGATGATGGGA
The DNA here is from genome assembly GCA_013399915.1 of Illadopsis cleaveri. Lineage (NCBI taxonomy): Eukaryota > Metazoa > Chordata > Aves > Passeriformes > Timaliidae > Illadopsis > Illadopsis cleaveri. The sequence goes on along the minus strand of VXBB01008830.1, from coordinate 620,914 downwards.
CTGTCAGGGAGAGATGTAAAAAGATGAAGTATTACTCATGGTTATCAGTTTGAGCTGTACATTTAGTAAGTGCTAAGATATTACTATGCCAGTTGAATCTTCAGCTAACCAGTGAATTAGGCAGCCAAGCAGAAGCTGCTGCTTGTTCTGAAGCCTTGCACAGAAAATCTTGAGTCCCATGATATCGTGGTGTAATTCTCTATGCCCTGCCTGGGACATCAGCAAGCACTCTTAGTGACTCCAATGAGAATCACAAGGACAAAGCCCTGAACATTTCGCAGTACTTCTAATACAACTGTGATCACTCTGGGCTAAGGATCAGACCTACTTTCCCTCTCTCAGGGTATCATCTGTGCCTGCAATAAAATGGAAAAATTCTTCCACCAGCACTTTGACTCTTTATATATCAATGGCAAATGCAAATATTAGCACTTGGTTGGATGACTGATCCGTTAATTATTTCCCTGCATTATGCCACACTCACATTTCAAGTTGGGCAATTACACTTTCCAGACCTAATGCTCATGCCCACAGCAACATAAGGACAAAAGCTTGTTAGGCATAGAGGAAATCAGCCCCAAAGGAAGCAGTTATCCAATAAAAAAGCTGTTTGGAAGTATGTGATACCTATTTTCCCTTAGAAGGAATCTGAGACAGAGGCAACCACTAACAAGGGATAGAAAGGGAAAGTGAAAAGGAAGAAGCCTTGGAGATTTTTGTGAAATGGAGGGAAAAAAGCAAACTGAAGCCAGCATATGAAAAGATGAGATTTTTCCAAGGCTCTCCTGATCTCTCTTTGACCCTTTCTACTTCTCTGGCATCTACACAGTCCCTGTTTCATCCTCCTAACTCCTCCCCTGCTGTGGAAAATCCCTCCTTCCCTGAACTGCCCCACATTCCGCCCTCCAGGTTGTCCCCTCCTGACTGCAGCCACTGGCTGTCAATGCCTCCATCTGCTCTTAATTGACTTGGTATTGACCCTAAAATTCCTCCATCCCAGCAGCTGCTGTGGGCAAACAGGGAGGATATCCAGTATCCCTGCAGCTCTGCCCTGGGACAGCTACCCACAGAGCACCAAGTATGAATGCTGAGCACATGCCTGGCACTCACCCAATACACACAGCAAGCTCCACACTTCACCTCTGAGGAGCATGGACACCTTTATGCAGGCAGGTTATTTCTCTGTCTTCTTCCTGCCTTTGCACTGTTTTTAAATAATTTCCAAAAATTTCTTCTATATATCACTATGGAAAACTTGGGTGAGCCATAAAAAAATGTGTGTTCCTACCAAGGAAATTTAATTCCATTACAAAACTTGTTTATGCTGTCATGGACTGAATTTGTATGTAGATGTGTACTGCCATTAACACTATTGAAGAAATGCATTAATTTATATCAAATTTATGTGCAGCCCAGTGCAGACATATCCACAATATTCTTGAAATATTCAGAAACATCTAAATCAGTATGGATTATAAATAGGAAGCCACTACTCTCACAAATAATAAACTGGTTAATTGCAGAATTTGCATTGCTTAGTTATAGACAATGTTGGTTCAAGAGGCTGAAATGCAATCAGATTTATCAGAGAGGGATCAAGACTTAATGGCATAAAAACTTCAGATATAGCAGCTCACTTGGAACCTAAAGTTTGGAATATTTATTATTAATGATTTAATTATTAGATTGATTATTTATAATTACTGAATGATGCTAAAAACATCTATTTAGGGTAAACATATAAATAATAAAAAGATTTGTTCATTTAAGATCATCAGAAAAAATGTTTGGGTTATGAAATGTCTAGCACATAAAGCAAAGATTTAGTAATAATTAATAAAGAGCAGAAGATGCACTGAATAAAGATTCAGTTCTTGGATGTAGTCTATCATACCCTGGTCTTAAGATGTGATGCTACTCTCCCCAGTAAACATAATAAATAACACTTTTGAAGAATTTAGTATCAAATATTTAAGTTCTTTAGTTGAAAAATATCTGAAGTGAACCAAAATTACTTCCTCCTTGCAGAATGCAGATAACAACTGTTTGTCTGAAAGAATACAACTGCCATGTATATTTACCAAGCTATGTCAGCCCACTGAGTTCAGTGAGATGGACCCATGGGTACCCATCCTGACCTTTCCACGGTGAGTGAAATATAATATGTGAAAGAATTCACATGGAGATTATCTTTAGGGAATCCAGAAAATATTTCTCACATAAAATGATGAATTTTAAACTCACTTCTAAGCTGGTATTGGGGGGGAAAGAAAAGTGATGTGCACTCTGAGAACAGCTCTAATCCCTAAGCAGAATCTTGTTGCAATGAAAACTTCACTGCCCTTTAAAGCCTTGGCATATATCCACAGTTTCCAGGCTCTTCTCTAAAACTAACAAGGACACTTTATGCAGTGAGTGTAAATAGCAATCCACTCAATTAAACTGCACATGTAAGGAATATATTTGTATTTATTGCAGTGACTGACATTGATACTTTATTTCATTTTCCATGGAAATAGCTGCTCATTAATTTCACCAGCACTAAATGTTACTACTCAGAGAGAGTAGCTTAGTCCTGTCCAAATGATAGCCTGACATCTGAAAACAAATCCTACTGTCCTCTCATACCTGTACACAGAGACAACTGGGCACACAGTGGGAGTCACCTCTATTTCACACAGAGTGAAGGAGGACCAACTCTCCCAGTAATACAGTGCAGCTTCCTTAACCAGGTAGCGGGATGTGTCTTTTTTAATGGTTTAAGCATACAGAACCACCAGAAGGAAGGAAAAATACCTTGTCTATTGGTGGAAGGAGAGTCGTAGAAGTTCTAGAGTTACATGTCTAAGCAAAATAAGCTAACCAGTACGGCACGTCCTATCCACCATGAGTATTCTTTTTTCTACTAATCTGCTTAATATTTTGAATAGTCCCACTAGTTCAGATGTGCTTCCATCAATAACATATATAAAGTTCCAGTTTACCCTAAAGTGGGACAGATACTATCTTCTAATTCTTCTGAGCATAAATACAGCCCTATTCTGGTTCTGATTTAAATGTGCCCATCAGCAGACCTAAAACATGCACAGAATTGGTTACTACATCCAGCATCAGACAAAAGAAAGCAGTTACAATAACCACTGAGTTCTCCTTGCTTGCAGTTTACTGTCACTACATGCTTTATTTATAGCAGGCCCGAAATAAATACTGCAGGATCAGCCATCATTTGGTGCTACACAGAAAAGGAAAGCTATTAAACATTTACCATAAGTCTCTCACAGCCTCGCCTCTGACACTTTCCCTTTCAGTAGAGAAAAGAATTATTTAGCTCATGATTTTCCACATTAAGACAGCCAATTGTGACTGTCTGGAAGCAAAGGGTAGCATCACTGGCATGCCCTGGGAGGGGGAAGTTTTGTCAGTGTTCACCAGGCACAGAAGTCTCCACCTCCCCTGCTCCGCTCCAGCAGCACAGTGACGCCAAAGCGGAGCCTTGGAGTGACACAGGAATGTTTGTGCCAGCAGAATGAGGCACACTCATGTTACAGCACTTTCCAAAACTAAGCCAGTACACTTGGTGAATCCTTTCCAAGGAGGCTGATCAGATTACTTAAGTTATGATCAAATGAATGTTGGTCAACAGTGAAACATGTTGACAAATAATGCTGCTCTCTTTTTGCTTTTACTGTGCATTTAAAAAGAAACCCATTTGTATGAAATAAAAGTAGACTTCGCATGCGTTTGGTTTTTCACTGTAAACTTAATACTGCACAACCCAATGTTTATGGCCTAATATCTGCAGGACAGACAGACACTTAAAGATGAACTTTGACTGGCCTAGAATTAAAATGCCTGAGGGCAGCTGTCTAGCTCAAATAACTGATTAGAAACTGATACTGAAAAATGACTGAGAACTGAACTCCAGGGGGTCACAAAAAGACTAAAAGCAAAGCAATGTCTTTTTCCACCCCAACCCAGGCCATTCTAAAGGTACGATCATAGCCTTCCACAGGATGGTCCAGCAGAACCAGCACCAATCCCCTCTCAGTACACCTACAGTAATGCAGGTTTCAAAGGAACAAGCTGCATCTATAGAGACCCATAACACTTTGGAATATCAGCCTGGTTTGCCTGAGTGCCTCATGGGAGTTCTGCTGAGTAATAGTGCACAGTGCCAAAGACACTTGTTTTCTTCTCCTCTCACTCCTGCTCTTTTCTTCAGCAAGAAAGTATTCACTTCCCAGATGTACTTTTCCCTCTACACTTAAGGAAGCAGTGCTAGTTTGGAGGGTCCCAGACATTCCCAGACTGGATCACAGGCCCCTTTCTCCAGGCATGGTCCAAATACTTCAATTTCCTGGCACTTGCCCATCTGCATGTTTTAGCTTCCCAGAGGCAGCAAAGAGAGGCACGCTCCAGGCTCTGGAGAAATAGCCAGCCAAACAATGCAGTTCAAGCCACTAACAAGTTCTGGCTGCCTGATCAAACCTCTGGCATAGCTGGTGAGACTTCCAGTCTAACTTCATGGGTTTATGTGAAAACGTAGCATGGGTGAGGTGACAAGAACAAATTGAAGAGGGAGTTTAGGGAAGGAAGTTGTGAGAAAACACTTGACATCCACAAATTCCTGAACCCAGGGCTGAAACATGGAGAACTGCACTCAGGCCAGCACTGAACATTCATTGAAGATCTGTGTTAGTGAACAGTGCAGGTGCTACTTCAATTAAAACTAAGTTAATGCAGGAAATCATAGAATCCCATTGTTTAGGCAGGCAAGTATGAATGGGGACTCTTAACACTTCCCTTTTTTCTATGATTGATGCCTTGCAGTTGGATGTCCTGCACAAGTGCTGACACCACATACAGCTTTTTTGACAGCCAAATTAAAACAATAACCAGTTCCCTACCCTGAAAAAAGCCCGCAGGGAACAAAGTGATATAATAAAAGTGAGTAGCAGCAAACACTGTCTTAACTGTCAGGTTGTAAACAATGCTCATGAAACCTTCATAGTCACGATCAATAAAGGGAAAGGCCATCGCTCTTGAGAGCCAAGAACCATTAGAAGAATAAAAAGCTTTCTATCTCGGAGCATTTACGTCGAGATTTCACATTCCACTGCTTCTTCCACGGCGTTATAGATTAAACAAGCAAGACCAGTTCTACTTTCAGTGCTGCAACAGCGAAACCAAGCCACAGATTGCCTGGTAAGGCATTCCATGACCTTGAAACATATTCTGTAGAGCTGTATGAGAACTCCACATACATGTTCAACATCATCACAATTTAGAGCTTAAGTTTTCCTATCACAGTCAGTCTCCTAAAGCACCTACGTGCCTTTTCCATTGGAAAGGACTTCCAACGTTTCCAGACTTCTACACAAATAGGGTAAGCGAGCGCTCCCATCTCTGTGCTCTTTATGGCAACTAGGGCTGTTTTTCCATAGTAGTAGAACACGCCGCTCCAGTTTCATTGCTGCAAGCCATGTCTAAAAAAAGTCAAAGTGATCTCTTAGCACAGTCATTTTCCTGGTCACCATGTCCCAGGAGATTTTGCCTCTCTTCTGTCTTGTCCTTATTTGGTTGAAAGTTACTATCCCTAGTCACTGCTACCTTGTTTTCATGTTAACCGTTATTCTTTCCACCAACCCAGTATCTGTAAAATTTTTTTTGCCGAAAAAAGGATATTGCATTGTAAATTTTGGGCAGGTGACTAAACTGACAATCTCTTTGTCCTTAGATAAATTAACCCATTTGTGTCCAGGGGAAAAAAAATAATTTTTTAAGGCAAGATGAATATAACATCCTGAATATAGTGGAGATGCCTTTTGTTCAAGACATTGGATCTTTAATAGAGTTCTATGAGTACATCAGTTGGCCAATATCACTTCCTGCTAGGGTTTAGCTTCTATAAATCCTGAATTGTGCAAAGCAAAGGAAGCTTAATGCCTCTGAGTACAACTTTATTAAATAGCCCCATTTCATCTAAGAAAAAAAAAATTAAAAAAAAATACTTTTCAGTCTTTTTCATTGGGTTTTCCCTATGAGGCTGAATAGGTCACTGAGGCAAACTAATAGCTCACATCATAAAGCAGCTGGAGAAGACAGTCCATTCAGTTCATCCAGTGCAAGCTCAGAGCAAAAACATGATCTGAGAAAGTTTCCATTTGCTAAAAAAACCCCCTGTTTTATGATCTATTTACATTTACTAGTATTTCTTTTTACTTTATGCCATTTTCTTTCTTCTCAAAATAGATTGTAGATCATCTACATCTATTATCTATGCAAGCATATTTCAGTCTGTGGAACAGTCTATTACTACTTTCTTTGGTTGCTCTTTATCCATATAACTTGAGAATCTGAATTATATATTATTGTTTTGGAACCAGGAGACAGGGCATGCCTTAAAAAACAGAAAAAACAAATAGAGATGAAAGCAATTAATAAAGGTACTTCGACTAGTTTTCTTTTTTCTTTTTGTTTTGTTTTTTTTTAATGATATGACAACTAGAATTGCTGGTATTGTAATTTAGAGGTCAGTAAATAAAAACACACAATGATTACTCAAACAAAATATCCCTGGCAACACTTGATCAAAATTACTGTTTTAAGTGACTTGTCTCTGTGATATGTATTAGGATAATCTGGATTTGTTACTCATGAATTTGGAAATCCTTCTTCTGTGAGTAAGAAGAGCTGTTGGTTTGTAGTTTTAAACATTTATACCAGGCCATAGAGGCAAACACCAGAGAACTTTTCAGGTTCAATATCCAGGAAAATTTACACCAAATGTGCAACAACCCAAAGCACAATAAGAAATATTTTCTCTCAATGCAAAAACATAAAGGTTCAACAGAAAAGCAGACAGACATTCTAAAACAATCAGAAAGGATTTTTTCTTAACTTTCAAGTAAAAAATATTCAGCACAATCTAAATCTTTGTAAAAAATATACATATATTTGTAATAACACTATCACTCAAAGTAAAGAAAAAAGAAGCTGGAGTGGGTGATAGGATGAGAACTCAACTACGTGCATCAAAGTAGTGATTTTCTACTCTATCTGGAACACTCAATGACCGACTTAGAGCCATGGGGGATAATCAGCCACATATTTTGCTTTATAGTACCTTGTCCTGTCTTGGAAACTTCATCTGAACTCCTTATTCTTTAGCTATTATTCTGTTCCTGATACTGATTATCTCAACAGCATATTCATGTATGAGATTCTTTGGTATATTCTCAGAAAATGTACTTCCACATTACAGTCTGCTTTCTGTACTCATCTTTGCCTACCCTGTAGAAAAATTATCTTCTTCACAATGCAATAAAATTAGCAGCTACTTCTCTTTCTACACTTATGGAGCTTTAAATATTAATGCATTTATTACAGAAATCCTCTGTGCAAGGTTATCTAACTTGAGAACAAGTTTCCTTGGAAGCAACATTAATCAGCAGAAGTTAAAAGACCTATTAACTGCTTTCTTAATGGCAAGACAACTTTTATCACATCTCTATGATAAAACCTGCCCTATCCACGTTCTACTGCCCCCTGTTCTTGCAGTTGGGCTATACCTTAGTCAGATGCAGAGCAGACTTTCAAACTCACAGGTGCCACACCATCAGCATGAATTCTCATGAGGTTTCTCCTATGCACTTGTAACACTTGTTCTGTTTGCTGTCTCGAGAACCATTGTTCATAAATTAGCCGAACTAAACTGTGTTGCGCACATGAGAATAACCAAAAGAAACATCATTGTTGGATTCATTTAACAGAAGCATGAATGGATATGAGATTACACCTGTATTCAATAGGCTAAATCCCACCCAATACACTCAATGTAACCATTTGATTGCTATAGGAATCCATGCTGACTTCTACAAGAATCGGAGCAGACTTTGGCTTTTCACCTCATATCTGTGCCATGAGCACTTCAAATAAATCTAACAGACAGTTAGACAACCTTCAGTCACAAGTTTTATAGGTTGCCCTTAGGAACGCGAGGAGTTTAAGTTCTACCAACATACTTCTGCAGAGTGAGGCTCAGGTTGTGGCTGGCTGATTTGATCTTGTTCTGGGCCTCCAGGTGGGTCATGCTGTCAGTGTTGACTCCATCAATGGCCACGACAAGGTCCCCCTGGTTCATCTGTGACTGTGCTGCCTTGCTGCCAGGGGTGATCTGTGTGGGAAAAGACAAAAGAAGAAGTCTTATCCTGATAGGTCATTCTGTATCCAAAACAGCTGAAGAACTCACCCAGAATTATAGTACAGAATAGATATAGCTAAAAATACACTAATAGATACAACAATAATTGTATCCATTACTGAATGGGTGAAAAATCCAAATTTATGAAAATTAAACAAATCAAGGTTAACTCACACTTCTGCAAAGGTCCAGGACACCATCTACTTGTTGTTATTTCCATTTTGAGAGGTTAAGCCCAATGTAGTGATTCCCTTAGCACCTATTATCACTATCTCAAGTGGATAATTATCTCTATACAGCAGTAGTATATAGAGACATAAATCAGAAGCAGAAAACTAAGGAACCACTATCCACTGCATGATTTAATTGTATTTTTCCTCCTAAAAGTAATTTTTCCCAAATTAATTCATTTTATTGAGGGGACAGAAAATGAATGCATGTGAGTGGCCTTGGGCACACTTTGTTTCTTTCACAGCAAGCTTTAGAGGAAATTATTCTGCTTAACCTTACCCATGCACAACTGCAGCTCCATTACAAACACAGATTGCTATGTACCCATCTCACCAACCTGTTGGACCTCACACTCCAAAGACCAGCACTCTCAGAAATAAGAAGCCACAGTGCTGCAACCACAAACTCAACAACTGACACAACAGTTCAGCAGTTCTGTTTGTTCACTGTGGCAACACATTTTGTTAGCTCCAGTTAGCTTGTGAACTGCATCTTCTCTGAATGGACAGCACCCTGATCTCAATTTTACACAGCCCTCTCAGCTTCCATATGGATGACACCAGTACAGTACTAAACCAGAAAAGCCTTCACATACCATGAGCCAGACAAATCTTAATGAACACACCAGAGTGTTCAGCACTTGCTTTCAGCACCCAGTACGTAAAGAGCATCGGTATAAGCTATAGGTCTTTACTCTTAGAGACTCAATTCCTTACATTCCTCACTAAAAAATCCAAGGATAATCTAAAATACTACAACAAAGGCTGCATTCAAAAATTCTGTTCCTTCAGAACACAAAAGAAAGATGGGTTTGATTATGAGCCAAAAGTCCCCTGTGAATTCAGCCAGGCTGAAACCATGACGTTAAATTTCTAGGGAAACCAAAACACAACACAAATTCAAACACTTCTAAATGTTAAGTGAAATTCCTTAGCTTGCCTTCCTTAATACCACTTCAAAACACTCATAAATATACACATACTCAAAAAACCTCCTTCCAAAGCAATTCCCTAGACTGCTTGTTTATGCGCTTCACTGGCAAAGACAAATAAGCAAAAAAAGAAAAATCCCTTTCTTAACATGCTGTTAAAGGTGCTCAGTATGGAGGCCAGAGGTGCAACTGACAGTGCAGTCTGACAATGGGAGGGGTCAGTTTACCGGAACACTGGCTCTAGGACCAGAGTGCTAGAACACACAGCACCCTGCATACTTAGACTACATAAAAGTAAAGATTACTTTGGTATTAGGCACTGTAAGTAATTCCCAGAACAGATTTGACTGGAAGAGACAAATTTTAATACCTTTTCATTTGAGACAGAAGCAATGGGTTCTGTGCTTTCTGAGTGAAGGACAGCCACGCATACAATGTTCTCATGCAATAGAGTTGATAATGGCAGTACTGTTCCCCAATGTATTTTCCTGGTGTTAAGGAATTGATGGATGGGAGAAATATATTGTGGTAGTTTCAAAGAGTTTTGTTCTGTAGTCTAATGCACCCTCACAAGAAAAAAAATCAAAAGCCCCCAAAAAACTAAAGATTTATGTTACAAGCATAGTTTTTCTAAACTGTTATACAAACATTAACTTCTATGCATTCTATTGACTTTCATTGTGCCCAGTACACAGAATCCAGAAGCCCATAAAGAATATGGATTATTAAAGACTGGATGCATAATCTGTATGAAACATGAAAATCAAAGTACAAAATTACATGTATTTTAGTTAGAACCCCAGAGATAGCTCTGTGAGAGCTCCAAATGAAGCCACAGCATGCATTTGCAGCAGACAACGAGAACAGTCAGTAATTGTTGTGAACAAAATACCAGTGTACATATGGAGATACAGGGCAGACAGATTTGAAGTGCTGAGGCACATTCAAGACTATCTTGTTCCCATTACTAAAGATCCAGCTGAAAGGAATGGAATGCAAAGAGTTTATCTTTTATCTGTTGGTATTTTCCTTTGAAAATTCATCTCTGATCTACTAAAACATGCACTAAATATAACCACAAACAGAGGAGAGCTCAACTGTGGTTCTGTAAAATTTTCGGTAAATATTTTCTAATTAAAAATAGTTTTTGAAAATATTTTTGAAGGACATATGTCAATTAAACCTTAGAAATAGACTGGAAATCCTGATCTGTCTACACAGCAAATTCTATTTCGCTCTTATCTCAGCTTCCCTTTTATTAACAGAAGTAGCAAATTTAGAGAAATATACTACTGTCAAGGATAAATATGCATTTTTCAATTTGACCACCAATCTTTTTTCCCCTAAAACAAATCTCTGGGGAATTCCTAGACAGAATGATTTCAGAAAACCTTTGTAATAGTCTTAACTCACTTGCTCTGGACTACAACATAGCTTTCAGTTGCTAGGTGCTGCAAATGCCTATATTTAATGCTACAGTGAGACGTTCACCAGAGTTTCAGGGTATAGCTATTATTGTCAATTAATTTACAACATCCAATCCACAGTACCAAGAACAGATCTGATTTTAATAGTAGTTCTTTAGTGCCTCAAGCCCAAGCACAGATTTTATCTTGAAAAGCCAAGCATCTCGCCTCTCCCAGAAAACGAGATGCTTTATGCACTGCTTCAGAGACATGAATTTTCAGCCCTCACAAATTTCCTACAAGACAGACATCTGACTTCCAACATCCCCAGCTTAAAGCTGTTGGCAGGCTGGAAGTATCACATGTTACTTTCAACACACTACAGAGAATTCTTACTACGCTCTGTTGTGAGCAGATCTGTACACTGGGTGAATATATAGCACCACAGTGACAGCTGTGCCCTAAAAAAACTCCTCTGCACTGCGTTCACAGTAAATACTACTTAGCAGGAGCTCTGGGAGGCAGCGTACAAAGAGCAGCTGCTGCACCACCTTGAGAACTGCACATGCTGCCAGCCAAGCCCCTCAACTCCACCCTAAAGGGAAGAGATAGACATCAGGCAGCATTTGAGAGGAGGAGCGTTCAAATAGTAACGAGAATGCTTGTATAAACAGATGGATGGACACAGTTTTCCTACCCCCAAGGAACTCCTAATTTACAAGGCAGACAAAATACACAGGAAGGCCTACACAGATGAGAAGCTGTTAATATAGCCTGCAGCATTAGCCAGGGCCTCTTTTTCCAGCACTTGAACTGTGCCTGACTCCATCCTAACCTCAACCTCAAATTCGACAATTTATATTTCTGCTTCTCATTTAAGAACAACATTTCAGAGAATCAGATATTCACTAGCACTACAAATGTGCAAAAGCACAGGGAATGAATACCCTCTCCTCTTGAAGATCCCTGGAACACAAGAAATAATTAGAAGGAAATGTTCTTTTTCCATAATCAGGAACTCGGAGACTATATTGGGTTCTTACAAGAATGTTTCTTACAAGAAAGTCTTACAAGGACAGGACAGAGACTAGGGAACACTAGGAAACACAGTATCTTTCCTCTATAGAGAAAACAGCACTTAAATCTCCTGCCCCCTATTTTTAAACAAGTTTTTTTTTTGCAAAGAAGATTCCAACAAACTCTCAGAGGCATTCTAAGCTCTGAGGCTGTAAGTGCCTGCAAAGCTTCCTTGCTTTATACACAGGAGCATGACCTAGTGAGAGACATGCTTTGAGACCCCACCACAGAACAACTGCTGAATGCCCACATGAATCCAAGCAGTTACCTTTGCACCAGAGACATCGCTTCCCCTCCCACAGTAAGAAAGTTAACTGAAAAAATTTATATTATTTTTTCCTAAATTAATCACTTGCCATCCCTGTCCCCACAATAAACATGTAAGAGCTCCAAAGGGAAAATAATGTTTTTTCTTAGAAATCAATTTTGGACAAGAAAAAAAATGCAAAAAAATATGAATAAGACCCACTGGGATAAGTCATCAGGCAGAAATTCACCACTTCATTTGACACACTGCCAGAAGGCACAAAACACAAACAAGGAAAGAAACAAACTAGACAACCTATACCATAAAGCAAGCACCCTATGGCTTTTACACCTTTCTGTGTCAGATAGGAGAGCTGAGCAAGACCAATTAAATGTAAAGACAAGACTGTAGGAAACCTGAAAGTAACATCCTTGCACATATCACTAAGCAAACCTAAGGAAAACTTCCATTTGGCAGCTACCATTTGCCTGAACAGTGTCTCATCGTTTTCAATTCACTATTGGGCTTCAATGTTTTGGGTTTTGTTTGTTTCCTCCTTTCTGTGGTGTTTCTTTTGTTGCTTTGGTTTGGCTTTTTGTTTTTAATAAGACAACAAGAACTGCCTTAAATGAACACTCATGGCATGTGCAAAATATGCCACTGACACCTTGAAGAGATTCCATTTATACTAAACAGAGCTGCACTGGCAAGCTGCAAAGACACTCTGAAGTGGCCTCTCAGGCTCTGCTTCGCCTGTAGCTAAGAAGGGAGATTACAATACAAGTGAGAACACCCAAAATAGCTCTAATCTACCTCTCTCGGGTACCAGGAATCACAATGCCACAGCAGCACAGAGATTTTGTGGGATGAACAGTAAAGCACTCACAACTCAGGACACCCTGTGCTGAAATCTGTATTCCAACAGCAGAAGGGCTAGGGGCACTCAAACCAGCCAACTTACCTCAGCAGTGCCAAGCCAGGCTGGAACGATGCCACCTTGATTAACACCAAAATTTTCCCTTACACTTAACAGCACTCACAAGGCTCCTTTTCATGCACAATGTATAATCTCTTCAAGGAAGAAGACAGACAGATGATAGCCCTTCCTGCCAAGCTAACTAGACTCAGGTGATGAAAATAAGCCAAATGTAAAAGACCTTCAGCTGTGAAATGAAAGGAAGCATATAGGCAGTGCCTGGGGAATTGCCCTAGGCAAGGCTTTGGGGGATGTTTTGAGAGGCTGTGTGAATACACCTGTTCCTATCTGGAAGATCATTTCATTCCCTGCCCCACCTCCATGTCTGATGCAAAAATTTTCAATCCTTTGTTAAAAACCTAAAAAATAAAGCAGCATTGTGGACTTTGCAGATTAGCTTGTTAGAAGCATGACTGCTCTGTTACACCACCTATACAGATGATAGTAAAAGAGTGGATATGGCTTTTTAATAGGATGTGTTGGTGTAACTGGAAGGTTACACAGCTCTTTACATCATATATGGTATGACTAATAGTAATATCTCTTCTCCCAGTCTTTATCCAAATATTGCTGTTAGATCTATTCAGTCTGCTCTCAGTTAGCATCACACACTGTGCCAAGGTAGTGTGTGCTGTGTATCTCACAGGAATTAAATGGAAGCAAAGACGTGAGTCATATAATGACAAATGTTGATTGTTTTGTTACAACACGTTTTGAGAATAAAGTGAGTGAGTTCTTATTTGGTATCAAGGAGTTTAATAACTGCAATGCAAATCAAAACCAAGAATAAAACTGAGGTACTGATCCTTAGTATTCTGGCAGCCCCCGTGTGTGAGCTGATCTGTCAGCTTCCACAGGACAACCCCCTGCAGCAAATATACACACAGCTTCCAAGTGCCTGCAGGATCAGAACAGCCAAGTTTCTTCAAAGGCTCCCCATCCTCTTTCCTTCTTCTCCTTTTCAAATTTGAATTCATTTTAAGGCAGTTGTATAAGGTGGGATGTTTCTGTTTCAAGCAGACATATCTCAGTCATCAATATTGCCTCCTACATTTGCAGCTTCTTGAATTCTGCATTCTGTGCAGCTTTTTAACCTGCTCACAGAAACACAATTTGTCTTGTCTCCCTCTACAATCATTAGCAATAAACTGAGGGGTTTATGTCCTGCTATTGGCCACCACGGTAAGATTTTCTTTTTTTCGAGCTCATTCTGCTTAATGTGTCTCATTGCATGTAACTAAGATCATGATGCTTTATAACTTTGAAGGCCTTTTGATTGGTCCAGCAACAATAAGGCCTGACTAAAGGGGCATTTGAAACAATACTGAGAGGTTCAGTTTGGCAGTTAGTGCCTTCAGCCACTTCTGATATTAGGCAACTTAAAATAGCTTTGACTTTGAGCAAGTCCTGAGGTTCTGGCACAGATATGACTGATGCGTAATGACTCCTCTGCTCCAGCACATTTGTAATTTAGGATACTCATTAAATGGATTCAGACTTACATTTAATTGTTCTTTAAATGCATTTGTTTGAGTTCTCTTTGTTTCTGGCCACCAGAATACCAGGGGAGTCATTCTTCTTCTGCTCAGTAAAATATGAGCTGCCAGTTTGACACAGCAAACAGCAGTCCTGTCTCTAGACCAGAAGTATTTAGTACTGAGCTCTGTGCTTTGCCTACAGAGGGTAGAACAGCATAGCACACACCAGGTGGCAGCTGCATGAAGAAAGATGAAATGTAACACACGTCCACAGTGACAGAGCTGCTGAATCAGAACTAAACTTGCAGGAACTGCACTTGGTATCATGCCCTTACTTTCACATCTAAGGTTTTAGGAGGCCACAGTGCCCAATGTGAATCTGTTCCAAGTGGAGGGCCCAGCATTAAGCTGCCAGCATACAGCACCAATGCCTCCCCAAACACTTTCTTTATTCACAGGAGTAACTGTTTTGTACCTGGAGCATTCATCCAAGCTCTGTGAGAGAATAAACAAAAGCACAGCCTTCAAATCTTCAGAGAGTGAAGAATTCTTTTTAAGATCAAAGTGAATAAAACAGAAGAGAAGCAAAGTTCCCCTGAGAAAGTGCAATGCCAATTTCTTCAGTAATAGGCTGTATCACATTTCGAGTGTAACATGACATCCCAGCAGCATCTCTGGAAATTTAAAGATGCAGCAAGTAAAATGAAATTTTAACACATTTAACAGGTACATAAGCTTTTGGATGTTTCTGGAAGCTAGGAAATTGTAAAGACTGTTTCTTGTACCTGTTAAAATGTAATGACTTAAACTTTGTTTTCCTAGCAGTGTTCAGTTGAATACAGAGAGGCAAGTTCCCTTGGG
The DNA here is from genome assembly GCA_013399915.1 of Illadopsis cleaveri. NCBI lineage: Eukaryota > Metazoa > Chordata > Aves > Passeriformes > Timaliidae > Illadopsis > Illadopsis cleaveri. The sequence goes on along the minus strand of VXBB01008830.1, from coordinate 605,504 downwards.
AAGCCACAGAAACCAATTTGTTTAACAGGAAATAATCTGAACCTATTGATATCATCTCAAATCTATAAGGGGAGTCTTGTTATGTTGAAGATTTTTATGTTCAAGTAACAAACACAACCTGAACTTTTAAAAAGGAAGGATCTTGTTTTTCTTAATTTCCAAAAATGAAATTCTTCCATCTCTGAGGAGGAATGTGGCTATTGCTGAGGACAAGGACTGACCTTTATTGACAGTATGATGATGCCAATGCTGGTTTTGGGCATTTTAACCCATTAAAGTATTGGGTATAGCATTCTTCAAAGACATCCCACTAAAAGCTTGCATAGTGTAACAGCACACACATACACAATATTTTATTTGATAACGAACAAACCAGTGACATAGATGATTCTGGAAGGTAAAAGCATCTCTCTAAGTGAATTTTACATCTATTAGCTTTATAATCCTGTCTAGCATAAGTGCAGTATCTTCCCACACGTTTTTCAGTGGCTTCAGTGCACAGAGTAGTATTAAGCTGACAAGTTTTCAAAATGTGATTTTCTGTGAGTTTTTTGTTAATAGTATTTTCCGTAACTCTCCAATAAAAAAAAAAGATTATATGACAGTAGAAAGCCTTCCTGTTTACAGACAAAATAAAATAATAGAAATGAATTGTTGTAACATACTGTCTGCACTGCCTGAAGTTAAAGGCTATTTAAGACTCAATTTTTTTTAAAGAAAGTCAAATTACTAAGAGGGAAGAAGTATCATTTATTGAGAAAGACACACAAATGTTTGGTTCAACTATTGATGTTTGTTCAAATTCTGGTCAAGAAGAAGTCAGAGCAGCTGGCTATGCTATACATGAAAATAACCTAGGCTGAGAATCTTCTTTCTCCACAGAGTACTGCTTCATCAGCTTCCTTTCCCAGTCCACACCATTTTATAGGGAGAACTGGAAGTAAGCATCTCTTACAAAAATTTCACAAAAAACAAAGACATCAGGTTATGATAATTTACTGAAAGTCTCCATTAAACACAATTATTGTTTATGAGCCAACACATCCTGAAAAGTACAACTGAAAATACTGCTGAGTTAAGAAAATGCAACATCAAGGGTGTACAGAAGTAAGGTTTTAACAGGAATGTCCCATAAAGTTCAGAAGCCATAAGCAGATTTAGAAGAAGGTTATTTAAGAAATAAAGATCTCAGCTAGTAAATATTTGCCTATGGTGAATGGCTCTTCACTTAAAGTGATCTTGAATTGGAAGATGTCACTCACCTCCACTGCATCATGTCTTCCATTTTTATGCCAAAGTTTTGGACTGAAACTTGATTCAAAAATTCCTAACAACTAGAATAAAAGCTGCTCTTGGGGATATTTCATTCTAAAGAAAGGCAGGAATCTGTCATCTCCCAATTCTTAATTTTGCAGAGTGCGTGCAGCCTCAGTTATCTTTGGCTAAGGTACTGGGTTTCTATTTGTATTTTCTGCAGCCTTGTTTGTGCTGACATGTTTTGAATTCCTCATGGAGTTAGCCAGCACAGGTGTGTGTGGAAGGGGATTCCAGCTTGCAAAGCCTGTGATTATAACTGGCACTTGAAAGAAGGACTTAAGGCAGGAAGAGAAGCTTGATCAGTTTCCTCTCCAGCTGACATCCTGCTACGGACAGCCCTTCCCCTTCTGTGCTGCTCACCCTGCTGATTAACAGGTGAGGGTCAGAAAGCTTTCAGTCTCATTGGAAATGCCAAGACATATCCCATCTTAATACATTCTTCACCTTTATTCCGTGCTACATTCCAGAGGCTCAACTGAAAACATCCATCCTTTTAATTACAGAGAGCGAAGTGGGCACCCTTCAATTGTGAATGAACACTTTTTGCCAAACCAAAAGGCCCCTGCAAAAACCAGCCTGCAGATCTGCCTGTGGTACTGATATTGCTGGTTAGTGATACTGTTACCTCTTAACTAGGGGACCAACATTTCTGCCAATACCTTTTTGGGTATTCTGCTTCTTTCCTGTTTTATCTCTTCTAGATTTGGTGTTCACCACTTACTGGTGTAAGCAGCAACAAGACAGGGCAGTGTTTTTCTTCCAGAGCATGTATGTTTAAAGGGAGTGTTTCAAGAAGGGCCTTGAAGATGCTGAATACATTATGTTCCCCTAACTCTCACTCCTCTGGACATTCCCATTTCTTTCAGGTGACTGCCTGAACTTGGAAACATCAAATATTTCCACCAATTTGGTAGCATGATTAATGCTTTAGGAACTTAGTGTGGGTATTCCAAAATGGGTTAAACATTCGTATCTAATAAATATTCTTAGGTAACAAAAATTAGGAGCATAAATTGTGTGAAAATCATTATCAGCCTGCTTGGGATACTAAACTAGGCTTTAGAGAGAAGAACATGTTCTGATTCTTAGTTTAAAATATGCACTCATGCTCAGTTCAGAGCATAGCTCCTTAAGGATCATTAGGCTGTGTAACTTATGCAGAAGTAACAGAATTAATCTGCAGGGTGCCCCTCACTTCCATCTCCAAGTTGTACTTTTATCTTTAATTTCTTTAATGACAAGTGCAGACATTTTTCTCTGCACTGCAAGCAGAGGCTGTAATGAGCTCCATACCTAGTCACAATGAGTTTCTAAACTCTGCTGGTCCAAATTAGGAATTTTCCTCTCCTGTTCCAAAGTACGCTAATTATGATAATCTGGTTGTGTATTTTGTTAAGAAATAAATGTTCACAGGACATCTATTTAAATCCATGGAAGGAATGTAATCAAGTTCAGAATTTGCCCTAAAAGTATTTTCCTTGGCTACATTAGACACTCACTTCTGCAATGCAGCATGTCAAAATAATTGGTTTGGAAGAGGTAGCAACAAAGTTGTCATTTGACCAAGAAAGAATTTCAGAAGGTCTAAGGTAGTTTGCATTTCTGTGTCCAGTTTGTCTTTTTCCCTTCATTTGGCACCAAACAAACCGCTGAACAATGAATTGTATAGATGAGAAAATATGACAGTTACTTTAATAGGGATTCCTGCTGCTAGTGAAACCATTATTTGCCTAATACAAATGCGGAATGAAAGGAACACAGAAAAAAGTTAACCCTTCACTTTGATCTCAAATGAGGACTTAGTGGAACTGCAGGACAATGAGCTTCATCACTGTATTTTATCATCAAGCAAACATCTGAATGACTAAATTAAAGTGACATTTTGGACTGCATAAAGAAAAAATGACTTTAAAGAAGATTGATGTATTCCCTAATACCAGCATGCAAATCTCAGATTCAGCCAGTATTATGACTGATGAAATTATGAAAGTTCTCTGTTCTAGGCAGTTACATTTACAGTGATATTTTTCAGAGCTGTACATCCATGCAGAAACAAAGTTTGTAGGCATTTTTGAGTTTTAATATGTTGTCAGAGTTTGATCTCGGCCACTCTCTCGAGTTTCATTTTTCATCTGTTTCCTTTTTTTCCTTATATCCTTCTTCCTCTTACAACATCTTGCTCAGTAACCTTGCTCAGTTTCATTAATCATGTTTGCAGAAAAAATATTTAAAAACTGTCAGTGCTGGAACTTTGATGGGATCAACATCAACGCTGTAACAACTGCAATGGCAGCAGAAAACATTTCTCAAAGTCAATATGCACCTATTTAACAAACAGGAGGCTTTTCCTTCAGATACCAGGAAGCGGAAATAAATGAAAATTAGGAATGCTTGGATGGTTATTGGACAGCTGGGGAGATTCCTGGGGCAGACAAAAGTGCCAAATGGAGCCGTTTTAGTAATCTCCCTTTATCCTAGGATGGGTCTTCTATTTATAGAATTATACAGCCCTTGAAGAAACTGTAAGATTGCACACGTAAATGACACAGGAGCAACACATGCATTTTACATGAAATTGCCTAATAAAATCCAAAGATGCTCCCAAACTTTTAGAAGACCTATTTTAAATAGTATCACATATTATGTCCATCTGGTTCTCTCAGCTGGTGTCAGGCATTTTCTTGTGAATGGCCTTCACCCCTCCTTTTTTAGGATTGAAAGAAGTTCACCCTCTACCTTCTGCTCACACTTTTCATCTATTTCCTACAAAAAATCTTAAGAGAAGAACTCCTTAATTTCTGATCATACCAGTCAACCTTCTGGGTCAGAACCAGTCCAGCACACATTCAAGTGAAAGGAATTCCTATTTCACACAGTTACCTCCTATTCTATATCTAGAAAGCAGCTATTTAATGGCATTATTTTTCAACAGCTTTCCAAAGTAAGAACTAGGAAAAGACTCCTACTATTCAGTCTTGCATTGAGTTACTGAACTAATTTCATGAGCAGTGTCATGATGTTCATGACTGAACATTCACTACTAGCATTTTACCTGCAAAATTTTATCAAATGAAAGACTCACAAGGCTGCAGAGGAAAATATGAAGCATATACAGTAGCTGATATCAAAGCTATATGCATCAATCACTCAGGGAAAACAAAAGTAAGCCTAGATTCATCTAGTAGTCTTCTTTGATATGGGACACACGAGTATTTGGAGGAAGTTCTCTGGTTTTAAACAGTGAGGAATCAAAGGCTCTTCCACACACTTCGGGTACTGAGTGTAACAGGGCCCAGACCTTCCCTGGCTCTGTGCAATACATGTAAAGAACATAACGAATCAGCATGTTTCATACTGACAAACAAGACATCATTTGGAGCAAATCACACAGGAGACTGGTATAAACAAATCATCCAGGCATTTAAATGAATTCCTTATAAAAATACAAATAGGAAAAAAAAAAAAGAGAGAAGCTGGGACATAAGAGAAAGAGAAAACTTATTTTACAAGTTTCTGGCTATGTCAGAGAAGAACAAGATATTCTCCACTTCAAAACATCTAAAATCATCTCATCTGCTGCTCTGTGTGAATACCACATACAAACAGAATTGATATGAATGCATGGATTTCAAGCTCTACGCTACTTTGCTCTGCAGTCTAGGTAATAATTCTAGCATGTGTTGTAGCCTCTGTGAACATATTTGCATTGAGAATGCAGAGGTAAAAGCTCCACAGACAATAAGGTGTGTTGGTCAAGCCTCTTTGAAGGCCCCTTATCCTTTTTTATCATGCATGACCCAGTAAGAATGTGCAATGTGATCATCCAGAGGGAAAAGAAGCACTAGGCTGTCAAGCTAAGCTTTTACTGGCTGCAACTCAGATATGACACAAAGTCATGCCCATCTTATGTAAAAATTGATAAGAAGGCAGTGTGCTGTTTATGGCATATCAGTGTGTAATTAGAGTCTTGTTCTTATATCAGTGGGTGCATTGATAATCAACTCTCAGGAAAAAAACCAAACCAAAGCGAAAAAGCAAAATGGAGAATTGAAAGGGTAAATATCCAAAGTGGTTAAAGCCTTCTGCAGAAGGAAAGACAAAGAACAGAACTGCTCTAAGATTAGCAGCTTTTGAAACACCATCATTACAAGTACCTTCCCCAAGTAATGAGTGAATCAAGCTGCCGTCACAGTTAGTGAGTCAAGGAGTCTCACGCAGGAAATTAATTCCATGGTGCACATTCTTCCTGTGACCCCAGCCCATTTGCTTTGCAGAACCAGAGAACTTTTTCTGTCCTGCCAGCTCACTAGAAATAAAATTTCAGCAGAGCAAAAATATTATAGTCCCAACTCCCCATTACTTTGCACAAATTTATTCTCTTCAGTGCAAATGCAAGTATTTCAGTTTCTCAGTTAATTGCTTTGCACTACAAATGCCCTCATAACTGCCTGGCAATGGTAAATCAGAGTGCTCATTTTCACCTCAGGCAAGACACCAATGATTTTGTTTTAAATCACGTTTGGAAAATATAACTTTAATTTACAATAAAGTTCTAAAAGCACTTCTATTCCCTCCATAGTTTTATGTTCATATTAGTTTTATGAATATGGAAGTAAAATTAAGGATGGCAGGCAGCCTGGCACTCCTGTCCCAAAAAGCAATCTCCCTGCTTTTCCTATCAAAGTGAGGTCTTTTAAGTCCATCTCTGGGAACCTTCTCTAATGACTATGGCAAGGGCCAGTGCAAACACTTCACACAAGAGACTCACATATAACTATATATAATATATATATTTATATAGCTATATAAATTTTGCCATTTTGCAAAGTCAGTGTGTAGCACACCTTCCTCTTTGTACTGGAGTTGTCCTCTGCTCCAGTGCAGACACTCAAAGCACATTACCTTTCAACTTTTGAATGACATATAACTTAAATCACAGAAATTAAAGTTTGAAGTTGCCTGTGCTGGCAGAATGCAGAGAACTAGCCCATGTTAGTGGCAGAAAGTCAGAAGAATGCTCCTCAGGATCAAAAGGATGTCTACATTTGTCTGTAGTTCAGTGAAGCAGCTCCTTGTCATGACAAACCTATGGAGCATAGAGATCCATTAAAATATATATATATACATATAATGGATGTAGGAGAGACTGGATTTCAGAGTTGTACAGTTATCTCACTGGGAAGAAAGGATGACTACAGAACCTTCTGAAGTAATCATGAATCAATACTAAGAAAGTAACTTATTTCCCCCTTAAAAGCTTGCACTCCTTTTCTCACTTTCTGTAATAAATAGAACAGTCAACTGGGAAACATCATCTATGTGTAGATAGTGCATAGGCTCAAATACAGTCACAATATGTTAATATGCCAAAGAGCCTGATGAATCTGTATGTTTTTGCATAAGCTATAGACAAAGTATTTATGAGTGCATAGTGCACACATTTCCATAGTGGACAGCAATATTACAACATACCATTTTGTTAACCCATCATCTAAACTCTGTTGGTATAGATAATGGAAAAAGTTTCTTTTTAATATAAACTTGATTCTTAAGCTATGATAGTATTTTCAATATTTAGTAATATAGATTGATGTTGCTGAAGCCTGACTTAAAAGTATTCAGCACAACAGCACTTACCAATATACTGACTGTCCTAAGTATATTTTAGAAGTGGAGTTATTTGTTACAGAAATTGTTTTGCCTTGTTAAAAAGTACTTCTCTAGGAGACCTATTCCATACTATCACGTGTACTAAATGCCAATTAATTCTCCCTTATGAGTTATGATAAATGATTATTTTAGGGTGGAGCTATACATTTTCCAAAGGGCCTTTATCACAGCTATGATGACAGGACTTTAAGTATGGTGGTATGCTTAGTACTCCCCTGAAGTAGCTGAAGTATGTGCCACAGCAGGTGCCACTAGTAGAACATGGATTTGCTTTGACATTAAAACATAGGGTATAGAAAGAGTGGAGGGTTGTTTGATGGATTTATAAAAGCATATGTTGTGAATGGTTTGCAAAAGTGGAATGTTCTGGGTACAGCATTGGACTCAAAGCTAACTCAGTTTGAAGAAATCTTGCCTGGTCATGGCAACAGTTGTTTGTTCTTCATGATTGTCAGGGTATCTGTCATTAAAGATACACTTTGACTCCTCTAAGGAAAAGCTCACTGAAGTGTAACCTCTTGAGGACAGTAAGACCAAACTATTAAAACATGCTCTTAGTGCTTTAAGGGATACATTTCTGCCAAAGAACTGTAAAAATTATACTTGCATCTGTTTTCCAAATTTTGAAACATAGTTTACATTTCTTTCCCATTCTTGACCGTGCCTTGTTTGTAAAAATTTAAGTCTTGAATTTTTGCACCAGCTCCCAGTGTTACAGGATGTTGGTAATCAGTGTAGTTCTAGCCCTTCAGGGACAACGTGGCATAGAAGGTGGCAGCTTTTACCCGTGGATCTCTCTGCATCTATGACTTTATGTCCCCAACCCAGACTGATCAATTCAGTCCCACAAAGCAGGAGATGGAAAGCCTTTCCTCATTAGCCATAGCTAAACCTCTGAGCCAACACTCACACACTTCTTGCATCCACAAGCTGACATCTGCTTCTCTGCCTTCCACAATCAATGTGAAAATGTCAGTGTGGTTGTGACCTCACCAAAGTTTTTCCCACAAAATTTTTTTCATGTTACCTAGTACTTTTGGCCTTTGCAATGTCATTCTACAAAGACATTGATTATTCCTTTACTAATATTCCAATTATAGTACTTAGTTTTCATTTTCTTGATCCATCTGCAAAATCAAATTTTGCTTCCTGTATGAATTAAGGTCACAGATGACCTGAACAAAGTAAGTAAAATATCTAACCAGCCTGCTTGATAGTCAGTTTATGGACCTGAGTGCCAAAACTGCAACTAAAATTAAAGTTATGTAAAAAATAATGGAACCATCCCAACTGCCACTAGAGGAAAGCAGCCTAGTCAGTGTATACATTTCCTAGATTAGTGCTAAAATATTTACACAGCCAGAATATCTCAACCTCACTTGTAATTAAAGAAGCCAGAGCTAGATTCAGAGATATTAAATATATATATATATATTCTGCAGTGGTCAGTCTCCTTCATGGAGTTACTTTAGTTTATTCCAGCTAAAAATATTGCCCTTATCTTAGTAAGTGTAGAATTTCTCTTACAGAAGAATTTTAACATTACGTTAAATAGCATGTTTTCCAAGCTCTTTTTATCCACAAGTGATTGAGAACAGTGGTAATATCCTTCAACTCATAAGGCTCTCTTGACAAATATATTCCCCTGTAACTTCATAGAACCAGTGGAATTATACCAGGAATAAATCTGTTCCAGTATCTTCAGTTACTCTATTTGGAAAGCAGTCATTTGCCTGACCTTCAGTGCAATGCTAAAAACAGAGTTTGTCTGTCATCAAGAGCCAGTGAGATTTCAGATAAAACAGAAGTCATGGCTCCTGCAATGAAATTCCAGGAGTGTCCATCAAAGGCTTGCCAACAATAGCATCTCACTCAGTCAAGACTTTCATACTTTGATAAAACTGGGGGAGAGGGGGAAGAGGGGATTTGACATTGGGAATCGGCCATGTCACAGCAACTTAGGGCTCAGTCTCAACTACACAAATCCAAAAGAATTCTTTGATTATATTCTACTAAAACTTTTATGAGTTGAATAGCTTTGGTTCTTTAAAAGTCCAAAAATTTCTCACTCTGTTGACAATTTACTTTTGGGGGTTTTTAGTTAGCTGTGAGGGGTTTTTTTACCCCTCTAGGGAACATTCCTTCCAACTACCAGCACCATAATGTATTTAAAATAACATATAGAGCAACAAAAAATAAATCAGGTCTGTTCTAAACATCACAGTAAACATTGTGAGCAAACAGTGAAGTGGAAGCAGGACTTCCTTGTTTAAATTACAATAGATTAATCTTGTGTTCACTACAATAAAAGGACTGTTATAGAAGGACAATGGTCAGGCAAGATTTCAAACTTCTTCCTTATGGTCCCATGCCAGTGTGCAAGCTTACAGTGCTCTCTCTTCTGTTAGACTGGCATTTTTCTTGACGTGACTTAATCCAAACTTAAATCTCAAAATACCATCCCAGTCCTAGCAGAATCTTGCCCAATGCTTTGATAGTGAGAGATGGCAACAGAAAAAATTACCAGTCATTTCCACATGCAGCTTAGCTATCCATCAGTACATACAAGGCTTGCTAACAACCTCTCTATCCTGGCATATATGCTCACATTCCTAGTATTTGCACAGTTTGCTCAGCATTGTAGCTCCTTTGGTTTCTACTTAGAGGATATAAAGAGTTCTACATATGTTGAGACCATGGATAACAGCGGATTGGAGTGAGGCTAACAAAAATGATATCATGTAACATGGTCTTCTCATCTCCCAAAATGGACAATGTATATTTTAATCAAAAAATAAAGTCCTGTCCTAGTCTCTCTCACTGGTCTGCAATGAAAATTAATCATAAAAAAACAGATTGTGGAGCTGTCAGAGGTAAGAATGGAAAGGAAAAAGACACTTCAAGACAATATCAAGGATCACAAAAGTGAAAGACACATTACAAAGGTAAGACAATGTTAAAATTCATATTGTCAATTTTTACATGCAACTTCTAAGCAGCTCTCCTTGAACACGAGGCCATGGCACTCTGTTACATTACCTAATTGAATTGAGGACTATCACAGTGCAACCTACTTGCACTACAAAGTGACACAAGTCACCAGAGGAAGGGAGGAAAATGTAAAGAGGCAGAGCCAACCAATGGCTATTTGTCCTTGGAATGAAGCTGTACAAAAAGTACAAACATACCACCAAGAAAGCTTTGATGTTACTTCTTCAGGTATCAAAGCAAGATAAACTGGGCAAAAAGTAAGTTATTGTGTGATAAATGACAGAGAAAAAAAAATATTGTTATTTATACACATATATATATGTAATCAGGAATATCTGTTCATCATGGGTGTTAAAGAAAAGAGAAACAAACAAAAGAGAGAGGAGTTTTCTTAGGCCATTAGCATGGAAAGATAAATACAAAGGTCCCAGGCAGTATACACTCAGTAGGGAAAATAGGGAGAACTCCTTTTATGTTCCAACTGAAAATGAGCTCAACTAAAAATGTACTAAGGACATTGCAAATCACTGCCCTTTTCATCTGTTCTCAGGATTTGATATCTTTCTATAAAAACATGCTTCTACTTGATTATTTGTTATTGTTGTTAACAGATAAACCTAGGGATTTGGAGGTTTTAATTATTATGACTTTACTCAATAAATATATGAAAATATTCAAATACTAAGACACTTACATGTTTCAAATCCACCTCTTCAAGGAGGTCACCATCATCTCTTTTAAGGTGTTGCAATTTAGCCAGAAAAAAGCNCATCATGGGTGTTAAAGAAAAGAGAAACAAACAAAAGAGAGAGGAGTTTTCTTAGGCCATTAGCATGGAAAGATAAATACAAAGGTCCCAGGCAGTATACACTCAGTAGGGAAAATAGGGAGAAGTCCTTTTATGTTCCAACTAAAAATGAGCTCAACTAAAAGTGTACTAAGGACATTGCAAATCATTGCCCTTTTCATCTATTCTCAAGNTTCATCATGGGTGTTAAAGAAAAGAGAAACAAACAAAAGAGAGAGGAGTTTTCTTAGGCCATTAGCATGGAAAGATAAATACAAAGGTCCCAGGCAGTATACACTCAGTAGGGAAAATAGGGAGAACTCCTTTTATGTTCCAACTGAAAATGAGCTCAACTAAAAATGTACTAAGGACATTGCAAATCACTGCCCTTTTCATCTGTTCTCAGGATTTGATATCTTTCTATAAAAACATGCTTCTACTTGATTATTTGTTATTGTTGTTAACAGATAAACCTAGGGATTTGGAGGTTTTAATTATTATGACTTTACTCAATAAATATATGAAAATATTCAAATAAATACTAAGACACTTAGATGTTTCAAATCCACCTCTACAAGGAGGTCACCATCATCTCTTTTAAGGTGTTGCAATTTAGCCAGAAAAAAGCTTCTCTCGTGACACACTGAGAAAATTAATTTTTACTGAGTATCCTGTTATTGTCATTGCTACAATGGTGAGAAGATATGAACAGCTTCAAAAGATGGCATGCATCCTTTATTTTCAAAAAAAGCTTTGGCAATTTGAGGGCTTTTCTCAATAGTCCCTGATCCCTATTTTGCTATGGCAAAATTGTGTTGTCTGCAGTGGAAAAAGATAGTATTTTAGAGAGTATTTTCTAAACATTTCCATTTACAGCATTAGTGTATCCAAGGGCAGTACCATACTGGTGTGGATGTATGGCAAAATAGTCTCAGACAGTAGCCAAGATGCTTTATGGGAAGACTGAAACTAAAGACCTGTGGCATCCAGGCCAGAACATTCACTGTGTATGTTCTAAAATTAAACACCAACGAGAAAAGTTTATTCCTACCTAAAGCCTTTATCTACACATGGAACAAACAGGCTTAACAATCAACTACATTGATGAGCTCTTTCCTGGCCTCCTAAGCTTGGAGATGCATTAATATTGCAACCCAATCCAATCTCTGCAAAACCAGGGGAGAAGGATCAAGACTTCATGGAGAAAAGAATTCTGTTTACCAGTCCTCTTAACAATACTTCCCTCAGATAAAACCAATTAAAGGTCCCGTTAATGAGGCAAATAAGGGTTAAATTATAATAAAACTACTTCTTTGTGCTGTTTTTCAGTCTATAAAGAGTAGTAATAAAACAAAATTTAGAGACCAAATTAAGAATTTGAGCTAAATACTCAGAGCAGCAAGAGATAAAGACACCTACCCATACCATCAAATGGCATGAAACTCAGATCCAGCCTGGAATTCTTTCCCTGTGAGAAAGATCAGCATCTCATACTGTACTTATAAAATGTAATACTGTACAAGAGAGTGTCCTGCCTCCTTTCCAGGTTGTCTTTAGGACACATGAACTCCAGGGAATAGTGGGTGGAATGTATAAAAGATCTTATTGCAGCTGCTGGTACTGCATCTGTTCAAGGGATAAATAAAGCAGGCAAGTTCTAGTTTTGGTCTCATACACTACCAGTCCCTTGACATGCACAGAAATTATATACCACCTCCTCATCTTGTCAATCACACTGCAAATATGTCTTCCATATTGTGGAAGGGGTGATCACTTTTTTTTGGCCAGGAATGTTCCCACAAGCTGGGATAACCTCCATGACAGGTCACACACACTGGAAAAAACCAAACCCACTTCATTTTCTTCCAGAGAGCAACCTGTTCATGTAAATTATCAATCTTTAGACTTCTCATTTTTCCTAGGAAAGAACTAGGTCTAGATAAAACTGATGTGAAATTAAAACTGAACTATTCACTGATTATCTTGACCTCCAAGAAAGTTTATTCTGTTTTGTTTTTCTTCAGCACCACTTAATCCCCCAGGTTTTGGCATATGGCATTTATGAAAATGTTCTCAATCATTATCTGCTTGTATTTTTTTATATATATATTTTAAAGAATATTAATGTGTACATACTCTTCAAAGAAAAAGTTGGAGATGACAATCTAAGACGACGTTTTGTAGAGTGAGGAACCACTGTTCTGAAGAAAATTAAGCACAGATATGTAGGGAAAGGGAATTGCTGCTGAGCAGGACAAATCCATCTTTTTGTGGACCATAGAATGTGTGGTTGTAAAAGGAGGAAAGTCTTTCCTGGGAATCCCAGTGAAGATGCACTCTATTGTCAACACAGAAGTGATACTGGTATTATTTGCAGCTTGGGTTCCTCAACAGAGGCTAGAGAAGACTTTAATACAGCAACACATGTAATCAGAGAAACAGGAAACCCCTCAGCTTCACACAGAGCTGTCATGAACTTCCATGTGGCACCATATTTAGCCAGCTCCTTCCTGCTCATTCCGTCTCTGTCCCTTCACGGCTCTACAGGACATCATCACACCGTTTGGAGGGTCTAAGTCTTTCACTTCCCAAATGCAGTCTTCATCTTTTTCCTCCTCCACTCTAAGTGCACTTAATCAGAACGGCATCAAAAGCTGGGAGCAAAGAAAGGATGGCACATTCTGGTGAAGGAGGAGAAGCAGAGAACAACCTCACATGGAGTGAGGATGAATGCCAAGAGCCATCAGTACCTGTCCTTGCAGTGGGCTGCTACAGCTGAGGCACACAGTTCTCAAGGGTGGGATAAAGCCTCTCTCAAAAGAGAGGAGAGCTTTGCTATTCCTCAGGGGTGAAACAGCCAAACAATTCTGGCACCTCAATAATCAGTTCACCCTTCCCATGAGGTGCCAATGCTCTGATATCCACAATTCTGTGCACTCAGCCTGAACTACTGAGATTTATAGGGCAAACGAGCACATGTTTCAATTTTAGAAGTGCTGCCCTGAAAAGAAGGAGTGCCAAGCAGTGGGCAATCAAACAGGGAAGAGATTGCAGTTCAGGTAGATGTGGTTTGCTGCTGTCCACACAACTGATGATGCTTGCAGACTGCTGACCAGTTCTTGTCATGAAGAAAGCAAAGCACACATGTAATAGAGAGATCCTCATCCACCCCACCCCTTACAGTTGACAAAAGGATTAAAGGATTTCATCTTGCATAATTTGTTAGATAATTCAAGCAAAACAGTGAGAGAAAAATCTTTTAGACATGAAAGGAATTTTGACAGTAGGTTAGGAGAGTACTTGTATTTTACAGCTCTTGTCAAAAAAAAAAAAAAATAGCAGAAAGACTATTCATTTTTTTCCTACAATAATTAACCTTAGTCAATGTTGATGAAAAAGACTATCTTGCTTTGACTTGCTCTTTTAAACACCTGCCATAGTACCAACTGCCCTTAGCCATTTTTGAACCAGCTATGATTAGGTAAGGAGAGAATGCTGACATTTTCAAATAGAACAGGATGGTCCCAGTGACCCCCAGGATGAAGGAAAGGCAGCCCAAATTCACCCTAATACCAGGGCATTCTGATTTGGCACTATGTACCAGAATCTGGGGTTACATGTAGTATTTTTGGAGTTTTGGATAAGATGTCCCATTCCAGAAGCTTGAGGTAAACGTAGCACTGGTTCCAATTCAAAATAGCTTCCTAAGTTACTGGATGCTTTAAATATAGCATGAGAGTCCCACAGAGGCTTCTCAAGAGTGTGCACGGCACCCTAACCAGGTATAGTAAGTATTACAATGCATTGCAAATATTTTTATTCATACCACAAAGACTAATTGTCACTACAGCTGGCTTCAAACTGAGAACCCATAAATTGTTTAAAGTAAGCATGTGCCCTTAAGCCTGCCACTTTTAATAAGAATAAGGGTTTATGTCTGTATTAGGTATGGCTAAGCAAGAGAGGCATGGAGCCAAAATAGCCCAGAGGCTGGAATTTGGACTCTGAGCAAGGGAAAGGTGGGAATAGGGCGAGACCATGTGAAAGGCTGTGCTCCCTGTAATCCTCAGCTGCCATTGCTACAAATCAAGCATATTTGGAAGGATTTTGAGAAAGGTTAAAACCTATTTATGCACTGTGTCCAGGCACTGAACACCTGTGGCACAGATGATCACAACACCAGCTACGCACGTGGGAGGTGCAGAAAGTAACTCTACCCTCGTCGGGGGATTTGCATGCCTTTAAGACATTTGGCCCATTTCATCTTCCTAAAAGAAGAGCAAGATCTCAATGACTTTTTGGGAAGATGGCTGCTAACCACTACTACCAAAGAGAGGAGTCACCTTGTGGGAAGCCCATTCAAGATATTATCTGGAGCCATTCATAAGCTGAAAATGAATTTTTTGAGGGTACCTAATTTCAGGTACTTTCTTCCCTCTATTTATTGTGTGCTTTTTCACCTGTAAATCTCTTAGAAGAACACAAACAGTATTACATTTGGGGGAAATATTATACTCTTCATGGATCTGAAAAATGGGACATTTTAGAACTGTCCCCAAAGGATACCCAACAGGCTGACCTAAGCTTCAGGGCCAGCTTTATGTGACCAAGCTTTTATTTCTTTTACAACCCGAGTTTTATGATAGTAGCTAAATAAAATATTTTTTTAAAAAAAATCATCATCTATGCAATACATTTTGACAGGTGATACCTGGTAGCTTTTAAATATGTAATGTGAATTATGGGTCAACACAATGTGCCTTAACAGCACATTTATTGAGATCCTTGTCCTCACTCTGTACCTCCAAAAATGAAATTCTTTATGAATTAATGAATGTCATTTATTAAATATCATAGCATACTTCGATCAAATTAGTATTTAGGAATTTATACAACTGTAACAGAAAGCCTATTCAGATATTTTGTTCTCAGGTAACCTTTTTCTTAAGGTTTTAATTACACTAGTATAGAAGAAACAGCCCTATAACATGCTGTGTATAGAAACCATCCTTATCCAATTAGCATTATTCATTTCTACTAGCACAGTACTGCTGACATTGGCAGACAAGGTTTTAAATTCATTTATTTCCTCCAGACTTGGAGTTGCAATTGATTTTTACCATGTTCAGCAGAAATTTCCCTCCTTCCTCTCCCCTTCTCAAGATATTTCAACAGGGAGTAATAATTTACCTGCACAGTGATAACTTGGCTACTCTTGCACCACAACTCAGTGGAAAAGCAGAGCATTGTCTCACATTACACTGGACACTATTTAATGCTATATTATGCATTAAAATGGTGGCACCTCAGGTACCCATCTGCAGAAACTTCTAGTTACACACAAGCTGGCCACATGAGATTGTCCTCTCTTCCAGCCTGCAGTGAAAACTAGATTATAATGAAGACTATTACATTTTGTAATCATTTTCATACTTCCCCATTGCTACTCAAATTTTTGAATTTAAATACCCACATTTTGATAGTTATAGTGTAACATACACTTTATGCTACTAATTAGACAACAAGATAGGAACTGCTGTTGCTAGTATAGAAAGTTAATGACAACATATTCACAGAGCTAATTTCTCCTTGTGTTCCACTGGCTGGGGAACATTTTGCAATAATGTATTCAGAATGGAGATAATGATAGAGTTATCTGCCATGTTATTAAGACAGTCATTTACAGAGTTCAGACATCAGACACCAATAAAAAGTTTTACCTGAAAAAAAAAGCTTAGTGTTCATTTTAATTATAAAGCATTAACAGTTCAGCAGCTTTAAATTCATAATTTAATGGTTACCTCCTGATGTTTACTCATTCTAAAGGATGTGCAAAATTATTAACTTTAATAATAATTATGTAAATCTGAGGACTTCCTGAAATACCACATCAACTATATTCTCATATAAGTAAACTCTAGGTCAAAGACTGAACAATGTGTCAGACCACATTATCCAGTTGCCAGGGCACACTGTTAAATCTTAAAACAAATGAAAATGGAATATAACTAATTTGAGTTGTGGATCTGTTTCCTTAGGTTAAGAAAGCCTTTCCTCCCTCTTCCATAAAACCACAAGAGCTACTGTTAACCCCAGTTGTGAACTCAGTTTTTCACCAATCTCGAGCCCAAGTTTCCCACAGCTAACACTATATGACTCCTGTTCAAGGGAAATGCTGCATTTCCCTTCCTTTTGCAGAAAAGGAGGCTGCAAAGTTACTTTATAACTGAGCTGGCAATTGCATAGATATTATTCAGCCCAGTTATTTCATAGAATGAGTTCTTTTCACATATAATGCCACACAAGTATTGATGATTCAGCAACAAGCCCGCTCCAAATTAAAAAGCATACAGGAAGTGAAATGAAGAAAGAGCTTCAAACCCATGGGTTATGTATGTTGTGTAAGAACAGTCAGAACACCAGGTTTGATGATGTAACACCATTTAAAACCAGAACCTCAGCTAGTACTGGCCATTACTCACATGTATCTGGCCTATATTCTACCAGGGTGTTTGTTTCTCCGGAAATTCAAAGCAGATAGAATTGAAGAACACAGCCTTAAATAGACAATTGCTGCACAGTATCTGTGCAGAACACATAATTTTCCTTATATACCCCTGACCTTCAGCAGTGGACTTAGTATTCAGTGAGTACTTTAATCACACAAACAGATAAGAGCAGTTCCCTTTGTGTTCCAAGTAAGTACTTGATTTAAAGGAAAAATCATTTGACCAAGAGCTGCAGCTAGCTACATGCTGTTCCTGGAAGTTATTTTGTCAAGTAGAATACATGCATTCAAATCACATTGCCTTATCACGCTACAGTTTAAATAAAAAATTGTAATAAAAGCACTCTTCAACAAATAAACCTGAGTTTAAAGTTACCACAACAAACTTCATGGATTTTTCAGAATATTTTCTGCAAGGAAAGAAAACAAAAGCTTCTTATTTCTATCATGACTGTTTACCAGAAGGGAAAAATAACCCATCTTGTGCTGGAACTGCTTTGAATACAAAATCCTGTATTTGCTGAAATCAAACCTTCTCTAAAGTGTTAGTGGCTCTGGTGAAACATCCATTGGGATTACTTCTCAGACCTGATACAGTATTTTTGGTCAAGACATGTTGTCTACCTCAGAATAACTAATTCCTTACCTCTTAGAGCACCTGCACAGCCACATTTAAAACTCTGTTCTGTTTCTGCCTCCCCAGTATCCTGGGATTTTTTGATCCCCAGGTGCCAAAACTCATTTCTCTGGTCCAACAACTATTATTTGAATGGAACGCAGCTAGAGAATTTGCTCCCTCTCTCCTTGTCTGACATAGACATGACACTAGATGCTGTCTACTGGAACATCTCAAATAAACACTACCAAATCAGGAGGCTGAGGAGTTACTAGTAGGGCTCAGGCTCACAGAAACACAATCATTTCTGATGTAGCTGTAAACATACCAGAACTGGCTTGCAAATTAGTTTGAAAGCAAACATATTGCCTCAGATAACTAGCACCCTCCTAGGATACTGACATTGTTTGCATATATAACAAATAATTGCAGGTAATAAAATTCAGAATGCTCTAACTTCAGATGAGGTGACTGTTACTGGAGAAGTAATCAACAAATTAAACAGGTTATCCCAAAGAAATGCTGATGCCCACAGAATAGTTGTTTCATCAAAAAAATAGATAGTAAAATTTTGGAGTGTTCTGAAAAGCTGGCCTGGAAGGACTCAATTTTCCTCTCACAAGGAGCTATTTTGACTTAAACTGTAAGAAGACTGGAAGAATGTGAAATTGCTCAGGTGTGAGAAATTACTACAGGTAAAAATTTGTCTAGGCATAAAACAGTCATTATATTAAATGGCTCACTTCCTTCTCAGAAGTTGACTTTCCTTTGAACCTAAAAGGAAAAAGGAAACATCTCTACTGAGTACTAGTTAAATAAGACGACTCCTAGACTTCTAGAGGACACTAGACTTATCTGTTAGTTTAGTAGAATATCCACTATCATAAATACTAATCTATAGATTTTGATATGGTGAAGGACTTTTTATTTGGAGATTAAAAAAAAAGAAACAACCCTCTCAAAGCTGCAGTTGCAGCTTTAGGACAACTACTCAGCAGTCTGATTCACCAAAGGTGGATGCTTAACAGGTGATGTGGTACCAGCACTTCAAAAGAACTTGCTGAATTTTTTCAGTTCAGTTAATACAGGTAAATTCCATTTTTCTGATTATAGTTTATGTACAGCACCACATGGCCATTCAAAGAACAGCTGCAGAATGCTCAGAGCCTGACCCAGATCATCTGAGGCCTCCCTGCATTCAAGAATAGAAGAAAAAAAGTGAAGAGGGCCTGCCTTCCCTCCTCAGTTGTCTGCTGTAAGGCACTGATAGGCAATAGCCCACAGGAAATGAATACTCTCACACAGCTCCTCTAAAGCAAAGGCAGTGACAGCCAGAGGTTGGCATATGCATGCTAGGGAGTGGAGGAGGGACAGGAAGCAATCAGCAAGAGATGCTGATAAAAGGAAAGAGCCTAACAACTGTGAGAAAAAAAACCTTCCTGCTCCTGCAGAGACCGACTGCAAAATGCTAGACCAGGGGTTTCCCTAGACTCGAAAAGCTGTTTCAGGCTGCTTGTAGCAGAGTCAGTATACAGATCAGTTAATTTAATTCTTTTTGTAGCAATGTTTGCTATTTTTCCTCCCTGGACTTACATCATCACCAGATTTCAACCTTTTCATCACTGAATCGAATAAAGAAAAGTATTTCTTTAATGTTTTTGTTTTGTTTAAACACTATCTCCTGTTTTAGGCTCTGGTTTTTGATTTGGAACCCAAGCAGCTAAAAAAAACCTCTATTAGGAAATACAAAACTGTATGGATAACTACAGAGTGAATATACCAGTCGTGAGTTACCACAGTGATTTAATATTTCCACTACCTCAGATAATGACAGCTCCTTCACACCTTTCAGCTCACTGCATCACTTACAGGCCAGCCTGTCTCACTAGAAAAGTTTACTGTTCAGAAATAAAAGATTCAGAATTATAGGAAGATGTTCTGTTATTGCATCCAATCATGTACAATTGTACCATCTTAGGTAACACGGCAACCCAGCACTTAGATAATTAACTATGTCCAAAAGCCTTCTTACAGAGGATTAGGCCTATAAAATTAATGAATTCTGCTTGCTTCCAGACAGTTCAAGCAGCAGGAGAAAATAAACAGATTTGCTGCCCAAGTCAATTTGGAAAGACCAGATTCATGTAAATGATCATACCACTGGTGACAGCGCTCAGCACTGCCAGCAACCTGCAAGCTGACAGATGCTCAGCTTTACTAAGCCTGTCAATACTGTTTTCCTACGTCTGCTACCTGCTCATGACATCTCATGACAGAATTTGACATCTCAAAACAGAGTCTGACATCTCATGACTGAATTTTTCTAGTGGGTAGGATGGTCTGCAGGGCGGGGACTGGACAAATAGTTTAGAGATGATTTCCTGATGCTATTGTTAAAGGAGTGTGAAAACTGCAGAGTGACCTTAACTCTTCCCTATTTGTTTCTGTCTCCTGTTTTCTTGTTCCCACCCTCTATGTTAGTCAGGCATTTATTTTTAGATAAAGAACAGATAAGCAGAACAATCCATTTCAGGGGAATACATCTTCACCTGTCACCCAGCTGACTGACTGTCACTCCTGTGCATTATGCTGTTGACTATTTAGCAATGAGCTGATCACCTGGGCCTACCTGAATGGAAGAAAACACTGTGTCTCAGACAACCTTTTAAAGATTTCTTTAGAAATGAACTATTATGCCAAACAGCTCTGTGTAATTCCCTTCCCCATCCACTGTGTTAAGAGCATTTTTCCTGAACAGAAGCATTTGTAACCCCACAATCCTGTATTGTGCTTTTCTCAACAGGTTTCAAAGACCTTCAGGATTTCTCCCCTGCTCTCCAGGTAAAGTGTGAGGTGAGTGGGAATTGTACTGGGCTGGCTGACAGAGTGCAGGTCAACAGGTACCCAACTTACATCTATGCATGGGCTAGCTTCATAATGGCACAATACTGGTGCTCTCTTTCAGGAGGGTGCTTGGAAACATGTTGGTCTAATACTATAGATGGGATGAACAACCCCACCGTGTTAGACACCTTCCATCTTCTTTCTCAGGAGCTTAGAGGCAGTGCTCTTGCAGCATGACAAAAGAGCACAGAGCCTTCATGAGAAAGGAGGAATCTTTCTATTCTCTGTGGCCCATAGTCAAATTAATTGGGGGCAGTCAGAGCACAATGAACATGTCTGCATGCAAACCCAGTCTGCAGGCTTAGAAGGACACTGAGCACATGCAGCCAAAAGGGCCATGGCACATCTGACATTAAAAGCAATTATAATAAGTTGAAGTATTTGGAGTTCAGTAGTCACCTTGCACATAGAAAGTCTAATCTCATGTCAGGGCAGCAGTGGATCAAAACCAATCCATAAATAGGTGTACAGCATCAACTAGCAACATTTAGAGCTGTGTGCCCTTTCCAAGAAGGAGATGTTCCTCACAGTTATCTTCTCTCCCCTCCTCCCCATGAGGAGTATCTTAAAAATGTAAGTACAGCTTCCCTTTTCCCACATAATAAGACTGCAACTATGGCTAAGTTCATAGGTCAATTCATTTATGACTGCAATTTCTGATCTCTTTGGAGACATGCAATGATAAAGAAAAAAACAGATTATCATCAAAACTTATGTACTACACTGTGTTCCAATTAAAAACATCACAGCCAGAAGGCATAACTATCCCAGCTCCCCTTGAAAGAGGCTATGCTAATTCCTGTATGTCTGCTTCTGCCCTCATAAGGCAGGCTCTAAAATCCAACCCCCTCCCAAAGCTGTAGTCCCAGCTAAGAAGTGGGCCTCGCTGGGAAGGAGTTAAAAACCATTTAACAGTGCTTTCTGACACTGCTGTGGCTGAAAATGCAGCCAGCTCTGTGAAGAGCTAATTCCTGCACACCTCTGGGAATTCAGCAGTTGCAGTTTCACTTCTGCTCCTCCTATGCTCTCAAAAGCCCCATGAGAATCATACAGCCTTTGGGCATAGTGTTTACACTTTCACAGATTACAATCTGAGACAATGAGCTCTTTGGGAAACAATTGGCTTTTCATTACAGATTGTGTCATATACAGTGCAAGTGCTACAGCCCTGGCCCACGGCTGACAGACTTTAGGTATGATTGAATGACTTGTAAGAAAATAATCAACACCATACAGTGCAGGCAGCAAAGTATCATGAAAACACCTACAAAAATACGATGGCACCTCTCTGTACTTACCTTGAGTGGGAGGAGAAAAGAAATACCAACACTATTTAGGAGCAAAATTAATCTGAGTTTATAAAGAGAATTTATTTTTGTAGACAGGAGGTATTTTATGTTGTTTTTGCTTGTTTGCTTTTGATAATACTGCCAGAACAGCCTTCTTTGCAATTACTATGCTGTAAAAGGAGTTATGAAAAGTATACCTCATCAGCATAGGCCTTAGTATTAAGGTAAATGTGGCTCTGTCTTCCAAGAAAGGGATAATGTGCATAAGAACAAGGGAGATCAGATGATACAGTTTCACAGGATGAATATGAAATAGCATAGCTAAGATTTCAGAAGCTTACCAACTGACTTTGAATCACATTTTGTACCCACAACTTAACAGACTGTATTTTTTCATTACGAAAAAATCAACATAGTTTTAAAAGCAGTGTAGGTGGCATTTTTTATTATTATTTTTGCAGTGGAGCAGACCTTTATTTGCATTCTACTTGTTTGTCTGATTAAATCATTCTGGTATTTCTCTTACATACTGTTATGTAAGTAACCTCTCTTGTCACTGTACCACAAAATAAGCCTTCTGCAGGCCATTTGTGGAGGAACCAAGACCTCCCTAGAAAGGTCTGAACAGTTTGGAGCAGATTGGAGACTGTCAGAAACAAGAAAAAAAGAAGGGAGCTACCAGAAATCACACAGAACTATCTTATAAGAAAAAAGTAGGTAAGGGAAACACAAATATCCTGAAAACCACCCAATGTTAAAAATTTTTATGAAACTGAGCTAATTCAGGTAATAGGACTACTGAATCACAACATCTTAAAATAATGCTTCAAGGGGAAGAGAAAAGAAAAAGGCAGCTAGGAGATATACGGCTGTAACTGACAGATACACCAGGTAATTAATTATTAAATCCATGCTGTTTGTCAGCTGCAAATGGAAGGCTTCTGCATAATTTAAGACAGTATTTTAAGTACTACTGAGTCTTCTGCTTGACATGTCTAATTTTTATCCAACTATTGCACCCCATCACAAGAGGGGACACATCCCTGTCTTTGCTCAGTTTTAACACTTGACTTCACATACTTAAAAGCAGTTACAGAAATAAAATAGAAATAAAATTCTGTATTCCCATTCAGAGTTGTTCTACTCCCTCTCCCCCAAATTGCACCAGTGAGGCTCCTATAAGCAGAGAAAGAGACAACACTGTACAGAACAGACCTGTAAGCTTACTTAAAAGAGACAGTATCACCATCCATAAAAATATACTAACCACAACTGTCTGCCTGAGGCTTTATCAATGCCAGGTTGTACTTGGAACTGGTACATTTCTAGTTCACATTACATTCTCTTTATTCACACCTAGGTGCAAAGATCTCAATTCTGCTAGGCCAGGTCGAAGTATACACACGACTGCCATATTCCAACCCAAACAAGCTCAGCAATGTTTTTTTGCACACTTACTCTGGAGATGGTCAAGGGCATGTTGAAGTCCTTGCCCCCTTGCAGTCGGAAGCCCCAGGGTCCAGGTCCATTCAGAGTCACACTGTAAGCCATGTTGTACCGCTTTCACTGGCAGCAACAGGGCACTGCGGGACAGAAGGACGGGGCAGACAGAAAAAAGTGTGAAAAAACAGACTGAGAACAGGGAAGAGTTTTACATAACGAAAGCAATTCTCTCTCTGCCTTGCCTGTTCAGTCTTGCTCTGATACCACCTAAGAATAGATGGGAGCTATAATGCAGATGCTGATATCCCAGCTGAGTAGGGCCCATAAAAGGTTTGTAACCAGACACCTACTATGCAAAGACTTCATGACTCAGAGGTCTAATATAGTCCCCAGGGAAGGGGACAGATCTTTCTAGGCTCCTCAAGCCCCTCATGCTGCTCAGTTACTTTATGGACAAAACATATGTTTTAATAAAGCAAGCAAACAAAATCCCAAACACCCAAGTCTCTTCACTAATCTGTTAACAACTACAAAGTCATTTTTAAATTCTGCTTCAGCACACAGGTATCTTGCACTGTGACATATAATCCAAGTTCTTTCTATATAGATCTTCTGTAGCAGGAAAGGCACCAAGAAAGTGTCAACCTTCTTTTGCAATGCTTTGTTAAACTGAAAAAAATATATACTACATGTATTTAGCATCGCCAAAAA
>VXBB01008830.1:511170-575514 GCA_013399915.1 Illadopsis cleaveri | reverse complement strand
CCGCCGCGAGGGGGCGCTGGGCGGGCGAGGCGGCGCGGGAGGGGATTTGCCTCAGGCGGTGGCGCAGGGACCGATCCGCAAGGAAGCCGCTGCTGGCGGCGTGTAAATATCCGAGTTTGGGCCGAAATCACCTCGAGGCCGCGGTGGCAGAGCGGGAAGGTGACACAGAGCTGTGGGGAGCGGTTCGGCCGAGCGCCAGGGCAGCAGGTATCCCGGGGGGCGGGCGTTCCGCGTCTGAGCCCTTAGGGAAGGATGCGAGGGATGAAATGGCGGCGGGAGCGGGGGGGCTGCGCCCGCGGGTAGGACCAGGAACGCTTTGGAAGGCGGCGAGGGCGGCCGGGAGGGGCTGCTGTCCTGCCCAAGTTCAGCAAGAGCCCTTGAGCCTTATGCGTTAATGCTTTGCTGGCTTGGAGCCCGCAGCCTTCAGCCCCTTCGCTCACCGCCTGCTGCCCCTTTGCTCGCCGCCGGAACACGAGTGAGAACAGTGGTTTCATCCACTGACCCGCAGGAAAAGTGGAAGCGAGGTTGTTTTCCCCCACTGATTCACTGGTCTTGATAAGCAATGGTTGTTTTAGTTAGATGGAAAAGTTAAAACGACGTCCCGAGAGGAGACAAAGGGTTTGGAAGACAAAAAATGCAGAACGAACAATTTAGTTGCTCACCAGGATACTGATGCTGAGATGATTTAAGAGATTGAGCCTTGTGGTGCCTTCTCATGGTCCTGCTGAGTGCTGTCAAGGAGCAGGCAGTCCGCTCCATACATCCCCCTATTCAGCAGTTCTGTTTGGTTTGCTTTTTTGGCTTTCTATGTTATGTTCCCCAAAGTAGCCCGCAGAAAGTCAGCTGTTTTCTTAGTACGACAGAGCCGCTGCTTTATGAGTTTGTTAAAAATTTTTTAAAAAGGAAAAGCCTGTTCCCAAGCGTTGAGCCGCTGGAAAGGCGTGCGGTGCCCCGTGGCATCGCAATCCCCTGGGATTTGCCCAGGAGCGAGAATTCCCCGCGCCGGGAAGGGCCCGGGCGGGCGGCCCCGCGCTGGCCCCGCTGTGGTGCCGAGAGGCCGCGCCCGGTCAGCACCAGGGACAGGGCCGGGCCCGGGGCGAAACCCCCGCGCTGAGGGGCCGAGAGCGCCGCACGGGCCGCCACAAACACAGCAGTGCAATCGCTGAAATACACAGCCCTTTTGAGAAGTTCCTCAGCTCCAGCCGACTTGAAAGGGTCGCAGTTCAGGTTTAGTGTTTCTTGTCTTGTGGAAGCTCAAGTCTCTTTACACTTTAAGTACTGACCCCTCTTTTGGTCCAATACACAGGATGCATATACAAGGCCAAATATAAAATTCAGAAATATGAAATCCATATGAATATGGATTTTGGCCAAATATAAATTCAGAAATAATCAGATCAATTTTTCCTAAAAAAAAAATTGATCTAAATTATTTCTGAATTTATATTTGGCCAAAATTCATATTCATATGGATTGTGAATTTATGGTAGTTGCAAAAATATTCCACTGACAAGTTGGCTTATATCCCCAAAAGAAACATTTTGCATCTTGTGATAAGGTGAGCAACCTCGTAAAGTGGCATACTTGGTGTTTTAGGCTGGAAAACATGATCCAGATGGTGGAAAATTATATTTATTTCATGATGTTCTGTTAGATTATCCCATTCTATGTGTGATTAAAAAAATCATATTTAGATTTAAGGACTTATACCTGAGCCTTTCCAAGGCCTTCAATAACCTGATTTCCTGCTCCCTGGTAAAAGTATCAGCCAGGATGACTGGGAATTGGCCAATAATCCTGTGGTGGATCAGTTTTGCTTCAGACTTTGTTTTTGTTTGAAACAGGATGAAACACACTGGCTTGTGTATTTCTCCATAGGTCACTCAAGGCTGGGGAGCTTGAAAATATGGGAGCTCTACCTGCTCAGCATTCTCTAAAAGATCCTGCAGGCTTGTTCCCAGAAACTTGTGCCTGTCATTTGGAGGGATAAATGCTCTGTCCCATTTTTCTAGAAAGCACTAGTGACAGTATTGAACTCATATTTTAAGTGATGTTTCAGAAAAATGTTGCTTACCTACCAATGTCCTTGGAATAGTTCCCTGAAACACCTTTGGGGTCCCCACATAGTATGAAAAGCTGAGCACTGAGACTGCACTGGCCAGGCCATCTTGTGCAAACAATCCTATTTGCATTCTGGAAAGCAGCTTACTGGCACATCTAGCTGTCCATTTTCCTCAGTGACTCGCTCAGTGTGATTTGCTTTTGACCCATGAGTTTCATTCCAGTCTGGGCAATTTCCTTCACTGGAAAATTCAGATAGTTCTGTCAAGGGCTGATTTTCTGCAAGTCTTTCTCCTGGTGATTTATCCTTTCTTCTAATCACAATCTGATCTCTCAAACTGATTCATCAGCTGTTCAGCCTCAGATCACTCTCAGAAACATTGTTTTCCTTGTAAATAGGCCCCTCATTTTTCATAAATTTCTGCAGTATAGTTTCATTACATATATCAGGTACTTTAGTAAGCTGTCTGCACATTTTATTTGCAGTAATTTTAAACCGAAGTTGCAACCACGACAGGTGGAAACTTAAAGGAATGGCTGCTACCCAACAAGGCTGGCCTCCTCAGGTACTGAGGGGCTCCTCAGCAATGATGATATTGGGGAAATTATCAAGTGCAGACACTGCAGCACAAAGTATGGATATAATTTCTCCTGGGATAATGCTTTTGACATCTCTTCTCACTCTCTGCCCAGCTAAAGGAGATCTGAGTTCAGAAATAAACTAGTCACAATTGTGGCTTTCTGAGAGCCCCTACTGAGGAACAAGTAACTAGGAAGAAGATACTGCCTTTGGTTTGGATGGGCTGGGTAGGTGTTACTTCTCTGTGCAGCACTGATGTGACCATTCAGACAGAAGTGCTGACATTCAGAGGAGTGCAGACCTGGCCTGCATTTGCACTGTCATTTACCCAATCTGTAACAGCTCCAGTAAATGAGGCTGTTCCATTTGTGGTTGCTTGGCAGGTCTGATTTTCCCAGTTCTTTGCACATGCTGTGTAAGGGGGCAGGAGAGTCAGTGGTTTGTTCCTTCTGTCACTGGCAAATAAACGGAAAATTTACAAAACAACTCACAATTTTCACTTCCCTTCTGACAAAAGACTAGGAGTAGTTTCTTTAAAAATAGGGCTATAGATATGTCCAGTTAAGAGTCTGATTCATGTGGTATTGTGTTCTGGCATTGGCAAAAAAGCTGCCAAAGGAATCTAATACTTTGGATCTCTAAAATTATTTTGTTTTGCAGAAATTTTACAGAAAATCTTAGGAACATGTAGCAAGCACAGATGAGGATCATAGTTTTAGTGACTCTACCTTAGTAACTTTATCCTTGTAAAATAGAGATTCATCATTCCCATTTTCAGTCTCACCTTAATAATTTTGCAGGCTTCCTAGTGTTGCTTACATATAAGAGCAAAACAAACACACAAAGCAATTAATGAAAATGTGAAGCTGTTACATATAGTTCAATAGAACATTGTGAATGTCAATTCTAAAGTGTTGCTCAAACATGAAAAAGAAGGCTGTCCACATGATAACCTTCTTGGACTGTTCCTGTCGTTTCCCTGGGCTCTATTATTAGCATAACATTCCTGGTACAGGATGAAAACAGAGTTATGGCACTAGGTAATTCAGAAGGGACTGTCAGCAGGATGAACCCCAGAAATGCTGCTTGACTTATAACCCTCACCACTTTCATGCTAAATTTGGACTAATCTGGCCCCAAAATGTCAGCACGATTGTCTTGTGCACTGATTTTAGATAGAAGAAAACCTGGAATTCTGTTAAAAATTAGTATTTTCAGTTAGTTTGGCTAAATAAATGTTGTCCTCTTACTTCTAAAAGTTAAACTCAGTGTTTAACTGTAAATACTCAAAATACTCAGCTGTAAATGCAGGCTCTTTGTATAAAGGGAAAGGTGAATCTCTTGCCACTTGTTTCCTGTGGTATTTCTCTGCATCCCTCTGTTGAAGATTGATTAATCCATTATTGCATCTTTCTTACAACTGGCACTGTTATTCTTCTGGTTTAGTATGCAAAACCTTCCTGAATGTGCCTTGCAGCACTCCAAGAATAAAAGATATGACTTTTTACAGCTAATCTTGGGTACTGCACTAAATTGAATTGCCCAGCACATAGAAAGAGTTAATGCCCTACTGTGACTCAGAACTGTCTTTGATGCTTAGCACAAAGCAGTGTCAGCTGAGTAGCAGCCTTGTTCAGTTTGATTACTTGGTGCCTTGAGCTGATGATTTTTCAGTTGAGCCCATTGATTTGTTGAAGTAGCTTTCATTGGGGTGTCTGAAAACTGGGATAAACTTTGCTGAGGAAACTGTGAGCTAAGTTTAACTTAGCTGCTGCTGGAGCCTGAGTGCTGGTATATGCTTTTCTTCAAAGGATAACATCTCAGTGGCCAACTTGGAAGTAAGATCCAGAATATCTTGATGGTCAGGTGTTAAATACACAACTCACTAGACAGTAACTGAGCAACCAGCTCTGTCCATGCACAATGTTTTCATGCAGTAAGCAGAGTGAAGGACTAATAAAGTCCTTCATATCAAAAAAAGTTCTAGACCATATCTGCACAATCACAATAAGTAAAATAAATTTATTTTGTAGCTTTATTGACAGTTTCAGTAATTCAAAGTTTGTTTAGGGTCAGCCAAGCTTTCCAACCGAGGGAGGGCAAGTGGGATACAAATTCAGGATCCTATTGTATAAGTAGCCTGTTTCAATTCCCCCATTGTTTAAAGCAGTGCATGAGTTAACAGGAATAGAGCTCCCAGACAAGTCAACAGGAATGTCTTACTCTTTATTCCATTTTGATTATTTTGTTCTTCAGCCCTTTCCTTTACATTCTGGATATAAGTTATAGAGGGAACAGAATAAAAGTTTTAGTGATGAGCTTTTTTTCTTCTTCTGAGCTCTTTCAAGTTTAGATCAAGTAAACTAGTAACAGTCAAATTTTACTGAAGTCAAATAATTCTGCTGGAACAAAGCCACTAGCTCTTGGAAGGAGGAAGCAGAGAAAGACAAGTGCCTGCAAGTTAGTCACATGTTGAAACAGAAACATTATGGGGTCCTCTTGACTTGTCAAATCAACCAACATTTTGAGTGCAGTTTCATGTGATTTGCACTGTATATGTAATAGCTGTGAGTGTTGCATTTGGGACTTGCAAAGATTTTCAGTTGTTGAAGTCCAATTGAATGTCCTTTGGACCACCAGAATCCTTTTTCAAATCTCTGTCTCCAGTCCTGAGATACAAAACTGGAGAATAAATATTAGTATTGTGAAAATCTTAAGCAAGTTGTCCCAAAGACACAAAGTGCTTAGTAGAGGATGTTGCTTTATTGCCACTGGACGTTTTGGCTTTTAACTGGAAAATTCAGAACTGGTTTACAATCCCCATGAAGTTGTTTAATTACCATGATTTTCTGTTCAGAGAATTCCCCTTATGTAATGGGTGAGAAACCCAGTTCCCATCAGGATCCACCTTGTATGGCTGAATTCTCTGAATCCTTTTGCTGTAAGTCTTCACTGGTACCATGCCATTCTTACTTGTGTGGCTGTTCTGGTATGACATCTGGTCTTGATCATCTTTTGGCTAAAGAAATGCCCTGATCGTATACCCCAAATCCTGGGTTTTCCAGAAATGGCTTCCAGTGATGCTGGACAGTGAGCCGTGTTACTTTGAAAACTCCTGCAGTAATTTTATTTTGAAAAGCTGGAATTCATGCAGCTCACACTGTTGCCGTGTTCATGAACTGCTCTAAGAAGCAATTGTCTTTGTACTGTGACCCAGTGAAAATGGAGCAGGTTCAGCTGTGATGGGACTCTTTCTATTTCAGGAAGCAGCACAGTGAAGGGAAGCTGCAAGCTGCAGCTCTGTGCTGTGGCCTCCTTAGCCCTGTCTCTGGAATCATTATGGTCTGGCTCCTGCATGTGAGGAAAATCAAGGATTCAGTGAAAGGAGCAAGGAGAGATTTGACACAAGAGGGTAACTCTGAGTCCCTTTTCTGGCCCACAAACAGAAAGAGAAGATGCCTCTTTCATATGAAGCTACTGTTCTTCAACATTTTTGGAGTCCCTAATTTATTTGCAATCAGTTTAGTTTGATGCAATGCTAATGGGTATCCTGAACTGTGTTTTCTTATTTGCTTCTTTTGCCTTTGGTCATAGTCTACCATCACAGTTTGGGGTAAAACAAGAATTAAAGCGGGTGTGATTTATTGAAATGGAGTTTCACATCATGTTTCATGGAATTTACATGGTTTTAGTTCCTTCAGGTGAAAAAAACCCGGTATCTACAGTGCCTAGAGAGAGCAGCTCGTTCTGTGTGAAGCTTACCTCTCATCTGACTGAACATAATGATGCTGAACCTGAAAGGCTGGTGTGGCTTTTTCTTTTTCAGAGGAATGATTTTCAAAAGGAATCCATGCAGTGAATGTGATGAACCACCAATCTGCCTGATGCTACTAGCCCAACTCTGTCCTTCATCAGATGAAGTTCTCTTCTTACTTCAGTGAGCAGCAGCAGAAAGTGAGTTTTAACAAGTGCATCTGGAAAATAGCACTTCAAATAAGATCTATCAGTACACATTTAAGGGTTCTGCCATGTGCTTCTGTTACTCAGAGCCTTCAGCTGAGGACAGCAGCATCAAAAGGATTCATATTTTTAAATCACAGTTGGAGGGTTATTATAAGCCCAGACTCCATCTGTTTATATGTTAAGGTGGAAGCATAAATAGTTCCTTTAAAAGCCAGGAGGGAGCTGTGTTTAATTAATGCTGGTTTTGCCACCTGAGGGCATTGTGGCTGCTTGGAAGGGGGTACTAGAAGTGCCAACTACTAAAAATTGAAAGAAGGTGGTGATACTGCTGGGAGGGCTTGAAAGCAGGATTGTCCATGGGATGAGTGTCAGGGAATGCTCATCTGCAGCACCTGGCAGGTAGAAGGGAGCTGAGACCTGATCAAGAGATCAGGATTTGAAAGGGAAGTGGGGGGACAAGCAGCTCTTTTGTACCATCTTCATGGAAAGGGTAAGCAAGGGCCTTCCCTCTGGCCCTGTGGGTTAACTAGAGAACAGTTGACTGGTCCTGCATTGCTGGAAATAGGGAAAATGAGAAGAATCTCTAAGGGATGTGGACTGAGCTAAGCAGGATTTCTGCAGTCTGCACAAGAGGATGAAGGTGAGCAATCACACTGGGAAAGAACTTGTAAGTTTAGATCTGAAACTTTTTTTCAGAAAGAAAATCAATTTTTCTTTGTTTGTTTTTAAACCTCTCTTTCTTGCTTTCCTTTTTCTTTGAAAGTGAACTTGCATAGCATATCTAATATAGACAAATAAGGGAAGCAGCATTACTGAAAACATTGTCATATGTTCTGTTCTATGGTTATGTGTTTACAGCCATGACCAGTCCCGTGTATGTTAATGCTGCTGGGACTCTGATGAGAACTGATTTCCTGGAAGTCACAGGTCAGCTCTGGACAGTTACCTTAGGGATTCTGGCTTGCTGTGATAATAGCCACGTGCTCCAGCCACTAGAACTGCTTCTATAAGCTTTTAAGAGTATAGTCTTATTTTCTTTCTTTCCTTTCATGGTGAGCCTTACTTTACTCTTAACAGTTCTTGGAGTTCAGGCTTTGATGAATTGCCCTGTTTTAAATCCTTTGATATTAATGGAGCTCTTTTGTGCATGAAAGTAGAAGTTGGTCCTGAAAATGTAACTCATGTCTGGACAGGGCAGAAAGAACTATCTGATGTTCAGAGCAGGCTAAACCATACAATGTTCTCTGATTTTCATTCTAGACAACATTCAGGGAAGTTTGTGGAAACCTTGTTGGTTTGATTTTGTAGTGCTTCACTCAGTTTATGTTACCCTTGTTTCCTGGATGACACTGCTGGTCAAGGATTCCCTTCCTCCATGAACAATTTCTGCCCCCTTAATAGAGCAGAAAACCCTAAAAATTATTTTACCACCTGTTTGACTTTGCTCACTTCAAGGGACAAACCTTCATATTTCATATAGGGCTTTTGATCATAAACAGGTACACAATTGCATGCTACATATTTTTCTTAGTTAAAACTAACCAATAAAATGCCTGATTCTACTTCACTCATGTTACCTGCAAGAAACAGCTGAAGTCTGTGTGATGGGCATCAGTAAATTATTTCTGTTGAGAAAAAGAGTGCCTATGCATCCATTGTCCCCTTCAGTAACAATCTCTTTCACATGTGATAGTGTAGTTTAGATGTTTTGATAATTGTATAGTAAAGGAAGAAAATGTGAATAAAATAAATGGAAAAAATAAATTCTATGTCCAGTTGTGAATCTTGGAACAAACTGTAAAAGCTAGTTGAGAGTAGCTACATGATGATGAAGAGCATATTATCTCTATTTCACAGGCAGAAATACTTAGATATGAGAAGATTAGGTAATTTTCCCAAGGTCACACAGAGAACATGGAAAAAAGAAAAAATAGAATCTTGAACTTCTGATTCAAACTTTTATTCATTTTTTCAGGACTGTCATTCCTCCTCTTGGTAAGGGTTTGCTATACCCAAGTGCTTGCTGCCTTCTATCAAATCAAATTTGCAACTCAGCTCACCTATCAGTTTTAACCTTGGCTTTAAAAAATCTGAAACTTAGAAAAAATATTTATGTAAAGTTCCGTGGCATTAGCAGCAAATAAATTCACTAACTTTTAGTACTGACCTAACATACCCTTAACTCTTTCATTTCACTTGTGTGTCCTGAGGGGTTGTGTAAGTGTTTATGCATATGATTAACTTTAGGCATCTGAAAAACTTAAAAAGAAAGCAGTTTTACCTGTTTTACAGCAAAGGGTGCATCTGGGTGTGTTAAATACATTTTTGAAGTACTGAGGCTTTTGAAGAAAATGCTGTTACATTAGAGGTACAGTCACTTTCTTTGTAACCTTTCAGGCATGGCACTGTGTGGAAGGGTATAGATTTTCCTTTTTATTTTTCAGGTCAGTGGAAAACATTGTAGCAATTGTAAGTATGCCTACAAATGTCCCACAGTCTATTCAGGAAACGTTCCCCTACGAAACTTTACATTGGAGACCGTGTGCTATACAATGATGTTGTCTCAGATTTTTGTGTGTTTCCAAACCATCTTCTTGTATACCTGTGGAAGTCACAGTGAAGTGTAAATGTTGGGGGAAATGAGCAATGGCTTTGCTTTTACATTGTGGATAAAACATACCCCACAAAAATTCCCCCTAGTAAGTTATTTACATAGGTGTCATGTTTATTTTTTTACATGCATGGTGAGATTTACTCTCAGGTTATGTCTGTGCACTGGCACAGCTTATCCAGAGCTGCAGCTCTCTATGCTCTACACCATACCCAAGGCTTGATTCAAGCCTGATAAAGTTGCACATTCTACCTATTCTCCAAGTTGCAGTCAGCATCAGAAGACCTGCTTAGGCCATTTTTGCTGTGCTTCTGAGGCATAGACCTGGTGGATTATGACTGAGTATGGATTGCAGTAAGCCAAATGAAAGTGGGTCTTAAAAAGGTTCTCCCATATAAAGTCTCCTTGGCAAGGATTGGTTAAGATTTTCCTGAAAGTGATTGAAAATATCTTTATTACTAAATCTACATAAATACAGGTATTTGTGTAAGTTTACAAGGCAAAAAAACCCAAAAACAAACAAACGAGAAAAACAACAAAAAAAACCCCCAAACCCACAATCAAATCTAAGTCTCCCCCCTGCCAAAAACCAACCAAACAAAAACAAACAAGCAACACCTCCAAAAAACCCAAACGAAAATAAAGCAAAAAACCCCTTAAACAGAAGGGTAGGGAAGAAAATTTCACTCTGAAGAAGGGTGAATCCCCTCCCATTTTTTCACAGACACTGGGGTAGTCCTACTATTTACCCCCCATTTCAGGTGCATCTTAATTTTGAGAGCCAGTTTCATTGTCAAAAGAGTTTGTGGGCTAATATGCAAACCAACCACCATGACTCTTGAGTCTAGTATCATGGGATTCTGACATCTCTCTATTCAGTGAGTGAGCATTCTCCTACACTGATGTAACTCTTGCACCATTTTCTTTGCTCTGCAAGCTGGGTGTTTAGAATTCCTGTGCTGTGTCTCCAGCAGAGTCCTGGTGCTGCCAGAACTGCTGTAACTAAGTGTTTTCCTACAAAACACAAACAAAATTTTTATAACTGGTTTGTATCAGACTGTTAAGCTGGATTTGCTGTGGAGAAACTTTTCTGCCTTAATTAAGCTTATGCTGAAGAGCTGCTCAGTCTGTTTTCCCTAGAAGGGAAGTAAATAGGACGGCTTGTAAATCTTGTCAGCTGTGGAGTTTGCATGAGTTTGAAAATGAGCATTTAGGTTATAAATTCAAGGGGGTAAAGAAGACAGAGTAATCATTTAGTGTACAGAATTGTGGCTTGTGTCTAAAGTTGGTCAGAATGACACTAATAAGAATTTATTTACTTGTTTCAAGAATTTTTTTACTTGCTTTTATATAAACCTATTTATAACATTCCTATGACATTAGCAACTCCAAGGCTACAAATCCAAGTGTTTAAACAGAGATACTTGTTAGCAGCCACTGAAATACCGTTGTCTGATAACACTGCATTGCAGATAAGGGCCCTCTCTCAGTAGTGGTTTCAGCAGCAGAGACAGATAGGTGCCCTGTCAGAGTTACTGAGGGATCAGAGGGTGAGGGGACATGGCAGCACTTGGGATGGCCTGAGGAAAAAATGGCACCAAGCACCCTGAGGAATATGGGCACATGTGGGAGTGGTGACTTGCCCATGTTACACCCTAAGGCTCTAGAAACCCCCAAAAAAGCATTGGAGGTGTCTTTGTTTAC
This sequence comes from Illadopsis cleaveri, assembly GCA_013399915.1. NCBI lineage: Eukaryota > Metazoa > Chordata > Aves > Passeriformes > Timaliidae > Illadopsis > Illadopsis cleaveri. The sequence goes on along the minus strand of VXBB01008830.1, from coordinate 564,595 downwards.
TTCTGAATGTCAAGCTTGCTGTGAGTTTTCACATGACTTCGAGGAAAACAGTTTGCTATTCTGTCTTACTTGAGAATGTGTGAAATGTCAATGCTCAATGTCATATTCTATGATGACACTTTTTAGTTCAGTGGTGGGTGTAAAAAAGTTTCCAAAAGTATGGAATGTGATTGTAACCTGGAAGACACAGGGTCTAAGACCCTGGTTGTATGTGAAAATTGGAAAGATTGGCAACGTGTGGCCGCTGCCTTATGCAGTCCTTCAGTCTGGCTTACAGCAGCCATTCATTACACTGGCTCTTGGCACATCCTTTGCAAGTCCAGCACTAGTGACCAGTTGCTCAGCAGTTTTGCAGAACTGCTTGAATGATCAGACCAAACAGTTTCACTGGTGACCCAAGCCCGAGTTTGTGCCCCCATGAAGGGGCAGAGCTTGTGTGTTAACTCCCAGCACCACTTGCCATTGCCTTTGCCAGCAGCCTGCTCTGTGAACAGCTGCTGGAGTACAAAAGGCCAGAGGGAAGTGTCTCAGATTTGCCCTAGTCCTGTCACACTCCAAGTCCCTGGAACGTGTCCAAGTGCATGGTAAACTACAGGCGGTCTCTGCAGAACAGCCTGTACAGTTGACTTTAAGTGAAACGTGAATCATCTCAGTCCTAAATTATTTTAATCCAATCAGTCATCTGTGTTGAAGGGTGTAAAGAGACAGCAAAACCAAGAGAATGGCTGCCAAGTGGAGGATACAGGACACAAATAAATCTGCTAGGATGAGATGAAATATGAACTAATAATGATTTATTCCAAATGCCGCAGGGGTTACAGTATGAACCACATGTAGAGATATTCAGAAGAGATGAATTTTGTAGGCTTTCCCCTGGATGATTTTTATAGACACAGCAGAGGTGAAGGAAGGCAAAGCTGTTAGCTACGCAGAGAGTACACACAAGGGTTTTGAAGTGCTCACATACAAATTCTCCCTAATTAATATATGCTTTACAAGTCTCTTGCAAGTAGATGAGCATGAACAGCTGTAGTTCTTTTTATAGATACAAACTAATCTCTAATACATGTTGGAGTTGAAGGATACAGAGAACAACATGCTGTGGATTCGTAAAGCTCTTCTAGCCATGGAAGTATTCTTTTTGTACCCTCTATAAGTGGAAGGGAATGCAGCAGAGTGCAGTCTTGAAGAATACTGCTTGGAACCAAATCATGACTGGAGCAAAGGATCTAGCTATTAGTGACACATATCATACACTCCTTGTTAACACATCAAACAACACGTGTGAGCTAGACCTATTTTCTTGACAGGTTCAGTCTTTTGTGACCCATATGAAACAGGCAGCATTTGCTAATGTTTCTTCTCATGTTTTAGTAGTGTCAATGGCCTTCGTGACAAAGAAAGAATTACATGTTTCGTGCTTTTAAATATTTTTCAAAGCCTCAGCAATAAGTCATAATAGAACTCTTTAGACTTGAGGAGTATCTTTGAACACGCTTCCTGTTTGAAAATGTTTTCTCTCTTCTTTCTCCTTATTGCTAGCTGTACATATTAACAATTTAATATTGTCCTCTGCTGGGAGACAATATCCTGTTGCGGTAGGTGAAGGGAGAGACTGTAACAGCTCCTTTCCATCTCTGATGCCTATGATTTCATTTACATAAAAACACTGTGGATTTTGAACAGTGTGTTTCTTTTGGTAGTTTATTACCAGCCTGAATGCCTCACTTTTTTCATGATCTAACATTTGTCTGCTGCAGAGGTCATTATCACCTTCATTTTTAGTTTTAATAACCTTCCTTTCAATAAACCTCAGTCTGACCTAAGTTTCCAATAGTTTACTTCAAAACAATGCCCCAGACCTTCTGGAACCCACTGATTTTTCCCCTCAAAATAATAAGCTCATTACATTTTTATTGATTTTATGGCTTTTTCTGATGTGACATAGGGAAGAATTGATTTACTTAGGACAAAATGCCTTGCTAGTTTCCCTCCATTATTGCAACCAAAGGGAGAACTGCTGGAGGGCCTATGGGGAAGAATTGTTTCAATAGCTCTTTGTACCCTGTTCTTTTGGGCTCAGCCCCACATTGGACTGAGTGCTATGAATTGCAAATGAATTTTGTTCACTTCTTATGCGCTATAAGAGACACCAGGGAAAGCTGAAAGTCACTATTGATAGAACTCTTTCCCTTTCCTTTCAGGGGAAGGAAGTACAATCTCGTGGATTTAGTCACTGCAGAAGAAAACCCTCAGCTATACAAATGCTGCTGTTTAGAGAAGGGGAAAATGAAAATGCCAAAGTGGGGATGATGTGGATTCCATACACCTCTAGAACAACTATTATTGGGGAACTAAACCTTCTCCTCCCAATAATTACTTCAGAAAAGCACATCAAAGGGTATACAGCTTGGAAGTATCAGAAAGCAGATGTATTGACTTACCCATAAGACATTTCAGTACAAACATTTCTTTGTATTCTGCATTCTTCTCATGAAACCTGCTAAAGGAAAGTCAGAAGGAGTTTCATAATAATCTCCTGTAGCTCTGGGGAAGTTAGCTGAGAATGGGTTAAAATCATCTCTTAAACCACTGTTGGAAAAGAAGCTAGGTATGGAAAGGACCATAGCCTTTTCCTCAAGGCTTCTTTCTCTTTCTCTGTCCCAGAAATTAAAATAAAGATATGAGACTTCAAATTACTGCTAATGTACATTGCCTTTCATTGGGTTGTAGAAGACAATGGGAAAGAACATGTCATTAATGAGGGAAGGGAGCACTTACTGTATAATTAAGTTTACATTTGGTTGAGAAACATCACAATAATGAAGAAACCACCTTCAGGAACCAATGTACATTTTCCCCCAAATTTCTCAGCTTTAGCTCTGTAATAGCTTTGAAGTTAATACACTAAGTGAACTAAGCCAGTTTTGAATATCATATTTCCCTTCCCTCTCAGGTTAATCCTAGAAGGCTTCTAGGTAAGGTCTGTACAGTGGTGGGAATGTATGTGAACAGAGTAAAATCCAAATGAAAGAAATTTTTTCATGAGCTGCATAAAGAAGAAATATTAAAATTACAGTGTGACTCAGATCAAGATGTGATCCACTGGAGAGAGTTCTGATGTTGAAAAGATCCCTCCTCATGTTTTTAGCCTTGCTTGTCTTGTGCTGTGTCTTTGTAGGAGCATTTCAGACCAATCTAGGAAGGTATTCTGGATTCAGCAGTCCACAGCTGTTCCAGAGCTGTTGTCTAAGGTGATATTTTGGCTTGCACCACTCACTTAACTGCTGGACTTCTTGTTCTGCTTGTGACTGCTGGATTTAGGGTACAGGAAACCAGAGTTGTATCTAGAAGGCAGCTCTACTCCTTGGACACTGCTGCATGTTACTGTAATACTGGGTATCTGGGCTGAAGATGATCCCTGGTGACACTCTCCTTTTCTTTGTCCGATACTGTTCGGGCTCTCACTTTTCTAAAGGATGCAAAGATTTACAAGAAATGGACAACACAAATGTCTACAAGGAGATGCCATTGAATCATGTATTAAAAATGACATATTTAGCACTTTGCTACTCCCCATGCCTAAAAAGCAAAGTTAAATGATGGAGGGAAAAGTAGATCTGAACAGTTTTTAATATTTCATGAATAACTGATGAAAAACATCCCACCTGTTAAACAAGCTAATGTACTAAAGCATTAAAGACTGCATCTGCTATTTAAGTGCTGGTGTGCTTTGAGGAAAGACCGGGCTAATGAGAACACATTCAACTATGAACACAAATACTGTGAATATGTTCAGACAGCCTATGAAATCAATTGGATAAAGAGTTTCTCCATAAAGAGAGACTGCTTAGGGTCGTTGGGCAAGAGGTAGTGTAGAATGTGTTAACAGCATGGATAATTTGAAGGGGGAAGCAAACTGCATAATGAGGTAAAAATTAAGGGAAAGATTAAGTAGCATTTTTTGATAAGTGATGTTAGCTGTCACTTGCACAGGTACAAAAAATCAGTTAGGATGAGGCTCACAATAGCTCATAAAGATCATTGCTAACAATAAAGAGACAATTTAAGGTGATTGTGTTACACTGGGGTTAGTGCTGCAAAGATAAAACGACTTTATTTTCATCCGTCAGCTCTTTGCTTTTATTTCCATGTCTGCTGAAAATTAAGGCAAGTTGACTCACTTGTGAGATGTGTCAGATATTTTTACCCATATGCTGTAGCTATGTTAGATGAAGAAACAGACACTAATACAACATACCACATCTTACTAAATAGGTGACATGGCATGTTTCAAAAACTGACCTTGATTTCCTCCAAGCTGCACATTTTAGATGTTTGCTGAAACCCAAAACAGAGAACATTAAATAGTCAACAAAATCACTTTGTACAGCAGTATTTGCCACAGGACTAAGGCTGTCTCAGAGGTACAGCCATCAGAATGGCTGTCTCAGCTTAGCATATTCATCATTAATATAAAGATGGCACAAAGTTAATGCTTCCATGCTCCACTAAGGAAATCACAGACCTCATCAGAGGACTTAGTAAATTCAAGAAAATATTCAGGTTTCTTGGAGAAGTTGGACTTCAGAAGAATCCTGTAGTACCTATGTCCTCCTTCTGCTTAGTTTCAGCAATGGTCTACCCTCTGAGGTCATGTTTTCTGCATTGTGCTGGGAATATTGTGTAATTTTTGCATCTCAAAAACAACTTGATTTGTGCTCAGGGACTAGGATTGTCATTAGTTTTTGTTGCCAAATATTAAAATAACAGTTCTTACAGTAGGTGTAGCCATGTACTCTCTGACATTCAACTCCACCATCAATATGTCATCAGCATCTGAAACAGCTGTCTGAAAAATGAACACAGATAAGACAGACATAAATGGCATAAAGGTAAGTCATAATATCTGACTTATGCAAAATGCATAGGGGGAAAAAGATGACAGCAGAGGACTGAGTGAAAAGCAGTGATACATTAAAGATAACCTTGTTTTTACATCTTATCATATGTGTTCATTTGGTAGCAAATGGTGAGACAACAGAAAGATTGACCAAGTAATTTGGACAGTGAAAGACAAATATTACTAAATACACACAACCAAACACAAGACAACTCTCCATTCAGATGCTAAGTTCTCTAAAACAGCAGCAGAAATGCAATGAAGACAGCTGAATAATGAACCAGGGTGGGAATAAAAAGCTGATGACCTTTTACAGCCTCTAAGTCATTACTCATTGTGTTAACTCATAGGTTATCCGCTTCTTCTTGGCAGAAACCTTCATGATTAATTATGGTACAATGTGCAGATTTGTTAACTTGTCAGTTGTCAGAGGATTTAGGTATTACACAGTCTATTACCTTCCCACAATTCCCAGAATCCTGGCTTGTCTGTTGGGCTCTTACATCACTAGTCTTAGTTGTGTCTTTATCAGTTTGGTAGGAAATTTGTCTTCTGGCAAGTCTGGAGAACATACTGGGAGTATCAGTTTCTGTTTCAGTACAGCCCTAAAATTAATACAGCAAAAATACTAGACAGAAATCATAAAAGAGACATGCATTATATAAAAGACATTTCACAAAAGTTCTGCCATATATAACTGCATAAAATATTTGCTTATAAGAAGTACAAATAAAACTATCAAGTCTGTTGCATCTAAAATTCAGCTTACTTTTTTTTTCCTCCACAGGACGCACTGCAAAATTTGAAAGAAAACAGTGTTTTGTTACAATCTATTGTTGACACTTCTCTGATTGCTCTTGTAGCTCCAAGGAGACAGTGTTTCCACAGTACTACCCACTTAGGAAGCACAGGTGTTTGGAGGAATTAGGGCCAAGTTTCCAAAGTGGCTTGGTGGAAGCAGAAATAAATAAAGGAAATGTCTCCGGGCTGCAGAATCAGTGCTTTAGAAATATTTTGTTTCAGGAAGGAGTCCTGGGTTTATAAACTTTGTTACAATTAATGGGACAACAAAACCATGTTACTGAGGGAGTCTGTTGTTTTTTTAAGAATCAGGATTCACAGTGTAATATAAATATGTTCCTTTTCTATTAGCCAGTTTTAAAACATTCCACCTCACTGGAGGATGCCAGCCAGAAGAATTTCATTTTGATTGGACTGAGAAGTCAAAAGAACAAAGAGGGCAAAGAAATTGAAATTTGACTGTTAAAAACAACTGCCAGAATTCAGCGCTTGCCTGGATTAGATACGATTATTATTCTGACTGTGAAAAAGAATTGCCAAGAAAATTTTGTCTTTTCAGTTACTTGGAAATTTGGTTTGAAATTATTGCAATTAACTAACTAATATGCTTATTTAGTTAGTAATGTAACTTTGAGTTACATGAGGGAGCCTGGATGCCAAATAGCTTGTCCTGTTTTCAACTGCTGTGTAAAACATTTGTTTCCACTTAGACTGGCAGCAGCAAGCTGTTGAGGTCTTCTCAACAGAGAAAGATTCTGTAATGGATTTACTGATTTGTCTAAATCTGATGATTAATATGTTTCCAAATACATTCCTCTTCCAGAAAGCATTATCTATTTCATTACAACCTTACTTTCACTAGAGAACTATTTTGTGAGTAGGACTTCCTTTTTTCTGTGTCCAAACTGCAAATCTATGGTCAGGCAAGCACAACCTAAAAGTATGGTTGGACTTTCACCTGAGCTCTGACTCTGTGCTTCCTTTATTGTTACCAATAGCTAAGGCTTTATAAAGCCTTAGCTATTGGTAACACTTTACTTTCTAAAATTCCTGTTGTTCCATCTTTCCACTTTTCCTTCAGTGCCACCAACCATCAAGAAGAAAATTATCTACATTCTGCTTTTACACTTCGGCCTTCTGTCTTTAATTTCGCTTTGTCCCTCCAGTTTCTCTGGAGCTTTTGTAACAAGCACCATAATGCTTTTCATCTACCACTTGGAAGGGCTCTATATGAAAATTAATTGCTTTGCAATTAAAAATGGGTGTATAGGAAGTGCTTCCCTTACTGATTCACTGTCAGAGAGAGAAGGCAGTCTCCTTTTTGCTTTCTGCAGCCCACTTGTCTCAGAAGACTGGCTGGTTACGGTCGCTCGTCTGGAGGAGTGGTAACTGCTGAAGGACCGTGAGTCTTTAGGAGAAACTCTCAGTAGGGGTCCAAGGCAAGGAACATACGTTGCAATGGCTCTTCTAATGGATAAGAGGTAGAATCCGTCAGATTTTTTTCTGTTAGCACAAGAATTCAATCATCATAAACAATGCATTTATTCAGAGAGATGAACTAATACTGCATGGACTGGAAAATTACTGGGTACAAAAAGAGTTTTTGAGATATCTCATATACAATCACCCTGGAAGGTCACTTATTCACAGTGTTCTGCAGAACTCAAATTTATTGCTTGGCAGAGATAAGGGCATTAAAATATAACTCTTGGAACTGAAGGGAGCTATTAAAACAATGTTTTATCTGCTTTCAGCTTAATCAGGGCAAAAATAAAATTCTATCCCTTTAAACTGAACCTCACAGAAGTACTATATAATGAATTATTTTAATCTTCCCCTAAGCAGCTATTCTAGCTCCTCTTACACATCTGTTTGCTGGCTATCTGTAGAGTTGTAGAGAATGTGCATTTATATTACTGTATTACTTTGCTCATATGCAGCATTAGGAAACTCTGGCCTAGCTTTCCTTTTCCTGCCAGCTTTCCCCACGCAGACCTTCCTGCCCACCTCTTCTCTATCCAGTTCCGCAGTAGGTCTTTGTAAGTGGTGAAACAACAGCCGATCTGTGGCTTTGCTGCCATCTGTCAAATCTCACTGCCTGCATCTGAACTTGGAGTGGTAATGGCCCTTCATGTTACCTGTCAGAGGAAATGCTACCTGAAATGTGAAAGCCTTGAGGAGGATGCACAAAATAGGGAATAGGTGGTTTGGCTCACTGTAATGCCTCTCACTGGCCTGGTTAATGTAACAAAGTGCTATTTGCAATACTGCCCAATGTCTGCCTCTCATGAAGACAGCTAAAAATTTATGGTACTTTCCTCTGAGATGGAAAGGTTTCCATCTTTTAGCATGCAATAGGTAAATACAGATCAGTATCCATAAACATCTCTAACTACCATCTGCTCAGTAGTTTGTTCCAAGTACAAATTCCACTGACATTTCTATGGCATTGAGGAGTGTTCCTGGGGAGGGCAAGGCTGTCCTACAGAATTAAAAAGAGCAAGTGAAGGAGAGTTCAGGTACTAGACCTAAAAGTGACAGGTTTATTCCCAGATTTTCTTTGTTATATTAAACATAGCTTGTAAGAGTGCACTTACCTGTATTTGGGGTGGGTGATGGCATAAATGATGGGGTTATGGATGACAGAAGCTTTGGCAATCACAGCTGGTATGGAGTTCATGAAAGGTGTTAGGACATGGGAATACCTAGAGTAATGCAAACACATCATCTATTTACTCTTGAGTTCTGCATTGTCTATGCAGTTATACAATGGCAAGGCAGTGCTTTAAGGCTCTAGAGAGAGTAAAAGAGGAGTCCTGTACCAAAACAGTGAGAGAACAAATTCTCAATCCTTTGCCTGTAAAGATCAATCTCAGTCTAATTGCATTTCTGAGAAATATGATTTTCTTGGGGTTTCTCTGGCAGTACTTCACTATTATGATTCAGGATTGTGGTAATTCCCATGTTATTTAACTTAGGGACAATGTCAGCCTTTAAGAAGGCCTCACCATCCTGGTCAGGAAGTTTTTCATCATACTATGAGAATATATATGCTTTGTGATGACGTGGAAATGGTTTGCCAATTGCAATATAGGAACCATTTTGTCAGCTGCCTGAGTGTTGAGCTGCCACTTCACCTCTTAAGGCTTTTCTCTAATAAAGATGTTCCCCATGTGCAATTTTTAACATGGTTTCTCCTGATCATACTTTAAAAACATTGATTAGATTTATAGATTCTGGATAACACACAGCGTAACCTTACTGGAATGGAGTTTTTGACCCTGAGCTGAGACAATGCTTTGGTAAGGCTGATGGGGAGTTCAGCTAACAGAAACAAACAATGGCAAAGCCTTGTGTTTAAGCTAATAATTCCCAGAAAATGCAACCTGTAGACCAAAAATATTAGTAAGCATGACTGTGTGCTAGCTCATTATTCCCTATTCAAAATATTTTCTAAAGGAATTTAGGTTCTTCCTTCCTTTTACATATGTTGTTGGTCTGTCAGATGAGTTGTCTTTAGTCCAAGACTATAGCCACTGACTCCATGTCTGCCTCCCATACACAGCATGCAGTGAGATTTTATGTGAGTCCCTTGCAATAAAATTTCACAGAAGGCATCCAGGCTTGGTCTATTAATCTCTGAAAAATCCCAGTATGGTTGCCTAAAAGACATAGTTCAGAAATGGAAAAAATCTGAATGAAGCTATGTTGCTCCCCAGATATCTTTATAAGCAAAATTTGAAAATGCTAATTTATAACATACTGCAGAATTATAAAATTCTTCATTTGTTCAGATTTTTGAGAGTGTGAGACATGGAGCAGAAGTCAAGTTCAGCAGATACTTGATCCTCCCAAAGCAGGTGCTGAATCCTGTGCGACAGCACAACAGTTTTATGTAGTGGTCAGCTTAAAGCAATCCCTTAAAGCGTTGTTTTGTGTAACAAAAATCACCCTTGTCTCTCAAAATGCTCCATCATAAGTAAATTCGAGCTGTGTGTCAATTTTAGGAACACCTACTTTTTATCTATGACTTGAAAAATACAAAGAGAAGTGGTATCTACTGTCATAGGAATTGTCCAGTTGAGGTTTTGCAGGTGACGAAAACAGATAGTCACACACATTTTAGAGAGGCTAAACTGAAGCACAGGAAAATTCACATCTTAAGGTGGGAGAAATAACCACGTAGAGCCAAGGCATGGATTGTAGAGCTTGTGCCTGGATTGTATCAACTGTCTGGTGTCAAGCTACAGGTTTTAATACTGTCATGCTTCCATTGAAATTACTGTATAAAATGCTGACAATAGATGAAGAATATGGTTTGATGATTTATAGTTATAATCTTTTATATCCAGCATTGAAAAGCTCCCAATCCATCTATGTACTAATTTTGAACTTGCTTATACATGTAAGGAATTTCACCAGTTTGATGTAACACAAAAAAATGAATATACTTTTGTAGGTTAAAGAAGTAGAGGAAAAAAAACAGCTCCATGGGAGGATCTTTTTGGAGTGCTTTATTTAGCATTTTGGTGCTAAATAAAGTTCAGATAGTTCAAATATCCTAGCATGGAGAATGCATTCAGAAATGTTCAGCATGGCAGTTGATGTTGTCAGTAATAATACTCTTGTTTTCTTTCTCTCTCTCTCTTTTTATTTAATTTTCTTAAAGTCAAACTAAGCAAAAATCAGTCAGCATGTGCCCTATTTGTTAAATATAACTCCTAAATATGTGAATGTTTTGGACACACTTCAGACATCAAACGTGACAAGTAGATTTGACTTTCATCTGTCTTTTACAATTCCACATCTTTTGCTTTCACTGAATATCTTTGCTGACACATTTGTAATTACCCAGCAAAAGCTACCAGAGCAACAACAGAATATGGTGACCAGGAAATGACAAAAAACAAGATGACAATCAGTGCAATTTTGGCCATCTTCCACTCATTTTTCATCCTCTGGTACTGTTTCTGGAACTCTTTATTTCCACGTTTGCATCCAAATGTCTGAATAGACCTAGGGAAAATAAACATACAACGGCAAAAAAACAAAGGTAGGGAAGTGAGCAAATAGTTTCATGAAGTGGGGCAACAATTACTCTTCTGCTACTTTAGGCTAAAACTCATGCACTTTTCTTGCATGTTAATGCAAGTACCTGACCCATCCTTCACAATTCGGTGTACTTCTGTTGCACTAATCAATGGCAAAATCCACATGTGCTTCAATAAAAAATAGTCCTGTGCCAAAAGATTTTCCACATAAAGCAGATATTCAAGCCAATTGAATAATGCTGAGTTAAAGATAGTTAGAGGAGCCTTTGCTTTCCTGGGTCCTGTTTTGCTACCTTGCTGTCACTTTGTACTTCTGAGCTACATGACCAGATCCAGTGGGATCTATGGGACTGGTACCTACAGATGGCACATGGAATGGCAGGCTGCCCTTTACTTTTAAAGCAACGGGTTTTTTTCAGAGTCCTGCTATTAAATCTCCTTTTCACCCTTTACTCTTTTTTTTTTTTTCTTTTTAATTTATAGTTCAATTCCATCTATTTTTCTGTGAAACAGTTATTGATACACTCTCATTAGGTGTTTCTAAGGTCCCATTTTGTTTTTATTCTGGGTGGTTAATTTCTGCACCTTTTGCATGTCATTAGATAATATACTGATAAGCTCAGGCCTAAATTCAGGAATGGCCCTTTTAAGAATCATACTTCTTACTATGTTGACTATTGGCAGAATTCTTGTTTGGTTTTCTGTTTCAGTTTTGCTTACAAAATAAGCATGAGAAGCACCCCAATTTTCTTCTGTTCTTTCTTTCTTTGTTTTAAGTAAACAAACAGTCACACTTAAACACAAGGATAAAAATTCAGGACTGTTGGCTACTTACTTGTTGGCCTTCTTGATAGCCTCAAAGATAGAGACATAGCTGTATATGATAGCAATCAAAGGAATGAAAAAGACAAAGCAGAAAAGCAGCATCGTGTAGGCACGGACTGATGGTGTGAAAGTCATGTAGTCCCAGGAACAGGAAGTCAGCAAACCCTCAGGAACATAGGCACCTAGAAAGGAAGACAGGAGAAGGCATAAACCATTAATTGATTGTTATTCTGAGTGCAAAATTAGAGAAGATACTCAGAAAAACATGGGATTTAGTCCTATTCTCTGAAAGGGAAAAAAGGGTTTAAAAGGCTAAACAATTCTTTATGTAAAGGGCTTTTGTCTTTGCTTTTGTTTCCCTGTTGTATTTATGTTTAGCAGTCTAAGGCTTCAGAAAACTGAATAATTTTGCTTCAGTCTGGAATATTGTTTAAAACTCATCATAGTCAAAGGGAACCTCTTCAAATACTTATTTGGGTCTTGGACCAGACCTGTATTGTTTTTAATATCTCCATTTCCTGTCAAATTACTTTCTTCCTAAGGAGTCAAACCAAATGCTCTAGGTACCACTTTTCTAAGCATGTGCGGATAAGAAAATTTACTGGGCCAAGGAGAAAGATTTATTGTGTAGACCAAATTATTTTGCCATGAAGTAAAGCTGAGTAGAAGTAAAAAAAAATTAAAATTCAATCATATTCTGCCTGAAATAAAATGTATTCTCTTTAAAGGAACTGTTTCAAATCGTTAAGTAAACAAATTTGCAATAGCAACATATTTTTACTTTGGAATTTTAATTTTAACTGTTTACACTGATATTTTCTGTTCTGCTCTTAAAAATATTGCACCAGATGTTCTCAAATGCATCTAATTACAGTGTGAGAGTTCATACTGTGGGCACTAATACAATCTAATTACAAGATAATAACACCCTTCAAGCAATTATTCCACCTTCTTCAACTGAAAATCTGTAATCTAAAGCTGTATTGTCATTTTGTTATTCTAACAGCTCCCCACTCAACTAAAGACTGCTTCTGTCAGTATTGCAGTTTGCCTGCTTAAGCATCCTTCATGTTTAGGGGGACCAGAATGGCAATAATATGACAATAACAAAACTCTGCTGAAATTCTACTCAGTACCTGAGTTGGTTGTTGCATCCTGTACTAGTCAAACATGTCTGTGTTCTCACCTCAGCTGGCAGACACGTTCTCTCCTGGAATTAGGGAGGATAATGATGGGCTGGGGTTTTGAGTGATGAGTTCATTCTAACTTAGTGACTGCAACTGGTGACTCTCAGGAAATAAACTTAATGGTAGTGAGGCAGATTCCAATGAGGAAGAATAACAGAAACTCACTTTGCAACAAATTGCAGTGATCAAGGTACTGTATTAATGTTCCAATTTCCATGTGTAAAATTCACATTTACAAACGCATTTTAGTTACTACTAAATGCCATGCTTATTGGAAGCCAGTGACAACACCAATGACTGAATGGAGAATGGGGACAGCACCAAGTGCAATTTGTCCATCCAGAACACAGTCAGGACTTACTGAAGATCTCCTGGCACAAATGCTCAGACTCCATTCCTCTTTTATGTGAATAAAAAGAATGAGATTTACACTGCTGTCTTAGACAGAACCTTTGGGGATGAAAATTCATCAGAAATAACACAAATGGATTTATTTAACTTATATATTGTTGAATTTGATTCAATGGAGGTAGACATGGGATAACGAGCAGGTGCATTCCTCATAAATTTTGGCCATGAATTTATCTACTGTTCTTTATGCAGCAAGTAATGTGCTTAAGAAAAAGTGCCACTGTCATATAATATGCTGTAATGCCCACTGCATTCTTTTCTTTTGATTAGAGACCTTCAGTTTCACCATGTATTTAATCCTTTTTTTTCAAATTGGTCTATTCGAGCCTTGTATGTGAGCTATTAATTCTTCTGTACCTTTAACTGGTCTTTAATCCAATACTATGAGGGCAAAAAAGTTTTATTCCAGTTCACTTACTCCATCCAAAGAAAGGTGGGAGACTCCAAGCCAAAGAGTACAGCCAGACTCCTACCAGGATTATTAGGGCCTTCTTCTTTGACGTCACTCCAACAGAAGCCAGAGGTTTAGTGATGACAAAATATCTGTCCAAGGCAATCACCATCAAAGTGATCATAGATGTAATGCCAAAAAGAGCTCCGCAGAAGGCATACAGCTCACAGCCTTGCAATGAAGATGACAGAAGTAGCAGTGAAATTAATCTACCCATGGTAATTAATTCTAGGAGAGTTCAAGTCTGTGTTTCTTATGAACTAATGTTTTCTGGAATTTGTAAAGCAATGAAACTTGAGTTTTCCTGCAGTTATAATGCTTCTTCAGAGCTGCTGTCTGTCTTGCTAATTACATTATCCATGGAGATAAACTTCAAAGATTTTGTTTGCTTCAGTTGGTGGAGACAGTAATATTTAACATTTTCACACATTGATTTCTGATTTTTCTAGTGGGATAATTTCAGCAGTCCATTAATATCTCATTTAGCTCCAGTGTTACTGCACGTCCCATAGAAGCAGATGCTTTGCTTAACAATGGGATATAGTTTCTTTGGTGCTGTTCATATCTCAAGGGCAGCAAAACTGAAGTAAACATGAATATATTAATGAGTAATTTAGCTGAAGTAAATATTCAGACTATGAATACATTAATGAGTGATTTTAATTGTTCAAACAACCTAATGATTAAAAGCAGTGGTTTGGATTAGTTTTAACATGTATGCAAATGAACACTTAATGGAAGTAAAATAAAATATGGTTTTGGTCATCAGAGATCAAAATAGCAATTTTACTTTTCTGAGTTTCTGTCAGTTACCTGTTCAAGAGGCAGATTAGTCTTCCTCTTCTAACAGTTATATTGGAAGAATGAAAGCACCTTCATTCCACATTTTCTTACTATGCAGGAAGTGTTAACATTTCTCTTGTGAAAAATCAGGTTTTCCAGGCTTTCTTGCCTCACTATGCCAGGTGCAAGTCCCAGAGCAGGTTATTTTGAAGGGCTTTTAAGCTGGTGTGCTGAGGAGGAGTGCATCTTAGTCAGAGGACTCCGACAATAACTAAGTCAGTAGGTGACTGGGGAAGAACACTGGCAAGAAGATTGAGCACAAGATGAGCACAAGCAGTGCTGTGCCTCATGTTGATAGTGGTTCCTTTGTATCTGTCTCATTAATACAATTTTCCTCTCATGATGGCAGTGTATTTATTGCAACAGACACAAATATTCAAAGAAATGTTTGTTTCAACACTGAAACAATGTTGAGAAATGTTCTCAATATTGCAAGAGTACCTGATGGTAGGTAGATTAACTGCCACTATGGTAAGAACACACATAGTGAAATCTTAGAAAAAAAATATATACAAACCTTTCTCACCAAAAATCCAGCGTTTGTAGAGGCTGCTGGTGAAAAAAACTGGAGACTGTGTAATAGACATCAGGAAGTCACTAATAGCTAGATTGATGATGAGTATGTTGGCTGGAGTCTGAAGGCTCCTGCTCCTACAGAGATCAGAAGAAATGTTGCTAAACACTGCTGCACTGTTAATCATGCTGTTGCTTGTTTCTATGAACCCACAAATACCAAGAAACACTACATGGTAAGCTAAAGCAGAGTGATTCTTGTTTCCCTCCTGAGGGAATACAAGCAAGGCTCAGTTTTACACCCTTATACTCCTGTGCACTTCACAGGATTGTTTTGATAACCAGTGATGGGGATAAATCACACTGTTCTTTAAATATTCTAACCAGTGCACTCACTGCATGTCCACAATTAGCAGGAAGTTAAGTTGATGTACACTACGGATGTCTGGATCTGGACCATGTTAAGCAACAGCGATGAAGCAAACTCACTATGAACCACATCAAGCACTTGGTTTTACATCAGTTCTTCTCTGTGACACTCATTTCACTGGCCCAGAATCTGTCTTTAAAAGAGCAATAAGCAGCCTTCAGTGTATTCTGCCTGATTTTGTTATTCATAATATTTCAGTACCATGTTTTAAAGGGTACACACAAAAACTCAACCGAGAGCTCTTGCCTTTGGGGCTCAGTGTAACTACTTAGCTCCTTTCTCAATTTCAGTCTTAGACATAATTGAAAAATAGGTGAAAAAAACATGGTTTTTTTGCACTGGTCCGGAGTCAATCACTAGGACCACCATACCCTTTCTGTCAATTCAGGAGCAAGGAGATATTATTAGTAGGTGCTTAATGGGTCGTGTGTATTTGTTTGTAGTCTGTGAAGCCACTGAACACATTTCTGTTTCAGGCAGCTGGTTCTTTTATGGTTTGTCACTACCTGAGCCTGCTCTGTAAGCACCTAAACTGTTTTCTGAATTTCTGATGTAGTCGTTACTTAGCTATCAGTATCCTTTTCTGACTTCATGTCACCTTCAAATGAAGAAAAGCTATGTCCTCCAGTGGGAGTGTAAGTGCCATAACTGGATATCCTGTATGGGACCAGCCAAAGAGCTGTGCTAGCTCATGTATTTCATCCTCACATATCTGATCTGCAGGCCAACACCTTTTCTCTTCTTAAGGCCACTGTCCTTCTCACTTAAGTGTTGGTATCTACTCTGAATGAAAGTGCTGAAACCTACTGCCCATAAATATAGGCTTGAGACCAAGACAGCTTTCATCTACACTCCAGTGATCTTAGTTAGCACAGCCAAATTATCCTATAATTTGTTGCTGTTATTTTGGTTTATTACATTAGTGCCTAAAGACCAATCACACAGTAGAAGTTCAGTGGCTTGAACATGATGTCAATGCTCTGCTCTGCCCCAGTGTGACAAATCCAGTCACAGAATGAGGAGTGAACGGGAATGGTGAGCATATGACGTTGTCAGACATCCAATGTCCGTCAGATATAAAAGTTGGAATGTGGCTTTAGTTAAAAGGAAACAAGCCAAGTGTTGGAAAATGTGAAGAAAATGGGACATGGCCACTAATGAACAGGAGGAAGAAAGAAACTGACCAGTAAGAAACAGGAGGAAGGAAACATCTAAAATAGAGCAGATTTGTGAGGTACAGAGGTGCAAGCCAGCCCATCAGTTCAATGCAGACACAGCCAATAGAAAAAAATTCACTGTAACATTTCTGCTTTGGCTGCATTTCTATTGCTTGGAATATCTGGGTAGTTCTTTGCAGTCTTGCTGACAATTTTGCAATGGCTGTGGTTAATGGGAAGAAGTCAGAAGGAAATGGGAAGAAGTCAGAGGGAAATGGCAGGTTGCCACTCTTTTCCTACAGCAATCCTGCAGTCTCTTGGTGCATTTTACTCTACCACAAGTATTCCTGGACTGTGTTTGCAGCACACAGAATATAGTTCGAGTTCATACATTTGAATATTTAAAAAGACATTCAAAAGAAAGGTACCTGCAGAAAGCATAGAGGACCAGGAAATTCCCCAGAGTTCCTGTAATCCCCACTATAAGAATGACAACTCCAATCGTATAATGGGCATGATCTGGGACATCCACTGTGGGAAAGGCACGAGGGACATCTTGCACTGTCATCTTCTGTGGAGCAAATAAGAGGTCATAGGTATATTGCAAAACTTCTGAATAAGCTGGCATGTGCTTCTCTAGGAGGAAAAATGGTCAAGGATGCAAAAACACAACAAGCAAAAAAAAGAATAAATTCAAATTCCATTTACTGTTGATCATCTTTGGGGGATAAATATGCCATCAGTAATGCAAAGGGTAAAGGATGGTTTGTATGCTTACTGTCAATTTAGAATTTTGGTGAAGGAAAAGCAACCTATTCTCTCCCAAAAGGAAAATAATGATCTAGAGGAGAAAAAGAGACAGGAAGGGACCTGTTTCATCACATCTGGTATCAGGTAATGCAGTATTTAACAAAAAAAGTAAATTTCTTATAGATTTAATTTCAGGGAAGTTTCTGTACCTGTGAAGTACAATTTCAGTTATCCTCTGACGTCACAGGCTAGACTCCTCTAAGTAGAAATGTTCTATGGATAAATAGGCATTTACTCCTCTAGCGGTATGGCCACTTCTTTTTTTCCCAGTGAATAACATTGAATTTTGTGCTGCTCTCAAGAGCTGGTTACCAAAAGCCTGGCAGGTTGAGCAAGAGTCTTTTGGAAACTAAATTAAGGATCAGAAAAACTAAACTACAAATTCTTTATACCTTATACCTGGTTTCCACACCAGTTCTGGTTTTGGTCTGCCTGAATTAAGATATTTTGCTGTCTGTGATGTCTTCCACTTGATGGAAGCATTTGTGTCTTAATCACTCACAGCAAAATTCAGTAGCCAAGTCTGAAGATTGCAGTATTGGAAATGGGTATTTTTCGACAATAGAGGTAGGTATTACTTCTGAATACATCTGTCAGGTCATTACAGGCAGTGTATATATAAAACAAATGTGCCAGTAGCAAGAGGTGAACCCCAGAGTGCCTGGAATTCTGGATGAGATTACTTTGTGTGCTGAAGATCTGCCCACAGCAATGCTCTACCACCAGAGTGCATTCCCTGGGTTTCTACATTAGCAGCAATGAAATGCTGGACAAACACTCTGATCTTAGAGAAACAAAATGTAGCTCTGGCTGTTCTTATAATTGGAGCAAAATGTTAAGTTTGATACACTAACTGAATGACAGTATCATGGCATTTGTGGTTCAGGTTCCTGAAGCAACGTGGAAGTTGACATAACGTCATTAGCATCAATGGACATCGTGCCCAGCCACAAATTGCTGTGCTCAACACGCTGCTGGTAAACTAACAAAAATAATCCCATACTAATAGCAAGTGCATAGGGAATCTCAAATAAAACTCTTTCAAGTAAATGAGATCAGGTGTTCTTTGTTTGGGTTGGTTTTACTTCTCCTTAGTCTTGTGGCTAGAACATTTTTAAACACTTGTTCTACAGAGAGTTAATTATGATTCTTAGTGGAATGGAGATTTCTGATGTTTTTTCCCTGTAGCTATCCATTTAATCAGAACTGGATCAATGTAATAGAAATGAAGCAACTAAAGGAGCTTGTTTTGGCTACGAAGAACAGATTAAAGTGGCTTTAATTTGAATTAAATTTGTGGAGCACTAAGGATAAGGAAAAGTCTGAAAGAGAAATATAAATACATGGAGAAATCACAAGAGAGGTATGGTTAATTAAGGCAAAGTAAAAGACTTTAAAATCACTTATTCATTAATGAAACAAGTTCAGAGTCAACAAAAACATCAAGTGTGAGAAAAAATAAAGGAAAAATATTTAACCTGGAGAAGTGCTAGGGCATAAATTATAAAACTACACATATAATCAGGAAAAGGTGTGTGGCAAAAGGAATAAATTAGCACTTTACTGTGGACTTCCTGTAGGCCTTGGATTTTTACCAGAGGATACAACTCCGCTGTTCTCCAAGAGATAAAAATCAATTATTTAAAAAAAGTAGGTTTGCTATTTTCATTGGAAATACAATTATTGTTCTTTACATCAAAGAAAGGCACTAGTTGATCAAGAAGGGATTAGATCAGGCCTAAGCACTTCAAATCCATCACATACACACAGCTTCCTTAGTAGAAGACAAAATTACGTGCCTGTATCAAGTTCAACCCTGTGTCTTCTGTGGGAATCAAAAGAAAACACAGGGAGAAAAAGATAGTGCTTGAGAAAATCGGGTCAGCAGGATAATCAAGAAATCAGATAATTCCCAAAGCCTTTCTCTATTTAGTTTCTCCAGTGCATTAGCCCTGTTTATTCTGTCTTCTATTGTCAATGCACAGTACAAGTACTTGGTTGGCAGGGGAGAATAAAAATCCCCCTGTTGCAATCCATATTGTAGCACTTGTCCTTTGAGAATACTCTGAACAGCTATTTCAATTGCAGTGATAATACACAGCAGTGTTGCTTTGCATGTTTTCTGTTCAGCCTACTTTCTATAAACACCTCATAATGAAGATATTTGGACTGGGGCTGACACTATTTAACATTTTGTTGGCAATATGGACAGTGGGATCGAGGGCACTCTCAGCAGCTTTGCTGATGACACCCAGCTGTGGGGTGCAGTTGAAATGCTGAAGGGAAGAGATTCCATCCTGCAGAGGGACCTGAACAGGCTTAAGAGATGGGACCATGCAGACCTCATGAAGTTCAACAAGGGCACCTGCAAGGTCCTCTCTGTGGGTCAGGACAATCTCAAATACAGGCTGGGTGAAAAAGAGATTGGGAGCATCCCTGGGGAGAGGGTCTTGAGGGTGTTCATAGGGTCATAGAATGGTTTAGGTTAGAAGGGACCTTAAAGATCCTCTAGTTCCAACACTCCTGCCATGGGCAGGGACACTATCCCAGGTTACTCAGAACCCCATCCAGTCTGGCCTTGAACACTCCCAGGGATGGGGCATCCACAGCTTCTCTGGGCAGTGTGTTCCAGAGCCGCATATTCTCACAGATATTTCTTCCTAATATCTAATCAAAACCTACCCTCTTTCAGTCTGAGCACATTACCCCTTGGCCTACCACTATATCCTTGTAAAATTTCCCCCTCTAATTTTCTTGTAGTCCCTTTAGGTACTGGAAGGCTGTTCTAAGGTCTCCTCAAAGGTCTCTCTTCCCCAGGCTCAACAAACCCAACTCTGTCAATCTTTAGTCAAGATTAAAAGCAGGTTTTATAACTTTGTTTGGGTGTGTATGAAAACAGGCCTTTTGCTAGAGCTGTGTAAAAATTTATGTTTTTAATCTCTGGAAGGCATATCATTTATTATTTATTTACACTATAGTTTTGCAGAACCAATTTGAGAAGTACCACACTGGTTCAGATGAGCATCTCAGACAAAACACCAGCCTGCCTTTAGCCAGGAATGGGCATTTCACAGAGATACCAAACGTGCACAATGAACAGTGATGTGGGAATTTAATTTTAAGAAGTCTTAGTAATTGGCTTGTACCCTAAAACAGTGTTATTATCCATTGGAAAGGAAAACCTTAGTCCTCCATAAATTTTAATCCTCCATATATAGGTGTAATCCTTTGCTAAATCCTACTCTGTCATTTGCCTCAATAGATGCAGAGTCAAGGGTTATGGAATTGCTCTGTGTCAATGTGTTTCTTTCCATCAGGTTTAAGTGTGTTCTTTTGAAAGCACTAGAGTACAAGGAAGCAGCTGGTTTAATGAAGTTTGCCTCCTTAAAATGCTCACTGTTTTTACTAAAGAAATATTTGCCTACTGCCTACAACAAAACTGCTAAAACAGAACTGTGGTTTTAGTTGTCTTGCAGTAAACTTGCCTGAGACTTACAAACTTGAGATGCTTTCTGGGAGTTTGGAGAAAAGCAAATGTTTTATAGATAAATATGTCTAAATCCTTGCTGCAGCACAATATGGAGCCTCATTATTCTATATTTACGACCTGCTGCCACAGCTGCTTGCGAGGGAGGCAGAATTCTTCCTTGAGGGACAATCTGAGGAACCAGCTTGCTTCTTTAGAAAGAGACAGACTAAAGCTTGGTGCAAGCAGAGAAGGGAGTAAAAATGAATCAGCCACAGGGCAGATTCATTAAGGCACATAGGGCAGAACTTGTACTTCACCATGAAGTTTGTCAAGGCCCTCCAAGACACTAATCTGAGGACAGCTGAAAGGATAAAGGAACTCCTTTGCAATACAAACCAAAATCATGATTCCAAAGCGATTTGTCCAGGTAACAAGGAAGTCTGGATCAGATATTAAACCCAGGAATATTGTTGTCCTGCTAAAGCTAACAGTGATGGTGGTAGGAGTAAGGCCATGCAAGCAAATCTCATAGTAAATATAAATCATATCTGATATAGCTCATTCCTTACAGTCTCACAATGGCAAGACTATAAGATCAGGTTTAGTTATAGCTACAGAGAAAGAAGAAATCCTAATAAGGTCATTTGGGCATTTGAACATATTTCAGTGCTGATTCTGACTGATTGATTTGTATGACATCAATTCCAAAGCCAGGAGCAAAAAAAACTATGTCAAAGACATTTTTTCAGCTACTTCTGCCTGAACATGGCAGAAGGATTGTATCTAATTTGGTGTAAAACAAGACAACAAAAGAGGAAAGAAAATAGGGAGTGCTATGTGGTTGCTTTTACAAATTCATCTAACTTCAAACTGTAGGCACTGGCTTTGCAGGAAGAATGTTATAATGGAATAGAGCCCAGTTCCAAAACATTGCAAGTTTTGGCAGTCCAATGTGAACTTTGGCAATGTAACAAGTTTCTTTGTTCCTAATTTTCCTACAAATGCAGGTAAGGAAACCACTTATTTACACAGTATGACTTATACAACCAATGATAGTGTTGGGCTTTTTACATTTCAACAAGTTACATAGTTTAGAAAAATTATCTGACCAGAAACACTGTAATTTCCTGGGGTTCCTTCCTTGTGTGGTTTTTGTACTGCCTACCTAACAAGAGGCCTCAAACAACTGATAGCACTTATTTTCCTTTACAGGTCCTTGCTCTGATTTCTGAGCTTGCCTCTGTGGGCACTTGCTCTGTGATGACAGGCAGCACAGAAAGGAGTGTAATCCCCCCTCAATTATGGTTTCAGCAGGGTGACGCTAACAGCTAAGCCCTCTTTCCAGTAGACAGCAGGGCTTTCCATAGATGATGCTTGTCCTGTTGAGCAATTTGGATAGCAGATTTTGTATCCTATCTCCCAGATTTAATCTCAGCCACAAGCAGCACATACTGCTTTTGCTCCTGAAACTCTCTTAAGTCAGTCTTTGTGTCAAGTTAAAATGCAAAATTTTGGCAATACAGACATTTGACCTAGGGAGAGGAAAGGGACAGCTAATCAGATCTTTCAGCAGAATACGGAAAAGATCAATTTTTAATTTTCCAGTGTAAATCACTGTGTCCCCAGAATCCTTTTCCATTTTGCCATGCACTCTCCTGCCCCTTTTCTCCCTCCCTGCTATGTTCTACTATCTTTTTTCACGTTATCCATCTAATTTAGTCTTGTAAATGCCTTGGGTCAGGACACTTCTTTGTTTATTTTTCTGTAATATACTGCAGATATCCAGTTTTTATTAAAAAATAGATGTAAAAAACTTTAAAAATTATGTTGGTTCATGTTTTTCATTAAAAACTTTTAAACAGACTTTTGTAAAAACAGCACATGAACAAAACCTTCAGTCCTAACAATATTCAGAGAGACCAAACCAGGAAGAGGACTTCTGAACACCTTTGGTTTAGGCTTGTGGGGTGGGATGGAGAAAATTTTCAGCAAACCCAAAAAATTCCATCCTGAAGTGTCATCACAACAGATTCTCACTTTCACACTTCTAAGGAAAATGTCTTTCTCTTTAGTATATTAAATCTCAGGAGTTGATAGGACTTACCTGAGAAAACCTTCCAAACAACTTTCTTGGGTAACTGCACATAACAACTCTTAACATTTACATAAGCACTCCACTGCACTTACAGATTATTACAGAAATTATGGGGATTTCTGCCCTGAATAACAACACGAGAGCATTGTATTTGAACTGCTAAACAGCAGTTTAATGCACAAGAACATCTTGCTTTGATAGTTTGCTACATATTTGATGCACTTTGCCATTAGACATTCCTGCCTGTCTTCTGCCCATAAAGTTCTGCTGGAAAACATTGCTCATACAGCCCTTTCTGCATTAAAGAAATAGTTAAAGGAATAAAAAGAAGATTTAAAAGTTTTCGTTATGTCATTCATTATTGCATTACAGAATTAAATGTGTACATGCTCCTTAACTGTCCATTTACAGTCCTATAAATGTCAGCCTTGCCAGAGATCTACATGCTACAGCTTTAAGTGACAGAAAACACTTACTGTTGGAGTTCTAAGAGGCAAATCCATCAGTGTATAGGCACTGGCTTCCGAGTCATTCCATGCATTGAAGGACTCCACAGCTTTGGTGCTCTTGGTGTCCTCAGAGGGACAAAAGATCCCCTTCTGAATGGGCTGATTATTCAGGTGAACAGAATCTAAGCAAAAGCCAAGAAAGAGAGCTGTCCTCTGAATTTAAGTCAGCCACTTTACCTTTGTGTGTGTGAATCAGGTTGTTAGATTCTTTGGAATGGTGTGAGATCCAGTGCAGAGTTTCTCACTAGAGCTTCAGATTGCTTCAGTCCATCATCAGTTTAGCAAAGGGCAGCAGCAGCAGCGGCTTCATTTAAATACGGGAGAGGGCAGAGTCCGCACATGCCCGGTTTGCAGCTTGTTCTATCCTGATTCCAGCTTCACTTTAATGACAGTATGAAACTGATGCTCACTTAAAAGTGCTGGTATCTGTTTTTTATCTTTGACCAATTTATGTCTGAATTTTAATACTATTCCCAAACACTATCTCTGTACAAAGACAAAGAAGTTAAAAGGTGGAGTTCGCTGTCTTGAATAAACAGTTCTTTTTCACCATATTGGTGAGTTAGTTTTTTATAGCCTGCTTTTAAAGAAGATGCATGTGTACAGTTCTGCTGAAATTGTCAGAACTCAAAGAGATTCTGATATATAATAATATGCTTGTGTGCACTTCTGTCTTGTAGAATTTAGGTCATGGTTGTTCATTGGTCTACTTCTAAAAATAAACAAAACATAGGGATAAAACCTCACATCATCCTTTTCTGCTCTTTAGTTAAAAAACAGAACAAAAAACCCCACACAAATACCTTACTCAGAAAACAGCAAATATCCATCTATTTCAAGAGTTGCCTGCTTTGTTTTCAGTTGTGTTTAGGTGAAGTACACATGTACGGGTTCTCATTCACAGAAGTTTGGCTTTACATTCCACTGTGCAAAGAGAGATGAATTGCTGTATTCCCAGTTGAAGGCACATTACTGTTGTAAAGTGAAGTTTAATTGCAACAGAGAATTAGGCACAGTGTGTGAAAAAGCTCTTCTAGCAGATACTGCAGCCTGAGTATCACAGTTTAGGCCTTCCACCCACTGTCCAAATGACCCTGATGCAAGCTATTAGCTTCACTGCAGTCAGTATTAAAAATAGATGGTGTGAACTCTTACTGGAAAGCCTTTGTGAGAAAGCTGTGTTAGTAATGGTGGGAACTGCACTCCCCCAGCTCTGCACACTTACCTTTCCTTAAATGAACACCTGCAGTACCTAACCATAAACTGAAGGGTTGCATTTCTTTGTACGAATGGGAGCTGTGCCTCTGATGAAAGGCACTCACCTATAGTGTTGCAGTTTCCCTTGATAGTCATTTAAGGAGGGAAGCGATCTTTGTTGTCACCAGGCCACTGAACAGTAACCAGCAGAGATGCTTCTTAGACTCTACAGGCTCTCAAACTGTGACACCCTAAGAATAATTATTAGCAGGTCCATTATGAAAGGCAGAGAGATTTCGTGGAATGTCCCTGCCCTGCAGTGTTGGTAGATGCAACAAAGCCAGATTTAAACCAGCTGTGGCAGAACTGCACCCAGAGGTGGCTGATCCACAGACAAGTTTCACTTTTGCCTATGTCTGAGATTCAATGGTCACTTTGCAGAGTGTGCTCTTCCCTTTTTCCCTCTGTATAACATCAGACACATGAATATCAGGGCAATGGTGGATGCGACATTAATGTATGAACTTCAAAAGACATTAATGTGAACTCCAAATCCACCCTTCTGTGCATACACAGTGCTTGCACAGTGCTTGCATTACAGCAAACAATGGTGTTGGACATTTTGGGGGACAGGACCTTTTTGGAAGATAAATTTGAATTTTACTACTAAATAGTCAGGAGATGTCATGACAGAAAGCCACAATGTGAAACTGGCAAAGGCTCGTACCATCTTCAAATGAAGCTTATTGAGGAGTAGAGCAGAAAGCACAGAAATGATTGACGTGCAGAGAAATGAGACAATGGGAGCTCTCCCATTGTCTGTACTCAAAGGAGTTGCACACAGTTACATCCTGATCTTGTCAAACTGATAATACATAAAGTTTGAGACATACAATCTTCAAGACAAGCATAAGTACTAGATCAGATGTGATCTTTTACTTGACATTCTCATTTTCTTTGCTTAGAGCTTCTTAGTTTTCTGCTTTATGTCTTAGTTTTGGGCAATGCCAACACTCAGTCTGTTTACATACAGCTTGTACATAAAGTTCTCCTTTTCACTGGGTCACAGATTTCTTCCTTCTTATTTCCTCTCATCTTAACAACAAGTCAATGCACTGAAAATACATCATTTCCAGTTAGCCTGGAAGCATTGGCTTTTTAGGATTTTTAGGAGAGCCTATAATATGTTTGGCTGAGTAATCAAATCATAGAATAAAAATATATATATTTAAAGTAAATTGGATATTATAGAAGCTGTCTTCCTGCTTTATTAGATTTGGTGTTATACACACCTTTGCAGAGAGATTACTTTGATTAGTTCAGCAGTTCCTGAGAGCATATTATGAAAGAATATGCAGTGTAAAGGAGAGAAAGGAAGTTTTCTCACTGGGAAGCAGATGCTAGTCCAAACAAGACTACTCATTTGGTATCCTTCCTTAGCCTTATGACTCTGCTTCTGTGAATGCTGGGCACTTGCAAGCTAGGAAAACTATTTCTGAAATTGGACCCTAACACCAACATTCATGGCCAGTGGAGATGTTCTCATATATTGGTAGTAGTTGTGTGATCCTTTATTATGGCCAATTGCTAGAGGCACTTCAGCTGCCCTGTTTTTATGTGTCATGACTCAGCTTCCATGGAAGGCGAGTAATCATCCTAGAACTGTACAAGGTGTGAAGTATGAGACATCTCATTCTCTGTCCCTAGGGCTTGGAGAGTCAAAGACATGCAGCAAATCATTCACAAAACTTTTTTCTCTCAGGTTTTCTTTGTTTTATATGCAGTGTTAAACCTGAGAGAACAGTTCTAAGTATTCTGTTGAGCAATAATTGTTTTTCTTTATAGTTAAGGCTATTTCACTTGAAGCTACCAGAATATTAGACTTGTGGATCAGGAGGGAAATTTGGGCTCTCTCTTTCCCTGGTTTGTTCTCTACCAAAAGCTTACCTCTGTAGTATTCCTGGGAAGCTAATGGAGAAAACGTATCAGTTTATGACTCCAGGTACTTTCCAACAGCATCAGCTCATTCTCAAGCTTTCAAACATTTCTGCCACAAGTTCTGTGTGTGAAACATGCAGAAAGTTCACCTGGCTTATGGCCCAGGTCTGAATTGCCCTCCAGTAACTTCTAGAGTAAGGAAACCCTGCCTGGCATTGTCTCAGAATTCTGTCACATTGAACTATGGTGAGAAAAGCCTTCCCACCTTGAGAGTCCTGCCTTCATCTGGATGCCAGCTGCCTAATAAGCTATTCCATCCCCCTCCCTCAGCACGATGAGGAGGGAAGGAGAAAATGAGATGGAAAAAACTTGTGGCTCAAGATAATAGCAGTTTAATAAAACAAAAGCAAAGGCTGTGTGTGTAAGCAGAGGAGAAGAAAATACTTACTCTCTACTTCCCATCAGCAGGAGTTGGCCAGCTAATTCGCAAGAAGCAGGGCCTCAGTAGGCACTGAGTAGGCACTGTTTGTCACAAGACAAACACTGTAGTAACAAATGCCCCCTGCCTCCTTCTTTATCTTAGCTTTTATTGCTGAGCAGACATCATAATGGCATGGACTATCCCTTTGGTCAGCTGGGTCTGCTGTCCTGGCTGTGGCCCCTGCCAGACCTTGCCCACCCCCAGCCCACAAGGGAGGAATGTTGGAGAGAGAGCATTGCTGCAGTGCCAGCACTGCTCAGCTAGAGCCAAAACACTGGGGTGTGAGCAGCACCTTTCCAGGTACCAACACAGCACAGCTCAGGGAGGGCTGCCATGTGGGAAATGAGCTCCAGCTCAGCCAGACCCAAGCAACCTCTTGCTGCTGATAATTTACTTCTGTTCAGTCTTTTATAAATTACAGGCAAAAATAGCAGAAAGACCACAGACTCTGGGACCCTTCCAGGAAACTGAGAAAACTGTCTAACAGAAAAAGGGAAAGATAATGCCTGGATAAAATTTAATTAAACTCCAAATGAGTATAAGATTTCTTTCATAATGATGGGAAAAGAACTCATTGTCCTCTTCTTTGGCTGGGAGCTGTGGGCGGAATTAGGTGTTAGCTCATCTGCAGGAATACAGAGTGCACTGCAAGAACAGGTAATCTGCTGCCTACAAGATAAACAGACTGCTTTTGGGAAGTACTGGGAGACCAAGGGCATGGTCAGCTAGGCATTAATGACTTTAAGACACCTTTACAAAGGCTCACCTGGGCTTCTTTAAACTTTCTGAAAGATCACCTAGGTTTCCAAGGCCAGCATAAGGAAAGAGGAACAGACTACTCAGAAAATGGGAAAGGTAAAGTCTCACTTTTCTTTGAGTGCAGACTCAGGTCTGGGATTTGAGTTACCATAAAGGAGGCATGCACAAAAAACCAAAGTTGTTTGGTACTGTGAATAAGTTGAGTGATTTTATTTTTTCCCTCATTGTGATGTGGGGAATGATAGTGACAATTCCTGAAAACATCTTGGGGAATACAAATCTCAGTGCTCAAAATATGCTCTGCTTGCCCTCTAGACATGCTAGGTAATCCTGTAAGTGATGGAATAAAGGGAAGAACTATCGATTTTTCATTTGAGTGTCCATTCATTTGCAGTACCTGCCTTTCAGAAGGCAAAATCACACTATAAAATCTGAGTCCACAGCAGCCTTCCCCACACAGCCCTCCCTGTATAGTGTGGACCCTGGGTATCTCCTTTGGTATTGCTTCTCAGTGGCTGCAACATCTGAAGAGATGTTTCTCTCAGATGCATTTTTAGGGTGCTATTTTTGTACTGGTACCTGCAACAAATATATCTGCTTCTATATGCAGGTGAAAACTGGTTGCTCGTTTTACACATAACTCTGGTCTCAACCATCTGTGCTCTTTTTGCCTTTTAACAGCTAAGATCTGTTAAGAGAGGGGAGCTCTCCCACTTCTTAGCTGTTCTCAGAGAGTGCACTGCAATTTTGGCACCCCAAATAACAAGGCAGGGAGAGAGTTGTGTAATATATATCTTCTGTGTACTCCATTAATCATAAAAATTAAATTTAGTTCTTCATGCCTGCAGCAACTTGGCAAAGGGACAGGAGGCAAGAAGACCCTTTGTAAATAAAATTGTTAAACTGAATACCAAGTTCTGTATGGCCTTTCATGGGGGCATACTCTTGGGACTCTTCAAAAATCAATAGACAAAATAGAAAACAGTAAATCAAATCAACATGGTTTCTACTGAGCTGTAGAAGTGAATAATTCACCTCATGGGTAGTTCTAATTTTGTAGGGTAGCCAAGATCTATGGTGAACAGCAAAGGCACAAACTGTAGGGTGCAGCCAGCAAGCACAAACACTGGGCTGTTTACCCCCACAGCAGGAGAGGGAGAATCCCAGGGCTGGGCCAAGTACAGAAGGGCCAGACCAAAAAGGATGGTTTAGAAAAGTCCCTTCAAACACAAATTTTTTTCTAAAACTTAGCAAAACCAAAATCTTTTCCACTGAGGTGAAAAGATTCTATCAGTGATCCCTCCAACAGTCTGAATGTCACCCTGTAAATGGCTGCAAGTCTATGGCAAAGCAAAATCCAGCAGCTGCTCTGCCTGAGTTCCCCCAGTTGTGTTTCCAGCTTACTCTGGGGGTTTATGGCTTCAAGGCCAGCTAGCTTGAAAAGGTCAGCCCACCTCTGTCCCTCTTGTCCTTCCTCACAGAATCTGCACACAAGGTAGTTACACAAAGAGCTCTCAAGACCAGCCAAATTGAATTTGCAGTGCCTCCAAAAAAGGCTTCTTAATCCTGATTTGTGGAGTGAGCTCTCAGATTCATACTTCCCTGTCTCCTATGGCTTAACCTCTTTGCAAAGCCTATGCTTCTCCAAGGAACTCTGGTTAGCCAAACTGTTTTCAAACAGTTTCAGCTGGAAACTTCCCTACTTCTAGTTCCCAAATAAGAGCTCTCACCTTCTCACAGGTGTGAACTAAAGCCAATTGTGCTAGTGCAGCTTCATGCCTACTGTTGACAGGGAGAAATCATATTTTAAAAAAAAATTGAAAAGTTGCTGTATCATTGCAGAAAAATGTCCCATCTTTTTGGCAATAATTAGATACAAAACTTAAAGAAAATTTCTCTTGTTAGTCTCTTCCCCTCAATAAACCATGTCTCTGTCACAGACAAGTCAGTCTACAGTGGGCTGAAGTGTGGGATCAGCATATGGTGGTCTCGAAACTGCTTTGTAATTTTTGCTGAAAGCAGGCATTATGAAAGATATGCTCATGCAGAGATACAGCAGAATTGTGTTTCCCAGCTACTATACTACACCAATACGAGGAGGATTATTGACAGAGAAGGGGTGAGAAATAAAACTGCAGAGAAATTGTATCAAGCATTGCCCCTCTACTGAAATGCTGGCACATTAGAAGTGCACACAGTGGCCAGTGGCAGACAGCAGTGCCAGGATTTAGTCAGCACTGGCAGAGAGCTTGTAATGTTTACAGGAAAAACTACTGGTACTGTTTGGTTTTTGACTGTTGGTTTTTTACTGCCATCTGCTTATGTGGTAGTTACATCTGAGATATACAGAACTCAGTGACTTGAACCTCTTGTGGGAGGGGCTGCAGAAATATCTTGCCAGGTAAGACAGTGGACAGTAATGGAGAGAGACAGATCTCTGATGAATACACTAAGGAAAGATGAACAGTGTGAAGCAATTTTTACCCACACACAGCAATCAGAATGTAAACCCTGATATTAGAGAAATAATAGTTCATGATAACCAGAGGGTAAACAAAGTGTGGGGTCACTTGGTATTAAAGAATTATCATCTTTCTCCTTAGATAATAGCAGTATTGTCCACAAATTATCTGCAGAGAATACATTTGCTGCCCTGATGGCTATACAATTACTTTTTTCTGCCACACACATCTTGTCTTACAACATCTCTGTGAAAGAAATCTTACTGTTTCGAGAAATGCCATTAGTGGTTATGTAGGTGAAAAAAAGCAAAGCACAATTGTCAAGTCACTGGTGGGAGAAAATTCTGTTGGTGCACTCATAAGCAGGCATCTTAAGTCTCAGCAACTCCCAGCCATTGCAGATGCCCTGTTTTGCTGTTCTAGACTGCATTGTGCCCAGTGTTTTCAGAAATGGGAGCAGGATGAGAAGGAAGAAATAGACCACTCACATCACTAAATTTTCAAAATCTTGTATTTGAATTGTTTCCAAAAAGAGCCTGACGAGCAATTGAAAATATAAATTGCCAGGGAATATTTTAGCTGAGTCTGTAAGGAATTTCAGTGTCCTACACAAAACAAAAGGGCCAGCAGAAGCCTGAACCAAATTCTGCTTCAGCTGCAACAGTGTTCAAGATTTGGGCAGGATTCTGTAATGGCCACTGAGAAGAGACATTATGAGGAGTTTGTCCCTGCTGCAACTTGAAACTCTTCACACAGTGTCTGAAATCAGACCTAATGTTAAGCTAGAGCAGAATCCAGGGCAGATGTACTATCAGAGTTTCTCAGTGTACGGAAGTGTAAAGCCACATGTCTGTTTCTTTATAAGCTCTTCTGCTAGGGCTCTCATCCAGCCTCTTATCACCGTGGACTCTGATTTCCCAAGTGTGCACATGAGGCCTCTAAATGAACACATTCTTCTTTGTTTAGCTCTGCAGTGTGGCCTTTATTAATACCTACTCTGCTAAATGCCTCCTCTGGATCCTCAGTGACTTCTGTTTCAGTTGCTATGACATCCTTTTACTCCAACTTTAATTAATTGAAAGTAAAAGACAGTTGTACAAGTTTGCACACAGGATGCAAGTGTGCAAGTGCACTGTGTTCAGCTTAGTCTAAGCCCTTTTTCTTTTGATCCTATCCTCTCCTAGCTCCTTTCTTTAATTTTTGTTGCCCTGCATCCCTTTCTTTGACAACCTTCCATCCTTCTTTTCTCTCAAATCAGATATCTATTCTGGTTTTCACTTTTAAAAGCCTTGATAGATTCTCTATCCCCAGCTTAGCTATCATCTTTCAGACAGCTCTGGCTTGCCAGCTCTCTCATCCTGTCAGCCAGTGATCCCCATTTCCATCATTCCCTGAACACCATGTTTCCACCATGCATGATTTCCTTGTCTCCATGCAGTTCTGCATGCTGGTGGCAGTGGCATTGGGAGACCTTGACAATAGCTGGGCTGCAGGCACACACAGCCTGCTGGCCACGTTGACACCACTGATCCATAGTGTCTTTTATCTGCCCCTGTCCTGCCAGTACACTTCCATTTCTTGTCCCCTTGTACTTTGATAACAAGCTCTTTGAAGCAGAGACTTTTTATTCTATGCTGGGATTGAGTTTTGACTTGCCTAACATGGAGTATTAGAGCAATGCAAATGTAGCAGGACTGCCATTTTCTGGTAATGCCATGAATTCACTTAACAAATATACTCCACTTAATTTTTTTGGTGAACTTGTGAATAATTCAGTATGACCACAAGAGAATGTCAGTGTTTTGTTTTAATAAAAATGTGGACAGCTGAAAATGGTTTTCAGAGTTTAAAAAACAAAATACTAAGCCTTCTGAATAAACACACATCTCAAAAGCAAACCTTTATGAAGTGATAAACACTGGCACCAATCCTCAGAAAGTTAAAATGCAGTTTCTTACTTTAGTTTTATGATTCTGCCTACTCCCTTCAGAACTGGCATTCCTGCTCATGACTTGCAGATGATGTTGCAAACCACAAAAACAAAATTGGGTGATAATTTTGCTGCAGAGCAGACAAACATGGACAAATATGTCATCTCTACTTACTGTAAGAAATTTTCACTGAAAAAGTATCCTGAAATTCATATATGTGATTAGGAAAGCTGGGCACTGCACTCTTTCTGCTCTTTCATATGGCTACAAACATGCTTGAAAAAAGAAAACACATTAACAACATATAGCCTTGTATATGGGCTTGAGTCCCCAGGATACTTGAGGGATTTTGCACACCACCATACAGTTTCCTTCTTGTACAAACTGAAAGTTAGGGATGTCACCAGTAGGGAGGGACTGACCTCTCCCTGTGTAATAAACAAATGGATTCGTGATGAGGAACATCAGATTGAGACAGGCTTTATCTCACTTCCAAGTGAATGACTCAGCTGCTTCTTTTCCAAGGGAGAAAAATTAATGTGCTCTTTTCTAAGCAGAGTTTCAGTAATGAGACTTAAGACTACAGAACACCTCAACAAAAAATGGACATTTAGGAGACATTTCTCCCTGATCTCAAAAACATTTTCTCTGTGTGTTTCTATCCCTTCTGGCAACTTCAGTTACAAAATGAAATTTAATAATTATTCTTATCTTCTCTTGTTCCCCCCACCAAAACAAAACTCTATCCAGCTAAAAGGTTAAGCCCTTAATACTCATATATCTTACTAAACAAATGTATTGCTGCTGCCTTTGACTCAAGAGGTGAAAATGCTACTTTTTAAATGTTCATTTATAGTAACTGATAGTCAGAGATAAGAGGTAAACAGAAACATAGTCACTTCTGTCTTCACAAATTTACATAAAGCTCAAAACATCCTAACCATGCCATCAGGACAAACTTTTGCTATTATTCCTGACCATGGACATGCTTAAAAGCCCACCAAGTCTCTTTGTTTTCAAATTCATTACTTGTGGCACAGTTACTTTCTTAGATTTCTTTTAGAGTGAGAGAGCAGGGCTGTTTATCTCGCAATTCAGAGAGAAACATCCTTGGGCAACAACTGGAACTTGTTACCATCATTAGACAACTGCAGAGATCTCAGTCTGCTCTGGTATATAGCACACAGCAAGGCAACAGTGATAATGGTTGGTTACTGCATGAAAAAAACCCTCATGTTTTTCTTAAGTTCAATACCAAAGAAACTCAGATCTATTTTCTGAGCATAAACAGCAGAGTATGAGAATAGCCATTCTGAGTCAGCCCAAAGGTGTGCTAAACCCCACATCCAGTGACTGAAAGCAGCATGCCAGGAAAGAGTGCAAGAATATGGAGAGATTTCCCTAAAATACTCTTTCAGCTTCAAACAGCATGCAGCTCAATAAATCTGTGCTTCTCAACCCATATTTCAGTGATCTAACTCAAACATTGATGGGGCTTTTGTGGGTTTGTAAAAGGATTCAGGATGTAGGTAGGAATGTAGTTTCAAGTTGTCAATGTAAAAGTCTGGGAAAAGAAAGGCTGCAGTCTGAACCATGAAGTTATTTTGGTCCAAGCTAAATTGCTCTTTAGCTTGAGCACAAGCATAGAAATTTGAAAGCTAACACAGCCTCTCTTGGGAAGCTTTGTATAATTTAAAACATAGTCATACTACAAAACCAGTTTTCAGTTCAGCTTTGCAACTCTCTTTATGACTTGCAAGTGCCTTTCAAAAGAGTTGCCAGAATGAACCAGCTGAGACCCAAGCTCCCTTTCCTTCCTTTCTTCTAATTATTGGAAGAGAAATTATTCCTCTTAAAATGAATTCTTGCTTCACCAATTTTAATAAACGTTTATTTTTTAATATCCCAGATAGTCTTATTAAAAGCTCAGCTTTTCAAGGTTTGATGGTCAGAGCTGAGATTCACATTCCACAGAAGTGCCTGCAACTGAAGCACCCAGACCACCTGAAGATCTAGGCACATGGTTTTTGTATAAGAATTAGGCCCAAGAATGGAGAGGCTGAATAGAACTAAAAATCTAACACAATAATGCAAGAAAAACAGTCTCTATTCTGGGAATAGTTTTAATCACTGCTGTTTCTCAGGTTTTTCTTTTACTTTTATGGTACTTCTGAATTTCTTACCTTTGCTTATTGATAGTGCAGCAGTAAGACTCCTCATGATTCACTGACCATAGAAAAATAAAGAAGGGGAGACTTTAGAGAGGCTATTTTTCATTCTCCAACTATTCCACTGGGACTGGGCTCTTAATTTTTGGTAGCCAGTAGAGTTACAGATATGTGAGAAACATCTACTCATGGAAAGATGAGTATTTTAATCATTTAATGATCATCTGTGCACATGCATTTTGGAACCCTGGTTCTGGAACTTGACCTATGTATTTATTGTGAGGTCACTTGAGGTACTTTTCTGAAAATACGTATGTAGGAGTCAAAGATGCTGGTGACCTTTTGTGCAGGGTACTTACCTAACTAAACTCTGAGGAATAATTTGCAATTTGTTTTCTTATAATTAGAATTGCATGAGGCAGAGGGTTGACGCTGTTTAAATTCAGGATACAACTCATTTATTTACCAAAAGATAGAAATTACTCAGCTTATTTAAATTAATTTAAATCTTTTTCCTTCACAGGAAGGAAAACTTTTTTAACCACCTGTCCCCAGCTGAGGAACTTTCTGCTCCACTTAATACAGAGTGCTTCCCTCTGTCTCCTTGCAGAAAAATAATGGCTATTAGGTGACACGTCTAACAGAAAAACAGCACCCAGACACATGAAACTAGGTACATTTAAAACTTCTGTAACTCTTATTTTACAATCACCTGCACTAACTTTTATATATATGAAAGTCCTAAGTCTTAATTTACACAGGCATGTGATGTTTGTGTTTCTGTCCCACAGCTGATGGAGGTGGTACATTCTAAAAAATGAGAATTCACTTGACTGACTGAATCTCACAGACATTTGATAACCTGGTATTAAATAAGATTTCACCAAAATACCATTTAAGTACTTGAACCCCCCGACTTTGAAATATAGTGTAGATTATCGATGCTGACAGCAAAATATGAAGTCAAATTTTTATAGCTGTGTATCAGAAATAGTGAGGGACTTAAAAGTGCAGGTGTTGAGCTAATTACTGTTGCTTTGATTTTCAGCCTTCTGATCATTGTTTGCATATTTTCTACTGGAGTTTCTCATGCATTTAACATAAACAAAAGTAGATTGTTTTCTTTCCTCTCTGTGATGGATTTCTGAGTTGACCACTGGGGTCAGAGTGGTGGTCCTCTCATCCCCCAATCCTTGATCAAATCCCAAATCCTATTTAAACCCCAAATCATAATAAACTCTCTTTCTTTGCTCACCTCTCAACCTGACATGAGTGTGATTCTTTTGTGTCGTGCTTGCGACAATATACCCTATAAAAAAGTAAAATGTCTGTAGTGTCCAGGGACAGAAGCCATCAGACAGCTGTAGGACAGTTTGCAGAAAACAGCCAAAGATATATAACTTGTACTGAGCAGAGGTGCTGATGACTGAAGTTTAGGTATTCAACATATAAAGTAATTCAAAAGTGCAGACTGAATGATAGCTAGAATACATACAGTGTAATAAGTTACTAGTTAAAAAGATAAAAGGAGCCAAAGTTCATAGTCGTTGAATTCAAGAGATTGGAGAGCTGGATCTGGGTTTATGGGGCTTGGTCACAAATCCAAAGTGCACTGTATTGCCCTGGATGAATCGTGAGAACTCCAGCACCAAGTTGTCCCATATGCCTGGGCACTACAGAGAATCTGGGACCTGGAGGGATGGGATAAGGAGCCTCAATGCCTGAAGAGCCCATACAGTGGCAGGGGCAGCCCGTGATGCCCGGGGAGCAGCAGCAGCCATGGGCGGAGTCAGGCTCATGAAACATCGCCCTGTTAACTTTGGAAAAAACACTGCTGAACATGCATGAGGTTCCCATTTCTGTACTACTTCATACTTTCCAAAATGTAGTGCAAATTTCTCATACAGAGAAGGTAGATAGAAAACACCTAACATTTAACCAAGTGTTAGAAACAACATAACAAAGGGGACAGACAAGAGCAGAGGAAGGAAAGGAGTCAGCACAGAACTGACCAAAGCAAGCAGTAAGATCCCATTCATCTAACAGAGGTGCCAATCCTTTACTCTCTAGGAACAGAAATAAATCTACTTACAGCATTAATCAATAATGCCTGAAATCAATAATACATAGCAGACTAATGGAACTGAAAACTCATTAGTGGTGTGGAAAGCTTACTTACTAAAAGCAACCTCCATGAACATTGACATTAGCCCTAGTCAGAGAATGGACAATCTTGTCTGTGCAAAACCCAATATTGTATCTTCAAGTGATATGAAAAGCAAATTCTGATTTTTTTTTTTTTCAAGAAAAGAACTGTCAAAATAGCCTCTTGATAGGTCCCTTTCAATATTTTTTTGCCTGGAGCTTCTAAACTAAAAATATCTTTGTTTCAAAAAGGTTATGAAAGGATATTCAGGGTTTTTTCAGGTTACATCAGTAAAAAATGACTAGTTGAACTCTCTTTTGCTAAGGGACAACAATTAAGGAACTTTTTAATAAAGCACTAACCAGCACCAGAAGTTGATATAGGAAGTAATGAAATACAATGATTGTGCCATGTTGCTATCTTCTCCTTTAGCTATGTGAAAAGCAAAATACTTTTATCTATTTTACCTAGAAGAAAAGGCTGTTCCATTACAGGAATGTTTTGTTGCAGAGTTTTTATTCTTTAGATAGAAAGAAAAGAACTGCAAGGGCTGTTATAAGTCTAATAAGTCAAATCAAATGTATCTTGTATGAGGAATACTTACTGACATGAAATATTTTGTTCTTACTAATGGTTCTGACATAATATTTATGTGAGAGGATTATAAATTTGTTCAGCAAGTCTGTCACAGGAATTATCTCTTCAAAAAGGGGACTCCTCTGAAGAGCAGTTGTACTTAGACAGGAATGGCCTTTGAATGTCCAAAGCAAATGGAAAAGGTCTCTTGCAGGTTTTGCTCACCAAAACACTGATATTCCTTATAATGAATAGCACACAAAAAGAAAGGGAAGAGGTATCTTTCTCACTGCCACCATCCAGAAAGGAGGAAAACTAAAGACAGTTTTCTGGAAAAAAAAATGAATTCTGAAATTCTGTATCAAATATTTTTTAAAGCAACCAGCAGACATTTGAGACTTCCAAAATTTAATTCAAATGGTGATCATGTTATTTCCCTCCTCATTCTAAAGATTTATTAACTTCAGGCCCCACTACTAGTTTTCTTCCCTTTGTTTTATCCCATTGGTCCTTTCTTTTTGTGCCTAGAAGTTGTCACTTCCTTGAAAGGCAAGTGAAAAACTAAACTATCTGGAAATAGCAAATCAGGTTGAATCACAGCTAATGCAAATTCTATTAATAAAACTATTTTCAAATTTCTGGCAAGTTTCCAGATATAGATGAAAAGATCTAAAATAAGATTGCAGAAGATCTGTAAGAACCAGTGTGATAATATAACTGGGACCACTTAACCTCTGTCAAACCTAAAAATGCTACACAGCTTATGGTAACTGAAACCAAAGCATATGCTAAGTCATGTTGATTTTAATTTTGTTTATGTATGTGGTAGATTAAGGCATAACTAGTTTTAACAACCCTTTTGTTGGCCAGAAAAGTAAACATTAATATGCTCATCCCACTCATGAAGATATAGCCTTGCTAAACAAGTGAAAAATCAAGAGCATCCAATCCCTACAAGTCTGACCAGAGCCCACTGTGTTAGACTAAGGCACACTCTGGTAAAAGCAAGACTCTGAGGTGAGTTCTCAGTCCTAAGAACTCCAGCCACCCCTGAACACATGGTAAATCCCATAATGGTAGACATTGGAGGGGTTGGGTTCTTTTGGGAGTTTGTATAGGAAAGGAAGAATAACTTTCAATGGTATTGTACACACTGGTCTACCAGTGCAGAAAATGTCATCCTAGAGGTTGGAGTCCTGCTGGAAAGAAACTGAGTGCAACTGGAGGAAAGTAACGGTAAGATGGCCTCCTAATATTACACTTATTACTATTTAAATGGTGTTCTGTGAAAGCTTGATAGTTCAAGCAGTAGTTCATTTACCCAGCTTATGCTGTTCTTGTTCCACTATAAATGCTGCCTTAGTGATGAAGTATTTCTTTTGTCACCTTTTTCACGGTACTCTCTTCTTCTCGCCCCAATCTTTTCTTTTTC
Organism: Illadopsis cleaveri; assembly: GCA_013399915.1. Classification (NCBI taxonomy): domain Eukaryota; kingdom Metazoa; phylum Chordata; class Aves; order Passeriformes; family Timaliidae; genus Illadopsis; species Illadopsis cleaveri. The sequence goes on along the minus strand of VXBB01008830.1, from coordinate 526,050 downwards.
CTCCCACCCTTCATTCCTTTCCATTTTCCCAAGTTGTATCTCTCATTCATTCCATTCTCTTACCTATCCTTTTTTCATTTCACCATCTTTCAGTCTTTGAGGAAGAACAGATAGTTTTGTAGGAAAATGGAAAAGCACAAAAGTAAGCTCTTAACAGAGAACCACATTACAGCAGGCTAATGTGTGATTGTTATTGCTTGGAACAATTCTGAGTTTCACATCAGCCAGTCCCACTCTAATTCTGTCCAAGAGCTCTTTGCACACCCAGCAGGCTAACAAATACACAGACTTTTTAACAAGACCTTTAAAAAGTTTTCACCCAAATATTTGATGCAGACTTAAGGGCTTTTTTTTTAGGTAATGAAGGAAGCCTTCTTTGAGGAGAATGACATTACTTAATGAAAAGATGAAAACAAGAAAATGTGCCTTTCCCCTCCCAGAGGAAAGGCACACTACTGCATATTCCTGCATATAATTCACTAGTTGAATTAATATAATTTGGAAAAGCCTGTGCTTATTCTAAAAAATAATCAGCAGTTTAATAAATAGTCTGTACTATCAGAATATCACTATATATAAACTATTTTGTAGATACAGCTGTTCTATGAAATACATGTTGACCTGGTTATTTGTCCATTAGTTCAAGAGCAGCATAAATCTGGTTTTAGAAGCTAGACAAGGAGGGTGGGAGTATTTTCTTTAAAACAATAGCATCAAGGTGAGTTTGGCAAACTACTTTAGAATCTGTTTTTCAATCTAATGCAGTCTATTAAACCCTAAACAATGAAACAAGGTTTTGTTCCTTCATTTGATTACATTGTTCCAGCAAATGCAATCACAGAAAGATTAACTACCTTCTGAGATAAGACACAGGCTCCAGCCAGAGGCAGCTGTTAAAGTTTCATATCTGCTTCACAAGCAATTAGCTGTGTCTTAGTAAGCAATGTCTTATACAGAAGGGATGGGCAGTATGCTCTGCATGAAGGAAGAGGGCTCATTTTGATTTCTTTGAGTACAGTTGCATTTGAATAGCTATTGATTTTTTATATGAAAGCATTGACAAGGCACCATGCCTTTACTTACAACTTATTTTATCACATGACAAAACTATAGGGCCTTTTTTCCATCTCTTCTGCAGCAGGATACCCAGTGTATATTTGTTACATTATAGGAAACTTCTTTTTTTTTAAGTGAAATGATAGCTCCAAGAAAGTCTTTCTGATATAATAGAGCAAAGCGAGTTTTAGCAAAGAGCTCAGGTCTTTAGAAGGACCTCTTTCTTGGTTATCAGTTGTGATGAAAGACATAAAAGAGCTTTCTGTAAGGAGAGAAAAGTGATCTTCTCTGGTTGAACTCATCTTTTACCTTAACAGAGCCTGTGGAGGTCCATGTTTCTCAAACTTCTCCCCCTTGTTTCTGTTTTGGTACTAATGTTTGATATAGTATCAGTTGTACACCACTTTATTCCCCTACTATCACTTCATCTAAGCAATTCTCCGTGCTTGAAAAGCAAGTTCAACCTTGACTTTTCTACTGTGCCTGAATATGATTATATTATCTATTTGATTCTAATTAATCACTAAGTAGATCACTAGTACATTCAATTTTAAGAGCAGCATTTACTCTGTTACTTCAGGCCACATGCTCTAGTGTGGCTAGAAATTGTTCAGGTATTATGAAAAAATACAGTATGATTTTTTCTAACCAGCTTGATTACAGCAAGAGGAAAAAGCAGCAGGAAAACAACTTCTTGGGTATTGGAGAAAAGATTGAATATTCTGACAGCAATGAACAGGAGAGCTGGAACATAAAGTATTTGAAACATGAGCCACCCATGAGGAATTCACTTTGTGAGGAAGGTTCCTCAGTTGGGAGCTGCAGAAATGAACAATGTGGGGCATCAGAGAAAAACTGAGAACCATTGCTATAACTCACAGCAAATATCAAATACCTACTCATAACATACTATAGAATTGTCCAATTTAATATGCAAATTTTAATTAGCAAAGACAGCAGCAGTTAGTCTGTCAAGGGTCCTGGGGCACTGAAGACTACAGCTATACAAGAGAGACCAATTAATGAAAAATTAAGTTTGAATGAGTAGCCTTTCCTAAAGCTTTGTTGGAAGGGTGACTTTAGCTTAAACAGTAGAAATAATTCTCCATTGCATTTGCCAGAAGCAATTTTTACATGTAATAAATAAACACAAGATAACATATATCAGTGGTTCCCACTTCGAATTATAAATTGAGAAGACTTGTACACATTTCATGAACCCTGTTACCTTCATCTCAACCCTAAAATTCAGAGTTGTTGACTAACTCAGTGAAAGCTTACTTCTCCCAGTCTTGGCAAGTTGAAGGATCACAGGAAATGTTGAGAATTTTGGTTTGGTGCATACCAGGAGGGAAGAAATTGTTTATTTACTTATCACTTAATATCAAATACCCTTGATTTAAGCTCTTACAGAATTAATATTTTATCTCTAGAGAAAGGAATAACACCAACTCGTGTTGCATATAAAAATTACTGCAGTTTATACAACAGTGATTTCTAACATGAATGAGAGCTTCACAGATATAAATAGAAGAATACTCTGCTAATATATTATTAAAAGAATTGAATATGAAGCTTTAAATGCAAATTGACTTAGTACATCTAAACAAAGCTGACTACAATAGTCTAAACTAGTTTTCAGAGTTTCCTAGGAGGAAGGATCACAGGATGAAGGTCTTTTCACATAAAATGTTCTTAGACAGGGATCATCAGTAGAAGTATAATTGAATTAAGCTGTTCCATAAAAGCCTTATCAAGTTAGTACACATCATTTACAAATGTAAAAGAACAGAAGAAATACTCAAAGTATGACTTTCAGCAAGTAAAACTGGTGTAAAAAGCTCTGTATCAGAAAACACTGAGGGCCAGTGCACTGGAAACCAGACAGAGCAGCACAACACAGAGAACAGAAACCTCCACCAGGCAGGGTCCAGCCCCACTTTACTTGAGAAGCTGCCAGGTCAAGAGAGAGCAGCTGGGAGTCCAAATCCTTAGGCACACTCCCATGGACAACACTGGGAAATTACTTCAGGACATAACTTGCTGAGAATAATGAGGGCAAGACATCTCAGGGAGCAGCTCTACAGCCAAGTTGAGAAGCCGGAGCCAAAGACCAAAAATAACACAGACAGAGCAGGGCTAGAGCTGCAGCCCAGCAACATTCCTGCTGAGAAAAAGAGAGTACCCAGGGCTGAGCTAAATAGAGCTCCTCTTCAGGAGGGGTGGGTGGAGGCAGCAGGTGAGGCTGGTCAGGGCAATTAGGGCCTGTTAGCTCACACCAGGTTCTGAGAGTTTGAAAACAGTCCTGCTTTCCTGAAAGCAGCTGGTTTGCTAACGTTTGTAGCTCTTCTTTTACCTTTTCTTGCCATACTCACCAAGGTAAAAAGTTTAAAAGAAAGCATCTCTTTTAAGATTACAGTGTGATCACACAAGCTTAAATTACATCCCCAAGTGTTTCTCATGTTGCATTTAAATTCACTATGGTTTCTCTTTAAGTTCCTGATGTGAATAATACTCAAGTGATTTTCAGCCTCTCTTTTGCTCTCTATAACTTGGACTTAAACAAGCTGTCAGATGGACATGAGGCTGTTCATGCTTCCCCTTCATTTTATCAACAGAGCAAATGAATGCTCTGAATCAAGGAGAGAACAGAGGACATGTCAACACCATAGAATAAGCACCATGCAGAGGTGATAGTTTGGGTTGTGGAAGCAGAATGGAGATGTCACTACAACGCTTCTTCCCAGCAAGTTACTGCTGTTCAGCAGTACTTTTCAGTAATGTTAACTGTTCTAATTGTAGTGCTGCACTTTCTTCCATGCCTTCTTTTACCACTTTTAGCTTCTCTGCATGGTGGAATAGCATATTAGGTATAGGGCACTAAAAATAATAGCAACAAAGGAAAATATACAGGGATAATAAGAATCTGCACCACCTTGTACTCTGGAGTGTCTTGGTGTTAGGTACACAAAGATCTGTGCTATGGAGAAGGTACACATGTAGTGTGTTCTGCAAGGCACTTTGGGATATTATCTAAAATAACAGTTGGATGGAAAGAGAACTGGGCACATTGATTCAAAGCCAATGGTGTGGAGCTTCTGCCATTTTCAGAACAGTAAACCAAATTGATGCAAGTGAGCATAGGCAAAGAAAAATATTTTGAGCTGTCACAAGGCTGTGAGGAATGTGATCACATGCTGTGTAGGCACAAGTCATGTGCAGAGCCAGCTGTTCCAATAATCACTTGAAAATTAAATTGTTAGAGCAGTGGGGCCTGTGATATCTGTTTGAGACACTATAATTCCTCAAATATATCCTTGGTCTGGGCAAATACAGTGTTTACTTAGCTGTGAATTCTCTGAAGAATTGTGTTGCATTTTTTTTCCTGCTTTACAGGAACGAAAATGTGTCAGCCCTGAGTGACAAGGCCTTAAGACCCTAATTGACTTCATCGAAGACTCCCACTCACACACTCTGCCTATTGGCCCAGGAGTGCCACTTAAACTCAGGTCTGAGGCTGTGTAGCTTTGGTGACTGTATTTCTATGTGATGTGGTCTTTTTTTCTTAGTGCTTCTACTGGTAATGCTTTACAGCTTGTAGAAATTTTCTGCTTCTTTTCATCTATTGCCCTTTAGACTATGTGTTTTCATTTATGTAATCTGTTGTCATGTTGCATCTTAAAGGTATGGTTCTTCCTTCCTGTATAATGAGCTAGTTTAGAGAAGTGAAAATGAAGCACAGCAAAAATGAGTACAGGAAGCTGATGGAGATAGAATGTAAGTGATGGCAACACTCTATTTTGGCTTCTTTAGATATGCCCATTAAATTACTTGTAGTTTTCTTCCCAGCTGTTCTGTAGTCAGAGGAGTTTTGGCTGCTTTTATTGCTTCAGAAAGCAATTACAAAGCAATTATTGTAGTGAAGATTTCTACTTTATTTGGTGTTTGATGTAGCCTCTGTTGTTGAATCCCAGGAGTATAATAATGACAGGATAATCTATAATGGCACTGGACTATTCTGTGGGCGTTTTCACTTGATCTTATCTTAAAAGTGTGAGAAGGAAAAGGTTTGTTATGGTGCACCATGGGCCAAACTGCAACTCAAATGTGACCGCTCTGGTTGTATCAGTCAAGTCCTACCACAGTTTATGAGGAAGGCCTGCCATGCTAGATGCTCTTCTCATAAAGGGAAGCAAGAACATTCCCTTTTCCCAGGTGCAACATTTCTCACCACAGAATGAGGTCTTTTTAGTGGGAGCTGTAAAAGATTGTAAGGGGCAAGATGTTTCTATTCTAAGGGTGTCAAGAAAGGGGGTTTTATCCCCTCTAAAACCACATGGAGTAAAGAAAAAAAAAAAGGTAGGAAGGAAGAAGTAGTATCTCTTCCTTGTAGCACAGAAATTGGACATGAATTAAGAGTCATGTAAAGCTATTCAGAAAGTCCATACCAAAACCAGAGGCTGCCTGAGTCCCAACTTTGTTTAGAAGGCCTGCTTGCACAGAAAGCTGTTATTCTGGAAAGAAAGAAGGAAATTATTTCTGCCTCATGGCTACTACTAAAGAGGAAGTCAGTACTAAATTGTGTTTGTGGGTGTGAATTTGCTGAGGGATGACACAACTGGAGGTAGAACTACAGCTTCTGGTTATAACTACCTGGTGGCCTGGAGGGCTCTGATGCTGGGGACTGTGGCAGCAGAAGCTGCCTCAGCAGTATGATTATGCAAAACAGACTAGATGTTTATGGCATAGAGAACCCACTTTTTAACAATCAGAGATACTGATGCTGATTGTCATAGGTGTTGTTAGAGACAATATTTAAAGTGATTTGGTCAACCTTGTCTGACTACCAGTTACTCTAGAAAAGGCAAGGAAGGAGAATGATATCCTCTTAGTGAGATACAAGAATCTGTTTTCAGTGCAGGACTAATGTATCAAGTATGTTTCTTTTCCATCAGTATAGAGGAGGACCCTGCCATTAGACAGGAAAATTACTTTCCTTCTCCCCCATTACTTCTGCAGCTTTCACAGCTTTCTTCTTACAAGTTGTCTGCAGCTTGTTGTTAAATCACTTTTGCCCCACAAGACATTGATTTTTAAAACAATATTCTGTATGCTTTTTATATGATGTGTAATCTGTCATGGAGCCATGGGCATAGGAATTAATGTTCAACCTAAGTCACCATTTTTTCCAGTACATCAGGCTAGGGTATCTCAAAGGATACTGCTTTGCACTCAGTCTTTGTGCTGTTCTCCATCTTCCTTAGAGCCTTTCTTCAACCCTTTAAAACCCTTTAAAGGCCCTTGGGCCCCAGTCTGTGAATGATCCCTTCACCTGCTCCCAGAAAGCTTTAAATTCTGCTTCTGTTGCCCCTGGTGCAACACCAACAGCCCTTGGCAGAGCAGGACCTGGCTTCTCTTCTCTTGCTTTCAGTCCCCAATGCTCTGTGTGAATTAATGTCTCATACTCTGTCATGACTGTATCAGAAGCAACAGTCCTGCTCTCACAGGGAGAAAGATCATAAGCAGGAGAGATGCAGCTTCTTTATCTGGGAGAACTTTAGGTTGCCCTGTTGAAGTTTTTTCCCAAGAAGTCGAAAAGATAAACAATAAAATACCTGGGAAGGAATGATAAGTTGGCTATTAACTTTGGCTAGGAGCTTTTTGTTTTTTTTTAAAGTGTTTAGGGAAACTGAAGCTAAAAGCAAATCTCTTGTTTTCATAGCTATTTTAATCTGAATGAAGAAGGTTTTTTGTGTGTAGAAAAACCTTTAGATTCATGTCTATCTTAAATGCTCCCTAATGCATTTAAGCTATCAAGTAAATACTAAATATACTAAGGCTTTTAAATAAGGACAGACACTTGCAAACAATGGAAGGGGTAATACTCTGGCACATCAAGGCCTGTTTATAGTGTATGTACACTTGTATAACAAGCAGAGCCATTCAAACCTACTCAACAAAAATAATTCTTACTGATATTTGGAGCTGTTATGGGTTTATGACAGGACTTACATGGACATTTTCCAAGCCACAAATTATATAACAGAAGAGGTTGGGAGCAAGCAGTGGATTTAGATAGTCAAAGTCAGTATGATACAATGCACTGTTAATAAGTAATTGACTGTAAATGCAGTTCTCTACAAGGAGATTAACTGTGCTCTCTTTTGGAACATAATTACTTGAGTGAACTCCTCTCCTGAAAGAGATTTTAAATATTTGTGGGAGTCTTTTGGAGGTGAAAAAAAAAAACCACCCTTTTTTTAGATTAACACAGGAATGTATTGCTATAAAATATATATTTTTTTCATTAAGTATAAAGTAGTGTTTGAGTAAGTTGCAGTTGTCTGGTGATGAATCCCTGAGGATTGTTGGCTGTTAAGAAAATATAAGTTTGATTTGAATCACTGGCTTGTATGAAGCAAAGAAATCTGATGGTGTGGGGTGTGTGGTGCTGTCCATTGGGCCAGTCTTTTGCTGCTGGGGATTTGCCTGTGAGGACTAACAAAGTCTTTAGTTAATTTATTCATTCACGTTTGTGCTTGCCTCCCTTTAAAGGAACTGAACACCAGTGCCTTAGAAAACCCTAAACTTTCTGCTGATTTAGCCTAAGAGCACAGTTGTATCTAGCTGGATCAAAGCTCAGTGCAGTGATGGAGACATAGCATGAGTGTCTTTGTGTGCCATCCGTTCTGCTCTTAAACATGTCAGAGAAGCCAAGGGGGAAAATACAGGAGAATTAGGAAAGAAAGAGAACAAATGTGGTAAAGAGGGATGGATGTGGAATGCCAGAGGCACAGTGAGCAGATGAAGCAGACTGAATGAAGAATGGTGATGGGAAAGACTGCATGTTTTCTTTTTGTGTAAGAGTGATGGAGAAGTGTGTGGTTTGCCAGTTTTCACTCCCTGTCTCCAGGATAATTATAGCTATGACTGTGCAGGAGGACTGACACTCAACAAGATGCAGTGTCCTGTCTTCTATAGCTGCTACCTGGCCAAAATTAGTGTGCTTAGCTGACCTGGAAGTCTACAGACCATGTCTGTAGTTGCTGTGTTTGATAACTGGTGCTCAAGAACCTGTGCAACTGCAGATGGACTTTGTCATGCAATCTGAGGAATGTCTGTGCCAGTGGTACTCTGAAGCCTTAAGTGACATCACCTAATATCAGAGTGACAATCCTACCCCACCCCAAATCCCTGGAGTCCCTGCTTGCTAGGTGCAGGTTACATCTTTCGTAGCTAGTGACTGCCTATTAGACAGCCAGATCTGATAGAAGGAACCATAGGTCTCCTGTTGTTAAAGTACAGCAGCTACACAATTTCCTCAACCAAGCAAAATCAGGAGTATGCCTTACACAGTTCTTTGCAGGACTATATCACCTTTATAGTGGACTACATCACCTTTATGGTCAAATTGTCAGAATTTTGTAAAGGTGAACCATTGCACGTTGAAAGGTGAGCATAGATGGATAACCATCACGTGTTGCTCTGAACTTGCTGCTTTCAATAGTGTTTCTGTCTCTGGGAGTCTCTTTGCACTATGTGAGAACTGCAAGTTAACTAAATGTCACATTGTATTGTGTTGTGTGATGTGTTGGCAAACTCTGCAGTGGAGTGGGACCAGCCATGCCAATAGTGAAACTGTTCCCAGTGAAGTTCTATTTGCATTCCTCGTAAAGTGCTACTGCAGCTTCTGCAGGATTCAATTTCCTTTCTATTTTTGTATCATTTTCCAAGTCTGTAGTTAATATTGACTGACGGGGCCAGCTGAGAATCTTGGGATTTCCTATTACAGATAATTAAGGAAAATACTAATTCATGCACAGACAGATGCCTTGTTGTAAATTGCACTGCATGAATATCTTTGCCTTCACTGCTAATTCTGTTTCCTACTGATTGCTGAATCTGACTCATTGTATAAGGTGCTAGGGGCATGCAGCAGGTTTACAGCCAGGAGACGTGTAAAGAAAGCTGCAGAGAAGCTTGATCTTATGTTTTCTGAAGTGTTACTTTTATGGACCAGTTGTCTGAATTGTTCTGTACCCAAGATATATGAGAGTTTGTATTTTATGCTTTCTTAATGGAGCTTGGAGAAGGACCTGGGAGATGGAACTGCCTTCATCAAGGACTTCTCCAGTTCATCTTATTTATTTCCAAATTGGTGTTTGGTTTTATTTTAGGTTAAATTTAAGCTTCCTGTTTTGTTCAAAAGAGAGATTGCTGTCAGGGAGCAGTAATAATAGGCTGTTCTGCAACATAGGTGAGCCAGAAGCTGAGGTTGACAGCAAGGCAGGTGTAGAAAGTGGCCTCACCAATCCCCCACAGGACTTGTGCAGGAAGAGGAGAGAAGACCCAGTGGCAGCCACAGCCATTGTGAGACAAGTCTGTAGTGCTGAGTTGTGTCAGGGTCTAATGAGAAAGATGAGTCGGGATCCACATCAGCAGGGCATGTTAATTGTCAGTATAAACATGTAACCAAGTATTTGAACAAGTGAGTAGCTGGTGATAGAATTACAAAGCTGTCCTCTTCAACATCTTCTGGAATAGATCTGTTTCCTGGGAGACTGGCTGCTTATCTTGTCAGTGAAAAGATCTGATAGTAATCCCTGTTCTCTAGGAAGAAATGTGCTGAAGTCTCCTGAGTCATAACTTGCCAACAAGCAGAATGGTAAATGTTTGTAACATGTCTAAGTACAATGAAACGTGAGCAGAGAGGAAGGAGATTGTACTTGTCTGGCACCTTCTCAAGTGTCTCCTGCAGAGGGATACGAGACCAGGTTTGCTGGAGCCGCACCAGTTTGCTCCCATCTGCCCACACTGGGTACCAGCAGGAGGGACATTGTGGCAGTTCTGCCTTTTCCAGTCTTCTACCTGATGAAGAGGTAGTTTGAGTGTGCAGGCTCAGGCAACAAACACCTGCAATACAGCTGAGGCCTGCAGCCCCCAACTGAGTTAGCAGAGCTGCTACTTTGGTGAGGGGAAAGTCTTTCCAGTTGGAAACAGACCAAATTTTGTCTGTCATCAAGGAAATGCACAAGTATGGCCTGGAGCAGATCAGAGCTTACCCTTTAGCAGTTCATCCAGATGAATTTAGAAGTTCTGTTCTTTTAATATCCAAGTTACCAATCTGAGGGCACTTTGGATGAATCAATGCTGCTGGCAGGCATGCTTAACACTAACTTCCTTGTACTAGGGAAAAACATACAGATTAGATTCCTGGAGTGCATCATGAGAGATGGGAAATCAGTAGAAATTTACAGGACATAAGTTTATGTACATACATAATATGAATGTACTTGGTTGAGGTTGCTGAGTGTCCTTAAAGACAAGGATTTGGCAAAGCTCAGTAACTGGGTTTTGACAGACTTCATTGCAACACTTTCCTTTCTAGCTCTGTTGTGCCTCTACTTTTACCTAATTTGATAAGTTCATATCTCAGCATTTTTAACTCTGATTATGGTCATTGATATTCAGTGAACTGCTTTTTATGACGCTTTGCTTCCAATACTCTTAACCCCTAAATGCTGGGGCTTGCAATTAACTAGTGGCAAAACAAAGGCAATTCATGCACCTCCAAATTGCTACTAATTTCCTTTATCTTCTCCCTTGGAATACTGCAAAAACAGTGTCTAGCCATGCACACTTACTCTATTGATCTGAAAAACTCAGTGAGTGCTGAAACTTGTATTTTCTAACCATGCACTGCAGCCATCCTAACCTACAGCATCAGTGTTACACAGAACAAGATATTCTGTGGGCTTTAGTTTAGGCTTTTAATATTAGAGAGCTGAAGTATTTTAATGTATAGGTATTAGTGTGTGTATATAATGTCAATTTGAAAAAGCATATTAATCACTTGGCACTTACTAGCGTATGGAGTTTATCATAGAATTATAAAATAGTCCTGCTGAGAAGGGACCTCAGGAGATCTCTCATCTAGCCTCCTGCTCAAAGCAGGGTCAGCTCTAAGGTCAGACCAGATTGTTCAGGGTTTTATCTAGGTAGGTTTGGAAACCTTCAGGAATGGAAACTGCACATTCTCTCTGGGCACCTTGTTTCCCTGCCTGCAAAGGTTTTTCTGTACCTGCAGCTGGAGTTTCTCTTGTTATTACAATTAATATTGTAAAGCAAGCGTGTTGGATTGTAGTTCAGGAGTAAAGTCAGATGCAGAGCACAATGCTGAGAACCTACATGGTCCACAAGGGAAATGCTGCTGATGGGGCCAGAGGCCAATGTCTGCCAAATCTCCTCTAGCTGGGATCCTGCTTATGGTTCTTAATTGCACATGGAGCTCAATGTCTGTAACTCAGCCAGAGTAGGGGCTGCTACAGAAACAATGCCATGCCACCAAAAGTACCCTGAAGTAAAAGAAGTGTTTGTAAAAGTTTTACTTGATTAAATCGTCCATACCTTGTTTTCCTGGGGAGTTTGACACACTTTTCCCCCTGCAATCTAGGCATGATTCGTGTTTCTGTCTGCTGCTCATATCTTTGTAGAGCAGCAAAACCAGCATGAAATTGATGTGATCTTCTTTCATCGCTGCCCAAAAGGTTCTGAATAGCAACCCTGGAACAGAGTGGGCTTGTTGACTTCATTCTGCAGCTGCATGAAAAATCTGCCTCTAAGCCTGCAGCTTCAAGAAGACAGCACAGCATCTGTTCACATAAAAGATAGCTTTGAGCTTGTCTTTTTTTTAATAATGAGAAATTTAAACTACTATGTTTGAAGGGAAACTTGGAAACAGGTTACTTGGCTTCCCTCATTTGCCAAGGAAAGCTTTCCACTTATCTTTGACAAAGGACTGGATGGATTTTCTTCAATTTAAATATTTTTGCTCCACATGTGGAGAAATTAACATCTAATCTATGAGAAGCTTCAATTTTTGTATAATAATTATGTTATGTGAATCTCTGTTTAGTCAAGGTACAAAGTCTGATTTTTGTGGGATGGTTCTTTCTTTATGTATCCCTTTATATACATTTGCTCATCACCATGATAGCTTCCTATCAGTTTGTCAACACTGTGCACTTCACAGAAGTTATGGTTAACCCAGGGGCCAAATGCAGAGTGCCAGAGAGCAACATCTGGGCATCTTTCCATGGGATCATGCATAGTTCTGCTCTGATAAAATTTAATGCATCATGTTTAAAAAGAACAAAACAACAACATTCTTTGAGCAAATCTTGAAGTTGCAACATACTGGAATTTCTCTAATATCTTCCTATTCTAATTATGTTTACAGGTTTGTAAACCTGTAAATTATTATGGATGTGCTTGTAAAATCGATATTGAACTATTGCTTAGCAGATTTATAGCCTGACTTCTAAAAATGCTTCTACAGTTGCTTTAGAAACTGTTGTCTTTATAGTCCAGCTTAGAAGTTTTGTTATTGAGTACTGGGAACAGTATTTAATTGGCAAGTATTCTGTCATAAAACCAAAGTGCCTTGCTCCTGCCTGTCTGCTTTCCAGTAACCTCTAACAATATTCCTGCCTGTGCAAATCTGACTGATGTCTTCTGTCAGAAGCGATTTTTCAACTTAAACATCAATACTAAAAAAAAAATTGTGTACATTCTTTGTTCTGAGATGCCTGGGTTGATGCTTTGAGAGCTGTGCTGATTTGTGGTGGTGAGTGTTCATTGCCAGGTGGCCTCACCACTCCACAACAGAGCATTTTTGTTTTCCTGGGACAGTTTGCACTGGAGACTGTCAGACTTCACCAAAATAGACTTTTGGACAAGAAGCTTCAGTTCCTCAAAGAAAGGATATGCAGGACAAAGAGGTAAAACTTCACAGCTTTGTTCAGCCATATCTGAAAGGACCTCAGTGTTAGAGATGGAACTGAGACAATTCTAAACCTGCCAGAGGTAGTAAGGGCAAATTTTCCTAATGCAGTGGGGTTGGCTAGAGGTTCATCAGTGATATTTGTGGCCAATTGTTTGGCAAGACTGTGGTATGAAAACCTTGCATGGGTTATTTCTCCGTCAATCACAGAAGGAATCCCTCAGTCACAGACTGGCTCAAACAGAAATATTCACATCCATACACTGAACTAGTTTGCACAATGGATCCCAATGTAGAAAGGGATGAGAAGAAGGGGAAGAGATGAGTCTGGTGCCCAGAGCTGTAGTACTGCTTTTCCTTGCTGTGTTGCTCCTGCTTGTCCCAACCGGCAACTGAGGTGTCTCTGAGCGTACATCATGCATATTGCATCCATTTTCTGTGGGTAAAGCCCTGCATCGTGTGAGGTTTTATTGAAATTCTGATCCCACAACTGTCACTTAGGGAGTTTCTTGGTATTTATTCTCTTACAAGTGCTGGCTGAAATGACATGCAGGAATATCTGTATGACCTGCCAGACTAACACAGCTGTGACAAACCAGTTCAGCACTATAAACAGCAAGGAGGTGTCAGAAGCAAAGTCATGAGCTCAGTCAGTTGTTCTACTCATGAGATCTTCATTTTTGGAATCTGTACTAAAAGGAATGCACCTGAAAGCAAATGGAGATATATTATTTACTTATTGACCATAGTTATATTAATGAAATCACTAACAGTAAAACTGAAAGTATGTCTCAGTGTACTCCAGCAAGCCAAAAATCAACTGGCCTATTCCAATCTACAGCTGCCAGTAGCAAAACGTATGACTTGACAATACCTTCAGAGTGATAAAAATGCAGTTTCAAGTAGTTAATAATCAGATGAAGTCAAAATCCAGTTTTGAAAACTAAATACACTGTTTCATTAACTCTAACACCTGATTGTAGTGTGGTTCATAGCCTGAGCTACCAAAAAAAAATTAGTGATCCTAAGGGCAGGTGCATAAATTAATGCTGCTGCATTTTCAATAAATGTTTGGGAACCTCTTTGTTTACCAGTAGGTGTCACTGGAGTCCAGCAGAGAGCTATTACCGCTTTAAAACATCTTTTCTGCTTAATCGAACCTTTATTTCACAGAGGAACATTCAGTACTTGTATATGATGATGTACATACAATAAAAATGAAGAACTGTGATCAATGTTCTTTCAGCTGTTTTTTCCTGTGTTAGCTACTAATAACTTTTGGTGGATAATTCAATGATTTGAGAAGGATTCTGATTTTTTTCCCTCTGCAGCATGACTGAATCTGGTCCAAGCTGACAATGACCAAAGTGACTATTTTATACAAAGATGAAACCACTTAGCAGTGCCTGGAGGATACTCAAGTCTTGCCCAATCTTGCATTCAGTGGTGGGGAGAAAATGGAAGATTAAGCCAAAAAACCTAAATGCTTTTTTTCCTCCCTTTTTTGGGACCTGTGTTGAAAATTAGAGTCTGGGAACGGATTGGGGGAGGAACGACCATCAGTTCTCTGCAAGACAGAGAAAGCAGTTGAGGAGCAAAATTTGTTACACTTTACCTTAGGAGACACCACACTGTGCTGATGAAGACTGCTTGGAATTGAGCTGAAGTAGAGCATGGAATGATTTTTCCCTTTTGAATGAGCTGTAGTTCTTGTCTGCTGTGTGTTTGCTTGACAGCTGATCAGCAAAGGTATTTTGATTGAGATGAGCTTTCAAGTATGCTTAAGTACCTACCGTCTGAAAGGCACAAAAAAGCACCAGGTAGACACTGGCATGCTGTTCAAGCCACTTGGTATCATCACTAAAAGATAAAAGGGGAATTTTGTTTTGTTTTCCCCAAGCCATGGTACAAGGCTTTATAAAAACCACTGGGGGGACATTTTGATTTAGTCAAAGCATCTTAGTTTGAGCCTAAACTCTTGCATCAGTAATTCCTCTAATTTCTTTCAAATGTTTACCAAAAAAAAAAAAAAAAAAAAAAAA
>VXBB01008830.1:371555-504266 GCA_013399915.1 Illadopsis cleaveri | reverse complement strand
CCGGGCGGGAGGGGAAATGACATCAGGGAGCGGTGGGGTGACCCGGTTCCGCTCGCACCCCCCCGGCGCAGGGGGGAGGGAGGAAAAAAGAAACTGTCACCGTGGGATTTCATCAGCTCCTTCTGCCTCCGTGCATTTAACCTATTTTTCTTTCCTTTGATTATGTAAGAGGAGCGGTGTAGAGAGGAGCGATGTGAAGGGGTGGCTGATGGGCTTCCTGGGGAATTACCGGGTGTTTTGTCTCCTGCTGGTCCTCCGAGTTAGGGCTGGGAAATGCGGGACAACTGTGCTTCGGTTTTTCCATGTATTTCCGTCGCTTGCACTGCTCCAAATGGTGCAGCACAATGCAGGAGAGGGAGTCAGGGAGTGGAAACAGTGAAATTGAGTAAGTGTTTGTTTGAAACTCTGAGTGAAAAATCAAGAGCAAATTGTAAGTAAAGAGTAAAAATCCTGTTCTGTTGATGCTCTCGTGTAAGGAGGCACCTCTTTATGTCCTTAAATTTAATCTTAATCTAAGATATGAGTTTATAGCATATTTATATTTTCCTAATACTCATCTTTTAACCTACACGCATTGCGTTGAGTATTAATCTGGCATTTATATTTTTACTTAAAACTTCTTATGAGATGAACTTAATTTTAAAATATATAAACAGGAAAGTGGGGTTCGACTTTCTGCAAGTGAACTCCTCTTGACTGTAGGAATTTTCTCTTTGGAACTGCAACCCACAGGCCATAATTTAAATCTGTCATTAGCTTTGCATAGGCTGGAGATGTAGTGTCAAAAATACTTATTTGAGCACTTCTTATTATGCTTGATATAATAAATACTTACTTGAGTCTTGAGGATTTAGAGGAGGAAAATGTGCTAGTGGTGAGTGAAGTAATTTTTTCTTTCCTGTAAGTTGTTAGAACCCAAGATACTAATAAATATTTTGCTTTAGTTTCTAGAGCTCAAAAAACCTGGCCTTTCTAGTCTAAAATATTTTGGTTGCTGTTACAAATATTTACAAGCATCACCAGAATCAAGCTAGTAATTTAAATTTAGTTTGCTGTTTGCTTTCTAAAGTCCATGTAGATAGAAAATAGAAAATTGGAGCTACCTACAGAGGAGGAAAAAAAAGTTTGGCAGTGATGTGTGTGGGGAAAAGAGGAGATGGGATAAAGAGTGCTGTCTCCTAGGAGCAGCCAGGAGCCCTCTGCACAGTGGGCTTTTGCAGCAGAGTTCTGCTCAGCAGATAAACACTTGCCTTTACCTTCCTTTGGCTGGACTGCTGGGGAGAAGAGCCTTTCCCAAAGTGGATGTTCCTGTAGCTCTTCTGCATTGCACCACCATCTACCTGGTAAACTTCTGAAGTTCAAATTTGATCATTTTAATTCACTTAAATTTTTCACCATGGATTTTCTCCCCATGAATTGCTCGGCTCCTGTGATAAGTGAAGGTTGGCCTGGTCTAATTGAGGGAGGCTATTATTAGTGAGACAGTCTTGCTAAAATGAAGTGATAGAGGGACATTTCTGGAAAGCAGGCTGGCAATTCTGGCAGAAGCAACATTGACACTTCAGGTTGAGAAACTGAGTGTTGAGATAAGAATTAAAGCAGGAATGACAGTATATCACATATTTGGGGAGTAATGATAAAACAGTTGTATTGAACAAATCGATCATGATAAGCTCAATAAAAATATTTTAACTGCCATTTTTCATATATTTTATATGAACTTAGTTAACACTTCAAAAGCTAGATTTCTTCGATCCTGTAGCATAAGTAACTGTCTTTTTAAACAGACTTCTTTTCAGTATGGAGAGGAATTTCAGAGAGAAAGATGGACTTGATTAAAATCAGGCTGACTATAAAGAATTGCAATTTCCTATCCATGTTTGGGCTAAAAAGAGAGAAATAGTGGTTCACAAAAGAGATAGGAGGGTTTGGGGTTTATGTTGTCATTTGTACAGTAGTTGAAGTATTTGTTTTTGGGAAAAAATCCCCCAGGTGGTCTTGTCTTCCTTCTTGAGTTAAAAGTAGAAAAAGAACACGTGCAAGGAGCTCTTAAATGTGTTCCTGTTTAATCTGCTAATGTTACACTTCTGTTCTTCTGAGCAAGCTGTGAAGTGCTTGTGCTTGTAAGAGCCAGTGAACAGTGATGGTTTCCACTGGCCTGCTTAAGGTGTCCTCCATGTTCTGGAGTGGATTGAGCAGTGTCCCTGTCCCTCAGTGAATCAGATTTACTCGTGGGGGATTGCTGTGCACCAGTCCTGACCAAGACTGATGCAGATGGCAAAAACCACATCATGCTACCAAGTAAAACACTGGCTAAGTGAGTGTGAGAGAAGAACATGGGATGGAGTTGTCATCATTGTGATTAATTAGTACTTAAAATACATCTACAGCAATGTGAAATATTCCAGCAGTTTTTGTATTTAACTGGCAGGAGGTCTTTTTATGCCATGCTATGCTATTGGACTCTAGGAGGAAGCTGTGTGTTCAGATGTGGTGAAATTACTGCTGAATTGTTTCATGATGTTTATGATAGTGCCTTCTGTACTTGGAAATATAAAATTAGAGCAAAGCAATGCCATTCTTAGAAGATTTTGCTTAAGGTTTCATTGTGCCATTGGTTTATAAATGTGCAAGTGACTGAATTTCGATTTATTTTAGTGGATGCTTAGTGCAGAACTTTTTGCCATAATGACAGTCACGTGTGAATGAGTCTAGAAAGAAGCAGATGATGGATCTGTTGCTTGTATGCAATGCCTGGTGCTCATAGGCCCAATAAAGGGTGGAAGTAACAATCATTTGTACTAGAAAGTTGGAGAATTGATGTATCTTCTTTCTTTCACAACAGAGAATATGAAACAGGAGCCAAAATGACATCCCGATTTGGAAAGACCTACAGCCGGAAAGGGGGAAATGGCAGTTCCAAGTTTGATGAAGTGTTTTCCAACAAACGGACCACCCTGAGTACAAAATGGGGAGAAACCACCTTCATGGCCAAATTAGGACAGAAGAGGCCCAGTGTCAAACCAGATGTTTCTGACGTTCCTAAGAAACCCAAAATTGAAGATGAGGTAACAGAGGATCCATTTGGATTTGACAGCGATGAAGAATCTCTTCCTGTGTCTTCAAAGAATGTGTCACAGGCTAAAAGCTCCTCTCAGCTGGAACCTGGTGAAGCTGCTCAGTCTGAGGACTTCACTCCTCTACTTGAAGCAAACAGCAGAATTAATCAGCCAGACAGTGGAGAAAATGTTGCCTCCAGCAAGTGCATACCTTTTGACAATACTGTTCCTCTCTTGAAAGAAAAGAGCACAAGCAAAAGTGTGGAAGATGGAGAATGCAAGGGCAGCAGTGCTAAACTTGTAACTGCAGGTGTGTTGGCTCAACTGTCCATATACTTCTGTTTTCCTCTGATTTCTGCTAATCTCCCTTTAGACTTTGTGTTTTCAAGGGCTGGTGAAGGGTTCTGATAAAACTGTGGGGCAATTCTTTATTGTAGACAATTCCAGAGGATACTCTGTTTAACTAAAGCACTATGAAACATTCTGCATTTTACACACTGCTCTGAGACCTTTGGCCCTGTGTCTGCAGATAGAGGTACAGTGCTGTAGCTTCAGTGCAGTCCACTCAGTCCAGCAATTCCATAAAATGGAATAATGGTATTCCTTTTCTACAATTGCTGAGTGCGTACGTGGTTTTTAAACATGTATTTTGAATAGTGATGAGTTAATGGTAGAATTCAGTGTAGGTATGTGTTTACAGCTATGAGGGTGCAGATACAGCTTAGGCCATGCTTTGTTTCATTATTTGGGTGGAAAAAGTAGTTTTCTGAACTTCAGCTGCACCAACGTTTTCTGTTTGTAATTAGCACAGCACAACTCTATCAATGTGTACCTAAAAAACTTCAGACCTGTGAAACTGCATTCTGTCAGACTTCCTTTTGGAGGTGTTTTTGGGCTCTGGAGTGTTTGTAAGGTAGCTTAATACTTTTCAAGGGGAGTTCTCATGGAGGTGAACATCACTGTAATTTTCTTCAAGTCGTTCTTGGAAAAGATCAGATGTTGTTATATCTCATGAGAGGCTTTTGTATAATGGGCTGATCAAACCACAGCTTCTATAATTGGGTAGAAGATCACATTAGATGAACCTAGATGAAGATGACACCTACTGACTTGCTCTGGGTTATCAAAATCAATTTTAATGAGAAGAACTTACATAACTTTCATTTCTCAAATATAGTTAACCCAGGGATTAGAAATTTAAGTGTACTTGTTCAGTTGTTAATGCAGTAAACAAGAACATACCGAATACTAGAAGTTAGTCCCAGTTCAGTTATTTTTAATATGTATGTTAGGGATCTAATTCAAGAAAACCCAGGAAATGCTGATCTGAGCTGTAGTTTGACAGACATATTGGTAGGATGTGTAGTTGTCTTTTGATCTTGCTCTTTATTTTTGCTGCTAAAATATTTCTTGCTTTCATATGATTTTCAGCAGCTATCTATAGCTATGATTCATCTACTAGAAAGTTGGAAAATTTATGGGGTTTTAAAGTTTGAATATAGTTTTCATAAGAAATGGAGTAAGTCTATTCTCCAATATTTCTAAGAGAAAGAAATAGTAATGAGTTTCCTTGGTTGTTAATGAGAGATTGTAGTAGAACAGATTTTACAGTGAAATGGTTTCCTTGTAAACAACTTTTGTCAGAACAGTATTTTTCAGGTTGGAAAAGAAAGTGAGAGAGCTGTGGAGAGAAAATAGAGCTCTGAAAATTCATACTGTGGCAAAGACCAAGAGGAACAGACTTGAGCAGTTTCATTGTTGCTTCCTGATTCCAGTCCTGTGGAAAATAATAAAATATTTAGCACAGAAAAACTCGCTAATTTGATGCTTATTTAAATTCTAGAGCTCCTTGCTAGACAGTACTGTGTATATCACAAATACACAGCTCTGAACAGAAGGAAGCTGATGAATCTAGGTGGTTAAGTCCATGCAGCTTTTGGGGGTGGTGGTGGTCTGAATGCAGAGGGGGAGGTTACTTGAACAACAGTTTACTGAAGGAGTTGTGTTCTGCAAGATTCTCTGAAGTATTTGTTAGTGATTGTGGTTCAGCCAGAAGCAGTGAAGGACAAGGTGTATCTTGATCTGATGGTTCTGTTCTTTCAGAGTCTATTACATTCTGCTGACACCCAGTCAGATGAAGGTAAAAACCCTTTTCATATCTTTCTTCAGAAATGAAATTCAGCTGAGAATGGATCTTTGCAGAGCATCCTAGGAGGGTCTTTGGTTTCCTTACCCTTATTTAAAGACTGCAGTCTTGGTGATAATGTTTCTTTTCATCAGTTAGTGTAAATAAAACTTGGATGGTTTAAGCTGCTGTTATGCTTGTGTGTAAACTGATCCAAAATAAATAAAAGTTGTCTCGTTGTCTCTGAGGACGTTGCTCAGCACGCTGAGCAATTAGAGATAGTGATGTATAGTCAGCCAGTGTAAATGTAGGTACTTCAAAGGCTTCTTTGTTGTAGTGACTGTTGGGTAAAGTTTAATGGGGAGGCTCTTTCAAAACTACCGAGAGTTAATTTGATTGATTTGGGGTAGAGTTCTGGAGGAAGAAGGGACTAGGGCAGAGTGTGAGTGTATGTACTTCAACTGCTTACATGTCCTCGCCCTCCTCATAATAATTTTCCCCTTCCTGGTGACTGTTGAACTCCACCAGGTTCAACCAGATTTGTCCAAAGGGTTTATAGATCCTTGAGACAGCAAGCTGGACTGTTCCTGATTAGGAAAGAACGGGGTGGGGGCTGGGAGGGGAAGCAGACAGGTAGAAGAACATGAATATTCCCAGTCTAAGGAAGACTGCAATGTGAGCTCAACCTTCACTCACATACATCACTCTATCTCTGGGTGTGGGAAACTACACTGTGTTGGTACTGATGTTGAAGAAAGTGCTTGTTAATTTGTTTTAAAGTGCAGTTTGCTAGTCCTTGTCCTCACACTGCCTAGACACAGTGCATGAATAAAGGTCTCAGGACACCCAGAGAACATGAGGCATCATTGTATCTTAGTTCTTAACCTAGGTGAGGATAATGCTAAGAATTAGGCTGAGTTGAAAAATGTGACTTACCATGGTTATGCACAAACTGAGAAGTACAGTTAATTCTGCTCCAGTTGTATTATCCTGCCTCAGTGGCCATTTCTTTGGGCATTAAAATGAAGGTGATGCAATGTCAGTTAGTTTTAGCTAGTGTTTGGTATTAAAAAGCAGTTGACTTGGGGGTTTGTTTTAGTAGTTGTGCAGCCATGTAACACAGTTGAAGATCTGTATCTTGTATTTAAAATCCTAGAACTTGCTGGTCCTTTTTTTTTTTTAATGGCCTTCAGCTAGTGCTTGTCACAATCTCATTTTAAAGGCTTTGCGAAGCTCTTAATGTGGAAAGCTTCTCATAATCTTACCCTAATGTTACTTGATCAAGACTTAATACTGTCTGAAGAGTGTCTATGAGTAATCCTGTATGTAGCAGGTAATTTGCAGATAGGGGTTTAGGTAAATTTGAAACAATGAAAGACTGTTCAGTGTTAATAGTTACTGTCAGGTCATCTTTGTGACGACAGGGAGAACTTGGTAGCTAGAAAGTAAGTTGTATCATTAGAAAAATATCACACTGGTAATTCACATAAAGCAAAAATGCAACTAGTTAGAAAATGAGGTTTTTATGAAAGAATCTTGCAGTAGGGTAAGGTGAAAACCTTCAGAGCAATATTTAGATTTTTGAAACAGTCTGGTGGGATTTATTTTTTTTTTTAACTGTTGAACTTATTCTGTAAGGCATAAACCCAAATAGTGTTTCATGCAGTATTCATGTGTACACAAGCTTTGGTATAAAAACATGGCCTTGCAGAGCAGATCTTGTAACATTGGTCTTTTAAAATATTTGTTAGCTTGTAGGTTGAATTAATGTACAATTTTTCCGATGAAAATTAATGTCAAAGTTTGAATTTTAGGAGTTGGTATGGCATTTATATGAGTGGATCAGTATGTTTTACTGTGGACAGCCAGTTTGCCTACTCTGGGTATTTCAGTTTATGGAAATACTTCTGGCATTGTAGTGTGAGTTTGCATTTTGACTCTGGATGCTGTGATGATCTGCTGCCTTTTGCTTTTATGCACAGTGCTGAGCTCTGTAGCTCAGGCCTTTGGAGGGTCTGGTCCAAGAGGTTGATATTCTTCATCAGAGAAGGCCTTTGGGTTGAGAGACGTTTCTCATCTCTGCATACTTCATATTTATGGACGAAAGTGAAATATTACTTTTCTGCATTAATTCTGAGTGAAAAAAATTAGGTATTTAATCATGCATTAGTGGAGAAATATTTTAATTTGGCATGGATTAAGTCTGGTTTTAGATCCTATGAATTTATTTCTTGAAAATGTGTTTTGCTTGCTGTGGAGAAATAGAATGACTTAAAATATCATCCCAGACTACAGAAGGGCATAGGAATTGTGTCCCTTTCTGCTGTGTTGTAATGTTAAGTACAGATTTTGTGGTTGTTGTGTTGGCAGTGACCTTTGGGGAGGCTCTTTAAGATTAAAAGAACAAATTATTTTTTTTTTCCCCTCAACATTTAGAGCAATAATGAAAACAGCTATTCCTCATCTTGTCATTTGTTACTATGTGCTGATATTCCAACAGATTTTGTTCTGGCAGCAGTTTTGCTCTTGGTGCTATAAGAGAGCGTTTGTCTGTTGACTGCTGTTTGATTCTTTTGTTTTTCTAGGTAGTTCTTAATGCCCTCATTTTTCACTTGGGGTTGGTGCACTTATAGGTAGCAAACCAAAATGGCAAGTGTAGTTCTTAAAAAACTTGTGCTTGTGCAGTGCAGGAGCAAAGGGATGTGTGCTGAGCTACTTCTTGGCCCAGGATGCAGAATCTAGTTGTGGTTGGTTGCTGGAAGAGCACAGAGTAAATTGCAGAAAATGGATGCCCTTGAGGAAGGAGATGGTTGAAGTCATCAAGTCTGTTCCTGACACACTATCCTGATGGTACCTCAGTGACTGTGTGTGCAAAGCCTCTGCATCCTGCTTATGTGGGTGGGAGCCCTATCTTTAGAGTTAAGTTTCAAATTCCCAAGTGCAGGTTTGTTACATAACTGCATTTGACCACCAGATTGGTCAGGGTATTCCCTTCAAATTGGTTTTAGACTTCTGGTTTAACACTGACATGGACACTGAAGATAATAGTTAGGCCAGGGTAGTATCGTTCTTCCTCTGCAGAGTTTTTGAGAGTAAGTTATTTACTTTGTGAGAAGGAATTTCAGTTTAGTCATTTTCTGTCCAAAACTGGAGCAGAGTCGGGGGAACCTGAATGAGGCCTGAGCATTTGGCAGTCTTAGGAGACAGCTGGCAGCAGCCATGATTAAAAAGAACTGCAGCTGTGCTCTGGCTGGGTCAAAGCATTAAGAAACTGATAGCAGAGAAGGGGAAAGGTCTGCCAGAAAATATGTGCACCCCTAGAATTTCAGTGTTACAAGGTTTATTTGGATGGTAGTAGTTATGACGGGTTTATCCACATAAACTCGATAGCTGGGGTTTATCCACAGGTCCTCTCTTCTTTAGTTGTTTTTTGGTAAGTTTCCCCCTTTTGGAGAGATGCCCTTTCCCCTTACACACAGAGTTTTCTTGCTGTATCAGTAGCCCACGTTCTAACTGGTGTGGTTATTATTCTCTCTGGGTTTTTTGGGTTTTTTTTTGTCTGCTACTTCTTTAGTGGTGGCTTGTTGGTTTTTTCCTGAGGTGTTTTTCAAAAGTCTGAAATGGTTGAAATTCTGTTTAAATCTCAGTGTTTATACTTGTTTGCTAAAATGGCAATACAGAAAAATACCCCAGTGTTTAGGAAAGAATCTGGTTTCTGCAACATATTTTTCTTAATAAAGGGCAGTTCATACTCTGTATGTCCATGTACAGAGAACATGGAACTTTTTTCCCTTTATCTAATATTCCCCTTCCCTATACAACAGTGAATTTTGCAATCCATACTTTTAAAATCATTCTTTCTTCGTGATCTGGTACAATGAACAGTTTTTAAAAGATGATTTTGACTGCTTCTTAGTTTTCATGGTTAAAAAGTTGAAGTAACTTTGCATTGAAAACAGTTGGTCAGTGCTTGTGGAAGAAAAAAACCCTTTTAAGGTTCATACCTCTCAAAGTGGGCCAAAGCATGCAGGCAAGCAGAAACCAGCTGGTAAGGAAGCCATTTCAGACTCAAAGTGCTGAGGTCTTATTAATTGGATGGAAAATGTTCTTCAAGTTCAAACTTAGTTCATATTTTCATTTAAGAAACTACTCTGTATTTATTAAAGATTTTCAATGTATTCATGAGTACTGTCTCAATGCAGACTGACTTAGCCTAAGTATACATTTGTTTTGACAATTGTTAATGTTGCTGTGTTATATAGCATGCTTTAATTTTTTTCCATAGCAGCTCACCCTAGAGAAGTTGGTGACAGCAGGTATTTCTGGTGTGTGTGAGCCCCTCATGTTGCCTATGACACTTAGGAATTGTTTATTTCTGGCTTTCTCTTGCTGCTCTGAGCATCAGAAAACCTTCTGAGCTTGGAGTGAGGAGGAATGTATCTCTCATGGGAGGCTCTGTCAGGCTCTGACAACTCTTGCACTACAAAGTGCAGCAGTTCTTCTGCCCATTGTGTTTTTCCCCACTTCAAAAGTCATCTTGTCATAACATTAAAAATATTGCCTGAGATAAAGGCAAGGGATTAATTCAGTGAGTGTTTTCTCCACAAGAGGGAAGGTGGCCATGTCAGCCTGCACCCCTGTGAAAGGCTTCCACTTCCATTTAAATACAAGGACTTTTTAGAAAATTGTGCACTGGCTGCCAAGTGTACCAACATGATACAGCTTCTCAGAATGCCTCCTGGTAGCACATCTTCCCAATGGAAAAAAGTGTATGAGGAATTACCTGTATGGCTGAAACAGGGGTGCAAGATTAGAAGCAATCATGCCATGGGTAGGGTTCAGCCTGTCCTGGGCTGGAGCCAAGGCACTGGGGGGTGTTGTGCCAGCAGCACCTTCTGAAAACATGACAATCTTGTTAGGCTCAGGGAATGAAAGGAATGGTCTGTTGGAGATGCTGAACAGTGAGTTACCAGACTGACAGATGCATCCAGGTGATTTGAGAACAAAAAAAGGTGTCTGGGATATCTTCTGTCTCATGTTTAGAAGAATAGCTAACTGAAATGGAGACATAGTGTCATTGAGAACTTAGTTAAGACTGTGTAGGAAACAATTTTTTTCATATAAATTGCCTTAGAATTTTGATATTCAGAGTGCTGGAAAAGGAAACAAGACAAGCAAAGGATTCTTAATGAAAATAGTGCTGTCATGGCTGTAAATTAATTCCTGTCACTGTAGGGTTTTCTGTGAATTTTTTTCTGCAAAAGAAGGTGCCACTTAAAACATCTGCAAAGAGTCAAAAACTGTCTGTCCCACCTGCATGCAGACTTGTTGGGAATTCAATTAGAATTTGAATTTAGAATTCAAATTTAAGAATTTGTAATCATAGCTATGGATGTGGTTCCATAATTTTAGCTATTTTAGAGATTGTCAACCATGAAACTGGTCTTGGGAGTCAAATCTTTTCTGTCTTCTCTTCATACCTGCTAACAGGCACTGCTTTTCAAGATCTCATAGGCATTAATGGATACTTAATTCAAATAAATTTTGCCCGTTTCATTAAATTGTGTATTTTGCTTCCATGGGCTTTTTCTTCTGAGTTTTCCAGTTCTTCAGTCATAGACAGAAAATGGATCAAAGGAGTTTAGTCTGCAACCTTTTCATCTTACCAATCAAAACATTTCATTTCCAATGCATAATGAAATTTGTTCTCTAATTTGGGAAAAAAGCATGACTTCTCTGCAGTTCCTGGTTTTCTGACCAAACCAGAGGTGAGACACTGTGTGTCTCAGTTGGGCTCTCTTCCTGGAAATGAGGGATGTGATATAAACACCTTTCCTTTAGCCTGGTCAGCTGCAAGTTGCTGAGTGAAGTGATGTAGCTTTGTGCTTGAGAACATTGGTGATGGTGTAAATGGAGCCATAATAAATGTTTCCAAGTGCTCAGGGACATCAGGCAGAGCATAATGAGCTTAACAAACTGTTCCCTCCATCCTGTGTCAGCGATTTGGCCCTGAGCTGCAGCCTGTTAATTGTATGTGCTCTCAGTAGCAGGAGGGCTCTGAAGGCCCAGCATACAATTTTGATGTTTCCTTTTCTTGCCACCACGTCTTGCTGTCCATTGGAAGAGATATCAAGGAGAATGTAAAGATTGCATCATGCCACCTGCCTATTCTCAAGATTTCATTGCTTCTGATTGCCTTTAGTATTTCCAGTGAATTGTGGCTAATACTAAAAGTATGTGCATTGTGGCTAATACTGAAAGAAACATAGTGTGTTTGTTGATTTGTTTCCTGTGAATAGTAATCACGTTTTCTCAGTATTAAAGTGAAGGCTTGTACAGCTACTTAGACATCAATGAAGGAGTGTGAGGTTTCATGCTGCAAAGGCTATAGAAGGCCGTATGCCTTTTGTTTATAGCTTGAAGGATACTTTGTTTGGCTTTAATTAGAGAGAAAACTAACCCAAAGTTCAGGTTAGTAGGGCTAAGGTGTAACACTGGCAACTGGTCCCTGAGTACATAGGAAAGAGTAAGCATTTATTTTGCATATGTGATAGTATTTTGACATTGGGACATGCTTTTTTTAGCATACCAAGCCTAATATTGATTATCCTTTTGTGTTCTTCAGTTTTCTGCTAACATTTGTGCTGTTCAACTGGTTTTGATCAAACTCAGAGTGGTAAAGAGAGCTCTCAAAGGCACAGTGCTGTTTCAGGTGCCATCTGTGCCCTTCCCTCCCTGCTGGCTGCGTGGTGGAAAGGCAGAGGAGGTTTTAGCTGGCTCCCTAAGCCCTGGGAAGGCAGCAGCCAGGGCCCAGCCGCCACACGGGGCTGGCACATGTCGCGGTGCGTGATCCCCTGCCCAGCCATAGGCTGCTCTTGAGGAGCCTCTGCGGGATGATGGTTGAGTTGTGGGCCAGCTTTGCCCTGTGAGCTCTGAATCTGTGCAGGGTAGAAATTTACAGGAGGAGACCAAGATCCTGCTCTGTGCTCTGAGTAACATAAAAATAGCAGATAAGGTTCTGCAGCTCTACTACTAAATAGTTAACTAAAACATGTCATGTTTGACTGTAGGCAATTAGCATTTGACTGTTAATGATGATTTGGTTTTTATGGAGCTGAAAATGATGTTTGCAGACTTGGAGCCCAGTGACTTAGTCTTGTAAGTTAAATGGAAATGAAAGAAAAGTGAAACTGGGGGATAGATGGACTGTGGTGGCTTGTTTTTCTTGCCCAGAAGAGTGTTTGGTTTCCTAAAGGATTACTTTACTTTGGTTTGGATTCCATTTTGGTACATGCTATACCTGAAGGATCAGGGTATGGATTGTTCACTCTTACAGCTTCAGTATTTGATGTAGAGAGTTTATCTTTTCTCTAAACTTCATTGTTTCCTCTGTCAAACTTTTACTGTTATGGGTACTCAAAGAAAAAATGAAGTTGAAATGTGAGACATTTTCATGTCAGAATTGTCAGATGTTGAGCTGAAGGATGTAGGTTTCTTATCTCTAAAAAATTAATTTAACTTCTTTTTTTTTAAAGGGAGTTGTTTAATTCTACTATTGCATTCTTCATTTTGTCCATGACCTTAAAAATGAGAAGGGAAGAGGTAGTACCACTGGCTACCTGTGGTAGTCATGAGGCGTTTACTGTTATTGTTGAATGTGTAGAATAACATTTGTTCCGTCTAACAAGAGAGTGCTTGTAGTAAGTGTTTTTTTAAGATAAGATAGGAACAGAATGTTAGCTTTATATCCATCTAGTCTAATCCATGTAAGTATAGATGCATATTTGTTACGTTTTAAGGTTTGTTACTGAAAAAGCTCTGGGCTTTTGACAACTTTCTTACATTCCTGCTGTTTGACTGTTTGCATGTATCTATATATGTTATAGAAGAGTATAAACTTTATTGCTTTATGTAAATTTACTACCTTACATTGTCTGAACTTGAAATTTTGTCTCTAGTGGTAATTTTACTAAAGTTACTTGAAATAGTCATCATCATCACTTAAATATAATTTTACAGGTTTGGTAATATGCATCTATGTGTGTGAAAATGTCTCATGTTTTGTGGGAAAGAGTGGAAGTTTTACTTTGGCTTTGTTTTTTTTTTTAATGCATCAGCAATGCTGAAGACATCTCTGTCTTGTTAAGTGACATAAACTAGAGCATGAAATAAAGCAACTTTCAGCAATTTAAACAAAAAATAAGTCATGATTACCACAGAATATTGTTATGGTTCCTAGGTATACAGTGTTTGTACTTGAGATGGGGAGTTATATACTATTGCTGATTTTAAATCACTTGGAAGAGTTATTCCAGTGTTTGAGCCCCAAAAGAGCCTAACTGCAGTTAAAGGTAGGAAGTTCCATACCTCTTATGGACTACAGAATATCCAGTAATTCACAACTAGTTCCTTTTCTCATATTTTTTTTCCTACAGTCATCCTAGCTTCTGCTGTAGTAGTTGCTGCCAATAAATACTGTAATTTTTAAAATCAGGCTTATTGGAATTGCAGTTCCTGTACACCTTTGGGCAATTAGGAAGTGATTAGCTGTACTTTCTGGTATTGAAGGTTCAGGCTGACAGCTATTGACCCACTGATGAGATGAGAACAGTGCCTTGACAAAGGATCCTTAGAGGAAGTATTTCTGTGAATGTCACTGCTTAGTTTTCCAGTAATGTATTGTGATGATTCAGTTTTAATGCCAAACTTTCTACCTGGTGTACACTAAAGAGTTCAGTGGTTCCATTTTCCATCAGCCTTATCATTGGAGGTGGAAAAACATCCCTGGTGCAGTTACTAAGACTTTTGAAATTGTGTATTTTTAAAATTTTGGTGCCCCAGAATCAAGGGGATGGTTAACTGCCACTTTTTTGCTATTTAGGAGTACCTCGGTGTGCTGTATTAAATTAGGAACTAAAAGGTAAAATTGAGATGCAACACTTTCTTGATACTTACTGAATCTTCTCATACAGCTCAAGGTTCAAAGATGCTGATGCTCAGGCTACACAAAGGCAACACAAGTCCTGCTGTGAACATAGAGAGCTGTTAGTGCTCTTTGCCTTTTAACATTTCTTGGGAGTGTAGTAAACCAAGCATCAATAAAGCCATTTGACTGGGCTAGAATGGATTTGTTACTTATTAGTCAGCTGAGCTGACTGGAGAAAGTGATTTTGATCACATTTACACATGAGGAGAAACAAGAAGTTCCCTTAGTTATGAAACAGTAGTGGTGAGGCTGCAAAACAGTGTAATTTAGCAAGGAAGTCTGAAAGTGTTTTAAATTTAATTTGCTGTTTTTCGTGTCTAAATGTTGTGGTAGTCTTCAGCTTCACAATAATATTAAACATGTGGGAGAAAGGAACACACTGTACACTGTCAAACTCCCTCCTTGATTACAGAAAAATTCATTTTGTTTGTGCCTCTTGGATTATTGCAAGCATGAGATTGAAATGGGAATAACAATATTGCTTGTATAACATATTGATACTGAGAAATAATAACCAAGATTCCATCATGGAGATGGCAGGGTTAGAGTTCCTTGTTCTTTGAGGAATTTAGTTTTGAGTTTTGTATTTCATATATTCTGTGAGAAGCTTTTTTTATTTCTAGCTGCGTATGTATAACTTCTGTGAAAGACCTCAGCTGGACTCCAGAAAAATTAGATGCAGTTTGTCAGATATTACTTGTCCTGGTTCTCCGAGGAATTTTAGCAAGGATTAAACCAATTTCCTGCAAACTGGGTTTGGTAGCCATTTCTTTTACTAGAATTTTCAGTACATTAAAATTCTTCTATAAAACATATGTGCAAGGATGGCATTTAGATGATGCCATTTTATTTGAAAACAAGTGAGCCAAGGTCCCTGGAACAGTGCTGGTGCTTGTTTCCCTCATCAGGAGGTTGAAATCTTCTGGTCAGTGCTGTGAAACGCCTGTGCCACATGGATAAATGGAAGCTGATGAAATTTAATGCGGTCAGGACTAGTGCTAAAGAGATGCTTAAGCCTTCATTTAACTGATGAGTTTAGGAAGCCTTTGCTGCCTAAAAAATTTGAACCTTTGAGGTTGCATTCTGCCAGTGGAGCCCCTTTTATCACTGTAGTGTTGTGCATGTGTCTTCCAAGCATGTTCTCTTCTAACGTTTCTGTTGTCACTTGACCCTATCCCAGTTCTTCTGTGTCTCCAGTTTATCCCATCCTGTGCTACTCCTCTGTGCACCACGGCCTTCTGCATTGTCAGACTTCTTATCTTGCTTCTCCTGGCCCAGGCAGCCATTTCAGTGCCACCAGTAACGGCAGGCACTGCACCTGGGCTCCTGTGCTTGGTGATACTGTCTCAGAAATTTCCAAGAAATTCTTGTTTCCTGGAAATAACCCTCTCATATTGCTGAGTGTCTGTGCATGTGTGTGGTGTCAACAGCAGAGGATGGCAGATGCAGTCATGAAACTGTGGTACCAAATCCACCGAGCTTTTGTTGGTATTCAGGGAAAACAAAAGGAATGGTTTCCCTACCAGTTTAGAGGACAGCAGGTGGAAGGCTTAGTATTTGCATTACCTCCTGGCATTGCTGTTGTGTGAGTGCTGGTTGGCTAGAAACAAACCTTACAAAAACTGGCTTAGGGTGGAACTTGCTCTCTGGACAGTGTAAGACGTGAGTGTGGCTATGGGTTGGAGAAGTGCAAGAATAACTTCTTCAGAGATGCAGAAATTCATTGCATAAACCTGAATTTCAGAAGTGATGAAGTTAAAATTGATGAGAATTGCATTTTTCTATATTTCTTTTGTAAGTCCAAATATTTTCATTTGAAACAGCAAAATGAAATGGCAGTTGAAGTTGTTTGCTGTTTTATTCTTGTTCAGGGTACAAGGATAAGTTATTTTCTTACATAATTTGTAGTTGTTCTATATCTCTAGTTTTTCACTGTAAATCACTTGTGTGTGAAACTTCAGTAATTGTCTTTTGTGAAAATTTCACCACAGAGTTTCTCCTTTTTTGAGTAATTTGCCTTGGTAAATAAGTGGTTGTATTTAGGGTTTACCGCTGTCTTTTACATGATGCACCTATTTTCAGAGTGATACTTCAAAGTTTGGGTTTTTTTGGTAGAAATTCCAAGAAGACTTTATTTTAGCAAAACCTTTAAATTGGAGGGCTTAAAAAGTGTAAACCAGGTGGATAAAGACCTCTGATGTTCTTTATCAATGATCACTGGGTATTTTTTGTTGTGTTGTAACTTTCCAAAGTTGCCCATGTGGGCGATTATTTTTTTAATATTTCATTTTAGTAATAAATATATCTTTTCTTGTAGATAAAATCCAGAACTTGAAAGAAGATAATGGGAACAGTCATTTCATCTATGATAATGCTGGAGACAGTACTAAAACCAATGCTGAGACCACAGACACTTCTCGATGCAACACTGAAGCCAAGGACTTGCCTGATTCTTGGGAGTCCCACATGGGAAAAACAGATTCTCCATCAGAAACATCTCAGACCAAGGGGCCACTAAGAACTCACTTGTATGAATGGGAGGATGAGACTGAAGACACCAGAACTGGAGAGTATGTATTAGCTTTTGACAATGAACATCTCTCAGAGGTGAAGAGCAAGGATGAGGAGTGTGATAAAGAAGGTAGTGAAAATCCAAAGGAAGCCATTAGTGAAGAACTCGTGCAAACTATTCCTAGGCCAAGCAACTGTAGGACATACTGTCGATCCAACAAAGCGAAACTGCAGGGGGCAACAAATTTTGACAAGCTAATGGATGGCACTAGTCTGTCTTTATCCAAAGCAAACAATGAGTCAAATAATGATGGTCTGAACCCAGGAAAAAAAGTTTCTTTAAGTAGTGGGACCAGTTTTAGAGGGACGGTTGGACGGACTAGAGACTACACTGTTCTGCACCCATCTTGCTTGTCAGTTTGCAATGTCACCATCCAGGACACCATGGAGCGCATGGATGAGTTCACCTCAGCAGCCCCCACTGACCTGGGCGAAGCTGGGCGCCTGAGGAAAAAAGCTGACATGGCCACCACAAAAACTACAACCAGGTTCCGACCCAGCAATACCAAATCCAAGAAGGATGTCAAATTAGAATTTTTTGGGTTTGATGATCAAGACGAGGGAGGGGGAGATGAAGGCGCCTCTAGAAGTTCTGGGAGTTCCAATTACAAAATCAAGTACTTTGGGTTTGATGACTTAAGTGAGAGCGAGGACGAAGATGAAGAGTGGCAGGTAGCAGAAAGGAAGGCCAACAAAAAGCGAAGTAGAGCTGTACCATCTGCTTCACTACAGTCAACCTCTGATGGCAATGAAAACTGCTCCCAGGACAGCCAGCTCAGCACTAATGCAGGTCAGTAGAAGTCTTTTAGAATACGTGGGTGATGTTTAATTTTAATTGACTTCAATATTTTGTTCTTTTTGCAGTGTACCTAGGAATTTGTTGAATGATACCACTGATTTGGAAACCTAACAGTTAAACTGACTTGAAATCTAACAGTTAAACTCACTTCTAGAGTGGTCCTGTCTGGTGTTTCCTATCTCTCTTGAAGTGTACTTTATACCCCTTGATCTCTTGCCAGAGGTAGAGGGGTTTTTTTCTTTTCCAGCAGAAGATTTGTACCTTTTTGGTGTGTTGAGCATAAGTATCTATGCCTGGAAGGCAGGTATCCTCCCACAGAGCCTCCAGATCAGCCCACAATTACAGAGCTGAGTGCTCACATTTGGGTAGCTCTGAAGAAATGAGAAATATCTTTTTTTGCTTTTGAAGGTGTTTGCAGGCAGTTTGGATCTTTCTCAGACTCCATCTTATCTGAGGATGCACGACTCGAGGGAGAGGCTATGGGGACCCATGGAGTGCCAGTCAGATAACTGGCTTTGAGAGAGCCTCTGCATATTTGTTTCTGCTCGTTTTCAGTTTTTAGATATCCCCTTCTTCTGTACAGGTTGAGCAGTAGGCTGTGTGTGTACTCACATTTATATGAGTAAAACTGTACGTGTGGCAGCTGCTGAGCAAGTTCTGGTGGTTAAAATCCTTTGCAAAATTAGACTTGCTTGGTGGTTGGTTGGGTTCTGTGTGTTGGTGAAGAACAAAAGGAATAACTTTGGTGGAAGGTTGCTTTTAGCTCTTTTGTTCTGAAAAAGTCTAATGCCAGGGAATCACTTGTGTTGGAATAAATATTTCAAAACACGGCCACTGTTCTGCAGAACATTTTGGTCCTCCATTTTGGAGCATGGAGCATGAGAAGTTTTATCCACTCACTGAAGTTGTTACGTTTTAAGACTTGAGCCAGATGTATTTCATTGTGACAGGGAGAGAGGGTTTCAATCTAGCCTTGCAAATGTTGGAGAGTTTTTTTTCCTACAAATAGCTTCTGCTAATATAATCCAGAAATAAAATTTCAGAGGCAAAAATGTTAATTTCTCTGTTCTAATTATAGCTGTTTCTAAAACCAGAATTTTCTGTAAGCCTTTTAATCAAAAGTAAATGTCACTGCTAGGGGGTTTTTTGTGGATTTGAAAGGAGCAAATGGATACTGATGTTGTACAAGAAGATTGTGTTTTCAAACAAAAAAACCCACGATTTGTTTTCATAAAATTTACTTATGATGAGGCAGTTAGGTTCCAGCCTCTTTGGAAAATGGGTTTCTCTTACAGGGCTGCATAAGAAGTACTCTCAGTCTCTGTCTCTAATGAGTCTTTGTTCAGCCATTTATTCCAAGGGAAAAATTTGCTTGTACAGTTAATGCAGCTGAGATGCTGACCCATCAAGTTATCCTTTCAGCTGCAGTCCTCAGAAGTCTCAAAATATCTACACTTTGCATTTGGCACTGCATTCACCAAGCAGGCCTTTATATTCCCAGGTATCACAGATGGTTTCTCTGAAATATTTTCCTAAGAGATTTCCATGGCACAGGGAGATGTAAATGTATGTTTTGTTAGTTCTTAATGCACTTCTCCAGTTCAGGTAAGAGCTACCTCTCAGTCCCTCTGCTGGGAGATGCTTCCCCTTTATTTTGCATCTCTGCTCATTTGATTCTGGTTTTGTGCTGCTGTTGGCAGGTGAGATTTGACTTGCAGGTTTTTTTCTGAAATTTGAAAGGGTGATGTCCTGTAGTACAGATTATGAAAATAGGGTGTCTGATGCTGCCCTAAAATTTGTGGGACTCCTTGCTAAAGTTCAGACCATTTTCTCTCAGACTTTTGCAAATTTTGAGCATCATAACCGCTCAGAACAACCATGATGAAGAGTCCTTAAATATAGTGATGCTGAGCCTGAGAATTTCTCAAGAGCTTCTGGATCTAAGCCTGAAGTTGCAGTAAAATGTGACATTGCTCTGAGGTATTGTCTTTGCATATTGGAAAAATGTAACTTCTACATCCATGAAAAATGCCAGCTTTGACTCCAAGCCTGAGAAACAGCTTTCAGAACATCTTGCACAGTAAAACTCTGTCCTGAAATGATGAACAGTATTGAGAGGTGCTAATGCTACCTGAGTTCTGCATGTGCTGTTCTTCCTTTGTACTAATGAATAAATGCCCAGATAAAAATCCACTGTTACTGTTCCACGTTGACAGGTGAAATGCCAGACTGCCTCTCTGAATTTCAGCTCTGGAAAATCCCAAGACTGATTTTGCTGTTCTGTGCATAAAGAATGTTACATGGCATAATCAGTTTTTCAAGAAACTTGATGCTTTTAATGCTTTCTGTCACAGCCTTACTTTGCCATAATAGTGATTTGGTTACTTGCCATACTCTAGGTGCATTTTTATTAAACATATTTTAGGACCTTAATTTAAAACATATGACAGATTTTCTAATGAAACATTATAAAGACTATTCCTTCCAGTCCCTCTGTTCACGGTGGGAAAGTAAGTTTAACAATACAAATTTAAATATTTCTATAAATGTAATTTAAGAAAGTGCAAAGACTATAGGAACGGTATTATTAGTGCAGGAAAAAATGCAGAACTGATAAATTCAGTTTTGCTTAGACTGGCTTTCATTGAAAAACATTTTCTGTTGTTCACTTCTATGATAGTCTTTTCTGCTGAAGTGGTTAAAAAACACAAACAAAAAACCCTCAAGCAAAAGCCAAGCAAATAAGACTCCCAACCCTGAAAATAACCTGCACCTTTTAAATTCCTAGGTGCTGCTACCACACTTCCCTTTGTAATGAAAATGCTTCATAACTTTCTTAGCCTTAGATTTTTGCCAAAATGTTGAGTTCTGGTAAAAGTTTGCTTTTTATTTTGCCATTGCAATCTAAAATTCTCTTAAATTCCTCTGTAGCAGCCCAGTGAAGCAAAAGCCTCTTTGGCTCAGCTGGATTCTGCCAGAATGCCAGAGACTAAAAGTACTGATGAGACTTTCCTAGATTTGAAACACTGCTTTTATCATTTAAGTGGCCAGAGTACAGGATGACTCCAGTGAGGAGAAGCTTTATATTAATATTACATTATTTATTATTAATATTTATTTTAAGAATACTGGAAGAAAGTGACTGACTTGACTGTAATAATCCATGAGGAGTTATATCCAAGAGAAATCTATATTGCAGCTTAGTCTTTTGCTTTGTAAATCAGTTCTCATACACAGCTTAACCTTTGTGTCATCAATTCATTTTTCCTTTCAGTGATCCAGATGAGATTCCTGTAATCTTTTTAGGTAATGTAGCTTTTGTATATCAGCCTCCAGCACTCAGCTCAGTTCTGGTGAGCCAACCTGCCCTATTTTTTTGAATTCCTTTGCATCTTCTCAAAACCTGAGTCACCTTCACTGGGTGAATATTTTAAACCAGTTAAAACTACATCAAAGTCCTCAAAGGCTACATCAGAGCCCTGTTTGGATTTCAAAACCTTTTGCAGAATTCCCCTGAGACACTGAAACAAAATTCCGTTGTTGTTCCCCAGGAAATTTACTGTGCTTGTTGCCTTAGTTGGTCTTTGAACATCTTTCCAGTTCTAGGCAAGAGAGGCAAATTATCTTAAAGATCATAAATGCCTTGAAAATGATTGGACAGAGAGAAAAGGCCTTACATGCTCTCATACTAAGAAAAAGGTCAATATGACCAATTTCTCTGTGAGGGGGCAAGCCCTCCCCCAAAAAAAGCCATACAGGAGAGAGCCAGTGGAAATCAAGCTTCAGTAGGATCACTGCTTACCAAAGTACTTGTGTGTGTGCCTCGCTCAGTTACGTTAACAAAAGAACTCTCCCCCAGCCACTGTTTAGTTTAGATTTAAAAGTCTGCTAAGATAATGTATGCAGAGTGCTTTCAGGGTACCTAGAAGGCTTCCAGAAGCACTGCTCACACAGAGACATTCCAGGTAATCTTACTGAGGTGGTTAGTGTT
Organism: Illadopsis cleaveri; assembly: GCA_013399915.1. Taxonomy (NCBI): domain Eukaryota; kingdom Metazoa; phylum Chordata; class Aves; order Passeriformes; family Timaliidae; genus Illadopsis; species Illadopsis cleaveri. The sequence goes on along the minus strand of VXBB01008830.1, from coordinate 482,735 downwards.
TGATGTGCTAGCAACATCAGAAAATGCAGAATTGTCCTATTGGAAGAAGGAGTTGAAATGTTTTTATCAAGAAGTTTCTTTGAATTTAAAATCACCTGATTTAAATGGGATAGTTCAGAATAACATAGGAGTAGAATTCAAACAAGGAAATTTAAGACAATGTTAAAATTGTGCCTTAGCTGGTGCAGAGCATTGTTAATCATTATTGAAGGCAATGCCAGGTCCAAGTCATAGCACAGAGCACAAGTTACTGCTCTCATTTCATGGGTGAAACATTTTGTGTTTTTGGAGTGACTTCCATATTTATAATGGCTGTGGTCAAGTAAATTACTTTCTAGATTTCAATCTGTGATAGGAGGGTCCAGTTCTCTTGGTTTGACTTTCTTGGAGAATTGCATCCAGGGCCTGACTTCTTCAGAAATATTTCAGGGTTTATAAGGATGTCTATCCAAGCAATTTGATTTTACTCCTTAAATTGGCTTCAGCATGAACTGAGTTGTCTTTTACATAGATTTGGAAGTAGTTTTGCTATATTTGAGTTAATGGAAACTGGTCTGTAGTATTTTTCCTCAGTTACACTAATTTTATCAAATATCTTTTAAAGTCATGTGTTTTCAGAGGGGCTGTTGATGCTGTGTTCTTAGGATGTTGTGCTCACATGACACAACTACAGTGAAAACCAGTGGGATAGAATGTGAGGGGCTGGTTCCAGGAGGGGCCTTGCAGCAGGCATCCTGCCAGTCCTGGTGCTGCCAAGCCTCTTGAAATATACTGCAATTTGGGAAACTTTGGAGCTTTATTTTAAGAATATTTCTATTCCTCAGACAAGTTTTGTATCCTTAAAAATGCCATTAGAAATTGGGTTGCCTGCTTTGCCTTTGTTTGCCTTCTTACCCAGCTTGGCTGGTCCTGTGTATTTGGGATGAGAGTAACCCATCCTACCTTGTGTTTTTGCAGTGCACTTTTCAAACAGCAGCAGCTTCTCAGGAGTAGATTGGTTTTCTAAACAGTTTGTCAGATAATACAGTGCTGCTCTGTGCCTGTCTTTATTTCCATCTTGAAATTTGTGGTAACTTCTGGTTTGTGCCAAGTAAACCTTTTCCCTTGTCTCCAAGAGATAATGCTTCAGATAAAACAATACAAGTTTAAAAAAACATAAGGACAAAAATTTAATTTGATGAGTGAATTGCAGATTTACAGTCCAGGAGGGGGTACTGGAATCAGTGGTAATGCAAGTATCGAATCCATTGAAAGGCCATGTCAGCAGTTCCTTCTAGCTGACTGTTTCCTGAGCTGATCACTATTTTTTCCTGTTTACAGCAGAACAAGCAAATATAAACAGGCTGCCTTCATGAGAAGTGAAGCAAGATCAATTCTTTTGTAATTGTAGTGTGTTCTTCTAAATCTCTTAATCTTCCTCTTTGAAGAACCCAGTGTGCTGCTTTATTCCTCTGCTGCTCAGGGTTGTAGCAGTAAGCCAGCCATTAGTAAGAGGTACCCTGGGATTTACAGGAGTATGGGATGGGAAGCAGTAGCCTGAAGCTTACCCAGTGGGCAAGAGGTGCTGTAATAGTTGTGACGTGCACCTTGTCATGCTTCTGTGCATTACTGCAATCCAGTCAGCAAGCCTGAGCTGCATCCAGGAGTGTGCTTGGCATTAAAGCTGAGTTTTCTGATAAAAATTGATTTTTCATTATGTAAGTTCAGTAGCTATACATGTGGGATTGCCAGGTGCAAGAAATGCTCTAGCAACAGCTTTTAAAATGGTTGTTTCATGTCTATATTTACCTTTAGCAGATCTGGAGTTTTCAGAGGATGCATCTGGTGTGCTTGAAGGCAATAAGAAATCCACAAATAAGCAAGGTGATAAATCTAAGGAAAACACCAGGAAGATTTTTAGTGGGCCAAAGCGGGTGAGTAATAATGCTGAGACCAATACAAAGTTCTTATTTTACTGAACTCCTCAGTGTTGATGTTTCTTCTTATATATGCAACAGGGCTTTTGTCCCCATTTATGTCTGCACTTGAGATCATATGTTGATAAATGTTATTTCTGGAAAAGTGAAATACTCAAGTGTGAAATTTTTGTATTTATTACTGAAAGGTTCACTTTTCAGGTTCACATTACTGCTGTGGAGAACCAGACTTGTCATTCCCTGGACATGATTTTTAAAGCAAAGTATCAGTAAATTCTGTGTATTTTACTTTGTGGTTTGTTGATGGTTGGGAGGGGGAATTGTTTTGGTCTCTTTTCTGTGCTCTCTCAAGAAATATTTATCATATTATAGGATTCAGCTTTTCTTAAAACTTCAAATTGGGCATTGGTATAGTCTTTATAAGGGTAAGTGCCTTTATAGCATTTGGTATAGTGAGGTTTTCTTTTAGTTGGAAAAAAAAGTGACCTCCAATCCCAGCCCAGTCTTCTCCACTGTGTAATATTCAGTATGAATTTGCCCTTTCATAGCATGAAAAGAGCTTATTCATTTTCTTGATCTTAGAGAAACGTGGTTTATCTGTCATTATAGGGTACTCAGGATTTGGAGACTTTTAAAAATGTGCATACAGCAAAAATCGAGTTTAGCCACCAGGTAAAAGTTTGCAATAGGGGGACCCATGTAATCTCCATTAAATGCAGCTTTTATGACCCAAATGTCCAGGACAGACATTTCAAGTGCTCAAGGCTTTTCCATGAGTTTTTTGCATGACTTGTTTGTGTTACCTGGTGACAGCAGTCCCTGTCTCACCATCATTGCAACACACAACTGCTGTAGGAAGAGAAAGAGGGAAATGAGCTTGTATTTCTCCTTTCCCTTTGAGTTCCATAGGTTTTGCAAGGCCTGGCAGTTGCATGGTATTATAGAAACTGTCTTTTACATATGTTCAGAATATGCTCTTTAGTCCAACAGTTTGAAGAGGTTTTTTAAATTATTTTTCCTAAGGAATTTTAATAATTCCTTCTGAAGGTAACTAATTACTTGTGTTATATGATAGTTTCACTTGAAGTAATTTTTCAAGGGGCCTTTTTTTCTTTTTTTGGTCTTCCAGAACCTGAAGATTATTATCTCCCCAGTTGCGTTGATATATAACAATTTTTCATTTTAAAAAAATGGGTTTTTGTGGGGAGAAAGGATGACATTTTGTTTAGCTCTCAAAACATGCAAGGGGATATTTTTGGGTGGGAGGATGCATGGCTGGCGGGTCCTGTCAGTTGTGATGCCCTTTGAAAAAGAAGTGTCGCTTGTTGCTTTGACTTTGGACAGAATGAGAAGCTCCTCCCTCCAGAGTTTGAAGTCGGATGAGTGAGGAGGGTGTTTTCAGAACTGCAGTAGTACTTCTTAAAGATGGAAGTTCCTCAGCTTCTGCTGATGAAATAATAATTTTTTTTAAATTCAGCTTCTTATCAGTGCACATGTTACAGTACACTGAGAAACAGAAGTACAGGAAGTGCAAATTTGACTGGAACTTTTTCAGTTGTATTTTTTAACGGCATAAAACAGCTGTGGGTGTTCTGCTAAATAAAGAATTTTTAAAAATTTATATATTTATATGCCATAAATATTATTCTGTAATTGCATTTCATTTGTTTCTTGTTTAATTTTATTCTTTAAATCCCTGAGATTTTATGTGAAAATGGTTCTAATTAATTTTGGATGTATATAGCATGAAATGACGGGGGAAGGAAAAAGCCTTACAGCAATATCATACTATATAAGGGAGGATGGTTTCAACTCTGGCAAATTCTCAGGTGGGGATAAACTTAGGTCAGGTGGGGAAGTTGAGTGTGAAACAGCTTTTTTGACCTGGTAGTGATATAATGGACCTAGAAGTAGATGTTGCTGTAATTGAGATTCAGATTTTAAACTTTAATGTTCTCTAATCATATGGCTGTTACATGGAGTTACTAAAAAAGCTTGTAAAGCTTGTTCTGATGGTAATTAGAGATGCTATAATTACCTTCCTAAAATATAGATACAGACTCTTAATCTTAGTTGTATCTTAAGGGAATTTTCATTCTGGAAATGAAAAAAACCCCCACAAACTAGAAGTATTAGCCTGATCATAATAACTAAGTGGTGTTAAAAAAAAGATCTCTGGAACTTCTTCACTGTCTCAGCACCGTTCATTTTTTCTTGTAGGAGGTGGCAGATACAGTGTTAAATATTTTCTGTTAGGTGGTGATGTTCAGACCTGTGACACTTCATCAGACTGAGCTGCCAAGAAAAAAGCTCTCTTACACAGGAAGCAGAAGGTGCTATCATTAAATTTCAGCAGATCCAGAAAGCTCAAGTATTTTTTTTCAGTCTGTATTCAGCAGATCTCTCACCCGTGGTCATAAGTTTGAAAACTTGACCATTGTCTCCAAATGCTAAAGTGTGGAAACTTTGAGTGTATGTGCAATAAAATATTACTAACATTGTTGACTTAGTGAATTAACAGTGTTTCTAAACACTGCTTTTACTGTAAGGACTGAAATGGCTGCCTGGTTTCAGTGGCCATGGACATTATGATAGGTGAGTAAAGTCTCAACCAGAGCCATGCTTTTAAGTGAATTAAGCCTCTTTATCCTGAGCCTGAGTTGTAGGAGGAGTGTTACATTCCATGGCAACATAATTAGGTACTTACAGTACATAAATATTGGCATTACTTGAGTTGCAAATTATGGGTGTGAAGCATACATGAGTAACATCTGCAGAAGTTTGTTTGCAACTGTTTACAATTTTAATTCAACTGGTTGGGTAACTCATGCTCTGGCATGTCAGATGGGAGCTCTGGATACACCCACCTGCTGGTCCCTTTGAGGTTAGTTCTGCATTGTACAGATGAAACTAATTCTCCATTAGCAGGCAAACCCAATAGAGTAGACAAGACATTTTTCTTGCTATGGTCCAAATCTACGGAGACTAAAGACTTGAAAATAGGGAGCATAAAAATGATTTCCTGAGACTTCTTGCTCCTGCTGCTTTCACAACAGGTTTTAGCTAGAGTCAGCAAATTAAGAGAACCAGTTTTTGTAGGAATACTCTGGAACAGTTTCCTGTGGTCTTATGCAAAATATCTGTCTCTAAATAGAAACCTGAAAATAGCCAACTTTATAGTGTAAGATAAGGAGGACTGGTCTATAGCCAAACTTAACCTTTTGATCTATCAGCCCTAAAAATTAATTATTTTATTTAGTGTTTTGTATCAGTTCAGTGTTTGTGTTGTCCAGCATATCACTAAGGACCACCAAGTCCTGTGAACAGCACATTTTCTGCGATGGCCCGTCTGCTCTTAAACTCAAAATATATAATGAGTGATCTGCAGCTCTGTGCTGATCCTAGTTCTGCCTGTGGCCATAGGAAGCCAACCTAGACATGGTGAATACTGATTACCTTTGAATATTTTCAAGGTAAGAATTTAGATAGAGTTGCAAACCATAGTTAAAAGATATGGGAGCCTTTCAGCCTGGGAGGAGGCAGAAACTAATCTTTCTGTTACTGCTCTTCAGGGCTGCTGAGGCATGTGGGAAGACTTAGGGAGCTGCATGAAGGAGACAGAGGAGGTGTAACAGAAAAAAAACACTGACTCTCTCAAGTTGGCACAACTGGAAGCAGACTCAGTCTTATGTTTTCTCAAAGTAGCATGAAATTTCAATTGGATGAGTCCTTTATCAGGATTCTTTTTTTCCTATGCCTTAGAGTAGGTGAATTTTAGAAACAAGTTTTTGGAATTAGTTTCTTAGATGCTGATATCTTTTGCACTGAGTATATTTCGTAAAGCTTCCGTGCTACTATAGAATGCAGTTTTAGCACCTATAAAATACTGAAATTTTCTTGGGAGTTTGAAATGTGTTTTTTATGATTGGTAAGATGAGGAAGAAAGTGCTCACTGCGTGGTCAGTCTACATTGGTGATTAATAGACTACTGATCAAACTGAAGAGTAACCTGACGGCTAATTCATTGCTTAATGACTTCGGACTCTAGTTAAAATGGGCATATTTCAATTAAATACTCACTTTTGCAATGAAAATTTACTGGTTTTAAATTACTTGAAACAAGCTTAATTTTTTTTCTGAACTCTCTTACATTGCTATACCTGGAGAAATGTCTTTAAATTCACATGTTGAAATCTTAGCCCTAGAAAACCTGTTTGGCTTGTGACTGTGTACACTTTCCCACATGTACCCAGTGAATGGGAGCTTGTTCTTTTCCTCTTGTGCACATGTTGGCTTGTACAGGAAAAGGAATGGAAAAGCCTCTTTGCCACTAACTTGATGTTCATGGTGTTTCCTGTGGCCCAAATGCTGGACCACAGAGTTTCCTGTGTGTGCTGGTGTTGGCTGGAATAGAGTTAATTTTCTTCAGAGGAGCTCTTACAGGGCTGTTTTAGGTTTGTTCTGAGAACACTGTTGGTAGTGCCAGGATGTTTTTGTTATTGCTGAGCAGCACTTACACAGAGCCAAGGCCTTTTCTGCTCCTCACTCCACCCCACCAGCCAGGAGATGGGATGCATAAGGAAGTTTGGAGGGGACAGCTGGTCGCAGTGACCTAAGGGATATTCCATACCATAGGAATTGTGCTCAGCAATATAAAAATGTGGAGAAGAAGGAAGGGGGGACACAGCTTTGGAGTGATGGCCTCTGTCTTCCCGAGTAGCTGTTACACTCAATGGAGCCTTGCCTTCCTGGGAATGACTGAAAAACTGCATGCCCATAGGAAGTGGTGCATGAATTCCTTGTTCTGTTTCGCTTGTGTTCGTGGCTTTTGCTTCCCCAGTGTAACTATCTTTATCTCTTTTAGTGTTTTCTCATCTCTACCCTTTGGATTCTCCCCCATCCCACTGGGGGTGAGTAAGCAAAGAGCTGGCTTGGGCTTAGTTGCCAGCTGGGGTTAAATCACAGCAGTCCTTTTTGGCAGCTCCCATGAGACTCAGTGGATTTGAGATAGTGACAGATTTGATTGGGATGTGCTAGATCAAACTGATAGCTGTTAGTGCATTTTAGCTGTTAATTGACAGGTGTCTGCCTGCCATGGGGCTCCCTTGCCTTACTGTGTGGCATGTCATTTGGCTTTCACTGCTTGCTGTGCCTGGGAACATTTTGGTAGCAGTACTTTTAAAGTAGTGTTAAAGTTTAGTACACTTTAGCACACTGAAGTGGCATTGCTTGAAAGTTCTTCCACTAGTGTGGACTGCATTTGCCAGGAAATGCGGAGATCTTCTTGGATTATGCATCAAAAAAGAACAACCAAAAAAACCCGGTCCCAAACCCAGCAAAGCCCCATCTACTGTGAGGACTGGTTTTACCTGAAACAGGCCAAAACCACTGATAGTATCGAAGCATATGGTTATGCTGCTTTTGCTCTTCTTTGGATGATCAGCTCCCTCCAGTTTCCTTGTGCCTTCAGTTTCCCAACATTGTGTATTACTATAAAAATAACTCAGCTTAAAGGAAACATTTAACATAAATCTTAGTCCAGTTCACTGGAAAACTCTAAACTATTGTATCTACTCAGTCCAGGGGACCCAAGAAGAGACATTAAGTCATCTTAACCTGGTTAAGTCAACATTGCAACTGAGAAATGCTCACTAAACACGGTGGTGTTAGCAGGATTACGTGCAGCACTTTGATCAAGTGACGTTGGTAGGGTTAGTACTGACAGTAGTGTCAAATACGGGAATGAAAGCATTGCTGAATTCAGACATGGCTTAGCCAACAGACTGCTGCTGAACTTTGTATCCAAGAGAAAAACTTGAGCCAGTCATAACCCTGTAACTATTGCTTGTCATGTTTTAGTCAAGTTTTGAGAATAACTTCTGTACCCAACAAAGTACAGAAATGTGTGCAAGATTTCCAAGTGTGGTCTTTGGACAGGTAAGTTGGAAGGACATGTTAAATCAATATTGTGTAAAGAGCACTTATTTCCAGTTACCAAATGAACCAGGAAAAGTTTTTCCTTTTTTCTTCTGTGTGATTTCAGTCTGATCTGCAACTAGTCCTTAGTTCATTATTTAAATGCATCTTTCTTGTCCTACAGGCAGGGTTTTTTTTTCCCATGAGGAGGTCAGTTTCATCATGGAAAATAACATACTCCTGTTATAAGGTTAGGCACTGTCAGAAACTGTCAATACCTGAATAAAAAACTCACATGTGAGCCTTTGTTTCAATAGCATTTATTGTAATACATGTTTTAAAGATATAAGAGATCTTTTACAGTTTGATGGGAGCTTTCTGCACTGGTGTTTCATGCTGACTGGAAGGAACTATAAATACCAATTTGAAACAAATGCTGGGTCTAAGTAAACTAGAAGTTCAAGGTGAAATGCTTATACCTGGTCTTTGAAAGTATTTTGAAATTGGAGAAGTACAAACCCGTGCCTGCTCTGGGCTGGCTGAGTAATCTTAGGGCTAATGTGACAATGACGTGTGCGTGGGAGGGGACAGAAACTAGGCTGCACTGTGGTCTGTAGTTTTCCACTTAGCTGGTGTTGTACTGTACAGTAGATGTTTATCAAAGGCATCCTGCGAGTAACGTTTCTTTTTGCTGGCTTGCAAACGAATCAGCATTTCCCCAAATCAGATTTTTAAAGATTTTTCTTTGTTCTTTTATTTTTAAGTTTTAGAGTATGTGAACATTAGTCTATCTTAAGTGCACAAACCTATGTGATTTTTCTTAATTACTTTTCCAGAGCTTATTTCAAAGAAATAGTCCTGGAAAAGCAGCAGAGGAATCACAATTCACAAGTTTTGCTGTCAGTCTTAGCCCTTTCTATACATATAATGGTGGGATCAGAGTAGACTGACCAGGGCTCATTTTAAAAATGAGCCTTTTCATCTTCCATAACCTTAGCTAAAGTCTGTCCTATCCTAAGGATGAACAGTTGTTATAAAGCATTTTTTTCAGTGATTAGAAACTGCTGAAAACTATGCACATTGAGCTGCTCTTTGCATCCTAATTTAGAAAGTCAAAATGGTGTTTTTAAGAGGAAAGATTATTAGTTGGCAAAAGCTGTTTTGACTCCTTTGAGGTGTCAAGCTGACTTTGGGCAGTTGAAATATTCTGTGACCTCTCCGTTCAGCGCTAAGCCCAGCCTGTCTGTCAGCAGGCTGACAAATGGTGCTGGGCAGAGCTGACAACCTATGACTGTTGCTGCTTCTGCAGTGCATTCCTTTCATTTGCTGAGTGGTGCTTCTGGCAGATTGGCTGCCCAGTCCTGAACTGAAGTGGTTTTTGTGGGGATTTTTTTGTACAAATACATTTTGTGGGAATGATAAACAAGAGATGAGATGTTACAAGTACCAGCCAGTTATCATCAGCTTGTCTATTGTAAGCAATTTTTATATTGCTGGAATAAAGATAAATTTAAAAGATAAAATATTATAAAAAGTGAGAATAAATCTGTTTATTCGCTGATTTGTTAGAAGCCAAAGCATCATATTAACACTATTATTTCACCTAACATTTGCAAAACCAAATTCTTCTATAAGCATGTTTATTTAATACTGGCTTCCAAGTGCTTACTGTTTAGGGACTTTTATTATTACTATTAATGTAAATAGACCAAAACCAATTCTTAATGTGTAAGCTGCTAAGCAGGATACTAGTCAGGACTGGCAGGTTTTTAGGTTAGTCACCTAAACTGAAGAGTGAAGTAGCTGCTGTAATTTTACTGAATTGACTTGGGATTTAGCACCTCAAAGCCATCTTGGAGTGAAAGCAAATGCCAGGCCTTGGTCTCTTCACTTCAAGATAATCATTTGATGCTGATGAAAATTATTTTCTTCTCAGTCCATACTATTAAACTGTGGTGAAGAGGGTGTTCTGGTAGATGCCAAGCTGGGATCCTTCCACATGGTAACCTGCTTCTGCAAGTGTCCTCCACAGGCAGCTGTTGGTGGAACTGTGGTAACAGCATTCTTGGAAATGCCTATTTTCTGGGTGGTGTCAACAGAAATGTTAGCAGCTTTCTCTGAGGAGAGATGCAAAGTGAACATAACAGGCTATGTCCTCATAGAGGCAAGAGGAACAAATGAAAAATAAGCATGGAAATCCTTCTCCCCCTGTGCACACTAGGCTTTTCAGAAAGTAGAAAAATCAAGTTGAATGGAAAGTGTTTAATGTCACGGTGGAAATGTGGCATTTTATACTTCCAGTTCCTACTGGTATTAGCTCTAAGGCAAGAAGCAAAGAATGATTAAAGTATTTTTGAAACTAGATTCTCTCTTACATCCTCACATTCTCTGCAAGAAAGCTCACACACACATCAGTTTTGTAGTTCCAGTAATTAACTTAATGTTTTAGTAGTTTGGCAATGCAGGATAGCTGTGTAGGATAAATGTTACATCGCACAAGGTCTCAGTCCTGTAGGAAGTTCTAAAATGGGAAAAATGCTCAAAGGGATTAAAATATACCGGTTTCATTTGCCAGTGGGAGCTTAATTTATATGCAGATGAATATGCAAAGTGGTCTTCACAGCTCCTGTGTACGGTATGAGCATGGCTGGTTCACTCAGCTCCGTCTGTGACTTGATGTGCATCCGATAATTGAACGATGAGCACGTCTTGAGGGGGAAATTAGTGGTGTTGAAGGCCCAGTGTCCTTGTTAGACACATTTCAAAGTTTTTACTTTGAATTAGCTGTATTTTGACCTGATGTAGCAAAGCCTGCTAACAGGTGGCATGAGGTAGGTGCTCTCTGCAGGTGCATCTGAAGCTTGGTTGCATTGGGAAGCGGTCAGGTCAGCATCCTCAGACTCTGTGATGCAAAGCCCAGAGCTGTAACTGAGGACAAGTGGGAGATTTAGTTAAGCAATGTTTTTTACTGGAATTTCATTGCAGTTACAATTTTGTAAGGCTTTCTTGTTAGTAGATTGATGAACTTTGGGTGGATGAGGATGGGCAGGAGGGAGGGGAGGGGGATGTGTGTCTGTATTTGCCTGCTTCTCTCTGCCTTTCACAACCAAGGGAGCAGGAAATTTGTGTGATTTGTGCTGGGAAGTGCTAGGGTGTTTCTTGAACTGCAGGGGTTTTTTATCTCTTGAGCAAAGCATTATGTATCCAGTATTGTAGTGATACGTCTAAACTATTGTACCCTGTCCATTTTAATTAGACTTAATAAAGGTTGCAGGCCAAATCAGTGGCCATAACCATATGGCTTCTGCTTCTGAGCTGACCTTTGAATACACTCAGCATAAGCAGCATACAGAACATCATTGGCTATTTCTGATAACAAATCTCATTTATCAGATTGTCCTGTTTCTGAAGTTCTGCTTTCATGTTTCACTTGGGTGTTGGACCCATCATTTTGTGCCCTGTGGGCCTCCTTTTGAGCTTGAAGGAAGAAAAGGCATTTTGCAGTTCTTCAGAAGTTTGATGCAAGAAAAGCTTCAGTGACTTTTTTTTCCCCTGCTCCTTGTGTTGTCTGATACTCTTAAAGCTTACCTGACTAACAGCTTGTAGTTGTCTGGCTACATGTGTGCATTATGTGTTTTGTGTTTAAATGGAATAGCACCTCACAATTAAGTGATCCATGGCAGTGGTTTATTAGCACTAATCTGCTACTTTGATCCAAATAATGGAGATGCAGTTCAGGTTTTGAACACTGCAAAAATGACTTGGTGCTGGTTTTAAACTGCTGTTGAAAACTGCTGTCTTATCTGGAGTCCAAGTTAACTTTTTTTTGTTGTTGTTCTATAATGTGGCTCAGCCTGTGCTGAATTGATATTCCATCTTCGTATTTTGAAGTGTGATTTTTTTTTTTTCATTGCTCTGAGTGATGTTCATTCCTTTCTCTTTTCAAAAGAAACAGTCCATTATGAATATTTCTGTGCTGCATAACATGCTTGTTACCTTCTTCCTGTTCAAAGTGAGACGTGCAGGACAGTATAGTACTCTTAATGATGATGAATAGAGTAGTAACTCATATATTTTGTTTATTGGGGTTTTCTTGGAACTTATCATTTTGATGAGTATCTGGCATACAGTGTTACTGAATGCATTTCAGATATAAATAATTCATTTATCAGGATATCTGTAAAAAATGTTCTTGAGTTTTCTTTTGCCATTGTCTTCTACCTTGGAAAGCATTCTTGCCTGCAAATAGATGCTCTTTCTTGTTTTGCTAGTATTTTCTGTGTGACTCATGTCCCTGGCTCTTATTTTCTGCTATTCTTACATCTATGAATGGCAGGCAGTGCATCAGTTGTGCAGAGTGCCAGCTCTTGAAAATTTCAGCTTTTGAGGCTTTCAGGGATGGGAGGTAAAGCATGACCCATAGTTGATGCCATTTGGAGATGATCTTATGAAAGGGACAACTCTGCTTTTTGTAAAATCCCTGGCATTAGTTCTGGTTTTGTATCTGCACTCACCCCCTCAAAACCACATGCAGAGTCCCACAGTAGCATGTGCCTTATAGCCACCCTGGAATATTTGCAGCCTTTCTTTCAGACATGGATCTCTGTGTAAGCAGCTGTCAGTTCTAGATGTACAGAAAAAGGAAACTCTGCTGCTGTTCAGCAGAAGCTCTTACAGCTGATTAATATTGCAGAACCTATTTGCCTTAAGAACACAGAATTCAAAGGGATAATATACTTCCACTTGAATCTATTCCAAGTTAGTGTTGAGAGAAGGAATTACTAAAGAAAAGTCAGCGTTATTTGAATAATTGCAAGGTTTTCTTGTCTTTAAGAGAAAGTTTCTTAAATTATTGCTGCTCAAATATCAGTGTTGCTTGTTCAGGGAAGCTTGTTATCACAAGCATTTGAGTTGCCTTAAAAAAATCCACCCCAAAACCAAACAAACCAACCTCTTCGCTTTTGTGATCTGGCCCTTCTGAAAAGTCTTTCTTCACTAGCATTCATTTGATCTTTGATACATTTCCTGGCCTCAGTTCTGTCACACAGTAATCCAAAGCAAGTCCACACAGTGCTCACTGGTTCATCGGTACTGGGGCAGTTTCTTTGCATTGTTCTGGAAATTCATCCTAATTCTGTGCTGCAAGGGAAAATGGGAAGATTGCTTTAAGAGGTGGTTGGAAAGGAGAGATGTATTTGCTGATGGCAAAGTCCATGTGAATTGTAAGAGAGGCTCCAAAGTCTTTGCATAATATGTTAGAACTGATTAGAATATATTTCTTCAGAAAGTGGTGTTGGATTTTTGCAGGTGTGTTTTGGTGGACCAGCTGTGTGCAGGCAGTGTGACACTGACCAGATAGCAAGTGATAGGGTCTTAGGAAGTACTGCTGGGAAGGTATGGAATCACAGGCCAGTCATTTGTTTAGATCTTTTCTGATTTGAAGTGGAAGATACTACAAGGAATGGTGGCTGGAACTACCCTTCCACAGGTATTTGAGATTTAAGGATTACTATTTCCAGCTGCACTTCAGGCTCTGTTACAAGAGAGCTATTAAATGCAGATGTCCTCGTTTCTCTGAACAGGCATTTATTGGTGGCATTCCTTGTTTTCTTATGTAAAATGTAGCCTCTTTTCTCTATTGCACTAGTAATGGTTAAGTTGTAAAGTGCCATGTCACAAAACACTTCGGGATGCCCTAGCTTTTGATTTAGTAAGGGATTAAGGGAAATCGGAGAAGAAAAGCCCATTTTTGACTGTTAAACAAAAAGCATGCCATCTTTGGAAGCCTGTGAGCCCTGAGTATTTAGAAGGAATTTGCTTTTATCTGTTTGCCCTGTTGAACTCTTTCCTACGCATCAGCTGTTGCTCTCTGCTGAGGAAGGCACACTAGTGCTGTGTGGCCCTTTTGGTTGCACTGCCACAGCTGTTTGTCTGCTTTGTTTTAACTCCCTCCCAAACACTGAATGTGCTTCCTGTGGGCTGGGCCTCTTTGCCCTGTGTGTGTGTGCACAGCAGAGGTGCTGGATTTGGAACAGCCAAGGAGACTACAGGCGCTTCCATGATGTGGTCAGCAAGGGTCTGGCCCAGCTGCTGCCTTGCCAGGACAAGCTCAAACCCAGCCTGACTCTGCTCCCCCTGTGTCTGCCAGGGGCTGTGCTTGGCTGCTGCTGGAGCACAAAGCCTGAAGGAAAAGGAACACAGGCAGAGAATTTCACCCCAGTCTAGTCTGATTCTATAAAATGCTGCACCGTGTGGGTTATTTGACAGTGTGTTACCTCCTTGAATTATCCTGTATACCAGGATAGGGCACCTGCTCTTGCCAGTCTTAAATATGCACTAAAATGAAGTGTGGAGGAATTGTGAGCAATTCAAGAAACAAAAACACTCAGTGCTTCTTCTCCATTGCAGGTATCTGTGAAACTTGTATCTTTCTTAATTAAAAAAAAAAAAAAAATTGTTTGTAATTGTCCTTCCTTTGTTCATTGCAGACTCTGAGTCAGATTCCAGGTAAATATTTGCTGCTTAGAAAGGTATAGAAGAAAAGAGAGTTAACATCGGAACCATTTTGTAACATTTTTTCAAATAGGGATCCATAGGACACTTCCTTCCTGTTTGTGGGCCCAGATGTTCTCTTTTAACTGTAGTATCCTGAACATGGGACTGGTTTCTCAGTTAAACTTTTTGAGCTGAACAAATATTGTCCAAAAGGGCTTCCTTGCAAAACTGGTGAAACTTCAGATAATAACTGCTGCATACATGTTGATGAATGGGACATGAGCACTGCTTTAGGAACATAATTTAACAACCCAAGTTTCTCATGACCACATCAAAGCACACTCTCGGGTGGAAGGAGGCTTTTCTCTTGTCTGGAGACTGGAATGGTTTAGTGCTTTTGGGCTCTGAAAACTCTCAGCTGAGCCTTTCATTCTGCTAGTATTCCTTGAAATTTTGTTTGGTAGGGCTTTCTCTTGTGAGGAACAGAATGATGCAGCACAGCAGAGTTCTGGCTTTCTAGCTTTTGACATGCCAAAGCCTTGTTGCACTTTGTGGAGTGGTGCTCAGTCCCTGGCTGGTCCTAAGGCTTGCCACATGTAGCTCCTCTGTGGGCTTGAGCTGTATTTGGGTTAAATAATTGATACTCTATATTTTGACAGAAAATGTTAATTTGAAATTATTTTTTCACATTTAAAACGCTATGGAAATGCTGTGAGGAAGCAGGTACTTACAGTTTATGTGATACATGGCATGGTGGGAAATTGTGAAAATTGTAATGTGTTATTAGTCTAGAACAATATTATGTAAATAGCTTGGTAAACACAAATGTAGAAGTAGAATTCTTTGCTTCTTTTAAGGAGTATGTTATATTTCCCAAAAATTCAAGGACAGTTAATTTTGATGCATTTTGATTTGCCTTGACACATTTTTGAGCAAGACAAAAAACAGGCTTCTTAATTTATTAATATGGATTAAGGCATTTCATTTGAGTATTTTTATTCCCCCTAGCATCAAAGTCTGTATGAGTTCTTCATTTTCATTCTAAACCAGTCATATTTCTACTGACATGGTGTTTGCTAACATGTTTTTTTCTCCCTGAGCTGTCAGTTTTTGTCTATAGGAAGGTTGCAGACCTTTTGCCTTTGAATAAATTTAAGAGATGGGACAACTGAAAAATACTTTAAATACATACATATCATGTCTTTTGCCATTTGAGTGGGTCTATGTGTCTTTAAAACCATCAGATGCTTCAAAGTCTGTCTGATTTTCCAATATATGTGATATTGAGAACTTGTGTTGCTGGGAATTCATCAGGGAAAAAGGCTCGTTTTCCTTGTTTGGCTACAGTATTGCTACAGTAGTTTTTGAAGTGTATAGTGACTACTGGTAATTTACTTAAGAAATAACTTTCATTTTTGTCTTTTAGTCTCCCACAAAAGCAGTGTATAATGCTAGACACTGGAACCAGCCAGAATCAGAGGCTCTGCCAGCACCACCAGCTTTGAAAACTCCCAGTGTCCCAGTAAGTAGACTTTTTTTTTCTCAAGTTTACTAAATCTCCTCTCAAGATTCATTGATATTTATTAAAAAAAAAAAAAAAAGAAGTTTTTGCTATCTGGTAATGTCACAGTAATTCAGAATGAAGTCCACTTTGTGATGTGAGCCATTGGAATTTGATAGAAAATAAATGGTTAGTGGAAATACTGTAGAATAGGATCTTTCATATCTCTTCAATATAGAGTTACCAAAAAATACTTCAACTTATGTTCCCCAATCTGCTGAAGTTAAGCTTTCTAACAATGGACTCCATTTCGTTTTCTGAGAGAACTCCCAGGATTAACTTACTAATGAACACAGAAGTCAGCAAATTGCTGGTGAAAAAGGGAAAAACTTGAAAAGAGCTTTTTCATTTATTTTTTCCTTTCTAATGGAGTAGTGCTGATTGCTGAGTTAAGTCTTCAGATACTATGAAGGAAACATAATTTTCTGTGTACAGTCAGAAATGCTAATACCAACATTTTGGATATCAAAAAATAGACCAGGGGTGAAAACAGTTCTTGAAGTTGTTTGTCCAAAAGTCAGTGGTTGTTTTTATACTCAGAGTAATTGGTTTTTTAACTCTTTTGAGACTCTGAGAATCCAGGGTCTTTGCTTATATTTGTAGAAGTTGCTACTGATTATTTTAAGAGAGCATTGTACATTGTCAATGAACAAAATTTCATTTGGTGCCTTGCTGATAGTACTGGCCTGAGAACAGAAAGTCAGAAAGTAGATATTTTTGCAGTGATTAGTCTTCACCTTTTGTTTTTGTCACCAGTTTGTAGTTGTTGGTTGGTTTTGGGTTGTTTTGTTGTTTTTTTGGGTTTTTTTATTCTATCCCTGTTTGTGGTATTCTGGTACTTCTTCCTCTTTGATTTGTGATTGGTTTTGGTTGCCTTCTCACAGTATTCTGAACAGCCTTCTTTGGATGTTAACTGCACTGCCTGGAAAATGCAGATAACTGATTTGAAAACAGTCATTTCCACTAGAGTTTGAGGAGAGCAGAAATTTCAGCCCTGGGTTATTCCTAAACCCCTTTCTCAATTTAAATTATGTACCTTTGAAGTGAAGGTTTTGTTGCTTACTGAATCTCTTGGTACTGATGCTTGTGAAGTACTCTGATAGCTGACTTAAGGGCAGATTTTGTGTGAGTCTTGTCAGACACACTTTGAATGTGGCTTTTTCAGGCTAGGGAAATGTCTGGATCATTCATTCAGACAGTGACTTTTGTCTTCTGTCAGACTTCCACTTTGTATCTGGACTCATCAGAATATTAATTCAGTAATGTGCTGGAGGTTTGGCTGAACAAAGCACTGAGGGGAATTTGTATGTGCTGCTCATGTTATGATGTACATCTGAAGTTGCTTCAGACGCGGTTTTTAACCGTGATTTACATGTGTGTAATACTTCAAAGTTCCAAGGTAAATGAGCCTTGATCCAAATGTTCGGTGGTAGTTCCTGCACATATGATCCTGCCTCTTTAATTTCTGTAGAAATTTCTCACCTGAAGGTTGGGAGAAATCTGTCTCAGGTTTATGGTGAGAAACTCTGAGCATGCAAACTGCTTATGCCAAGTGTTCTCTTAGGGCCTCTCCGAGTGCCCTTGGAGTTTGCTTTGAAGGGGCAGCCATTAACCAAGACTTGGATGAGATCCTTCCGTGGCTCTCCTGTGTTCACAGACTGATAACATCAGTCCTCCAGTGTGTGCTCTAAACCGGTTTTTCAGGGTGGTTTGTTACCATTTTGCCACCTGTACTTAAGTGAGTGAGTACTGAAATGCCACAGTGACAGAGGCAGAATGTAAAGGATACTTCAATAATATAGCAGCTTCTTTTGGCTTTTGTTTTAATTTTGTCTTGTCAATGTACAGTGCTCAAGAAGGCTTTCTCTCCAGTTATCCCCTGGAGTAACAGGTCGTGCATCTTCTATGGCTGCATATTAATTCTGTTTTTTCAGTCACACTTTCAAAATATTCTCGTTTTTCTGTGTAAGGAAGCTAAGTACATTATATTACTGAGAGATTGAGGGTGAGTAAATGCCCATTGGCACTTGCACATTTAGAGTTTGGCATTTGGAGGTCTTTTTCCATTTGCCTTGTTTGCTGTAGTTTGTGTTCATATCAGATTTTGTGCCAAAGAAGTAATCTGAAGATAAGCTGCACTTCAGCTTGTAGAAGCCTCAAACTAATACAGCAGTGACTTGAAGAGAAACCTGTAATACTTGCCTGAGTTGTCTGGAAACCTGTCAGTAGTTATTCTAGACCTAACATCAAGTTCTCTACTCCCTGTAGAACAGGTTTTGCTGTATTTTGTGCTATGGTATTATTCTCCTAAAATATTTAACAGCACAAGTAAGAGAATACTAAGAGCGTGCTCTGCCTGCTTTGAGGCCTGCGCTGTGCCTGTCACTGCTCTGTGTGGCTTTTGTTGTGCTGCTACAAGCTGTACTGGTGGTGTCCTGCCTCCAGGCCAGGTGGAGTTTGGATGTGAGGCTGGAGGCGTGCACAGCAGTGCAATGTCCTGTGGCAGGCAGGGCCACAGCAGCTGCACCCAGCTCTGCAGGCCTGGCCGGGCTGGGCTGGGCTGGGCCGTGCTCCAGTCCGGAGCCCGGTACTTCTGAGGGCTTCCTAGTGCAAGCAGCGTGGTCATTCCTGGAAACTCCAGTGCACAGGGCTAAGAGACTTCAAAGAGCAACAAGTAACTCTTTATAAACACTGAATTTGGTTGGTTTACTTACCCTAAAGCTTAAGGAACCAGTATAAAGGATATTTTATTCTTCCGCTGGTTTTAATTTCAGAATTCTACTGGAGCTTTCCTGATACTTGGAAATGGGATTTTTTTGTATTTAAGAGCAGACCCATTGTCACACAGCTTAGGTGCATCTTGGTAGTGCAAGGCAAGGACTAAATAGTCCCAAAGTGTGAATTTGACAATTGCACACCTGTACTGTTTCCTGATGTATTTAGTGTATGTTTTCATGCTCAAAACATCTGCCCATTTTAGCACTTTCTTATTAATAGGTAAGGCTATCTTCAAAGGAGGCAATTCATAAAGATGATGGAGTTTTTAAGGCTCCTGCACCACCTCCCAAAGTGATAAAAACTGTGACAATACCTACTCAGCCCTATCAAGAGATAGTAACTGCATTGAAATGTAGGAAAGAAGACAAAGAAGTAAGTATTCTTAAAAAATTTTTAAGATAAAGAATTACTAGTAATCCTAACTACTGAAGGAACAGTGTCAAAACGCAATTTGGCTTTCCTATTAAAAATAATATTTTTATCTAAATAGTTGAATGGCCTTTATTAACATCTTAATGTTTCCTTGCACTTAAAACTGAATAGATTTTTAAACTGTACTTGTTAAGATTATAATCAATCCCAAGAGCAACTTACTTAGGTCAACATATTTGTCTTTTCCAGTTATACACTGTTGTTCAGCATGTAAAGCACTTCAATGATGTAGTGGAATTTGGTGAAAATCAAGAGTTCACAGATGATATTGAGTACTTGCTAAGTGGATTGAAGAGCAATCAGCCCCTAAACACACGTTGCCTTAGGTAAGACATCTTAATACAAAACATGGAACCTATATGTAAAAGAGATACTGAATAAATTATTCATCATAGAAGTGACCACGCTTTAAAATGTCATTGACATTTACCTGACAATTCTGCCATGAAGAATAAAATTTCAAAGTAATAATTAAGGTAGTATCTTTGGAATAATCATAAGCAGTATGCCTATGAAGATAAACTAGTAAATTGTGCAGTAAGAGACACACTTGTTATCCTCGCTGTAAATTAAAAAATACCTTCTGATAACTTGTTTGTTTAGTGCATCTTATGTGTGATATCTGTTGTTTTTAATGCAAAATAAATTCTAAAATAAAATCCCTAAGACTGCGGAGTTTGATGAAAATCTGGAACTGAGGTAATAGTGAGATGTTGTTTAACTTCAACTGCCTGTTCTTTATCTCCTGTTGAGAAATAATGTAACTGGTACCCACTAGAAGAACTGAGGCCTCAATATTAATTGGGAGGTTCCTTAACTTTCTTGGACTACACTTAATATTAAAGTTACACATTATTGTGAAGTTGGCATCAAAAATGTTAACCTTGCTTTGAAAAACTTTGTGACTTGATACTGGTGTCAATTGCCTGGACATGAAAGTAATTGTAATAATGTTAAATAAAATAACCATGCAATAATATTTTTATATACCTAAATTTTCCTTTGTGTTCAGTAAAACTATAACAGTAAGAAAAACTTGAATCCATACAGAGAGGTGATGGCCGTGCTTTATTTGTGATTTGACTGTGGCTGAGAAAAAGCTTTCTATGCCTCTGAGACAGCTACTTTAAAATTTATTTATTTCATAGAAATTAGCAGTGAATATTGTTGCTGGAGTATAAGTACCAGAACTCTATCACCCAGTTTGTTTATACACTATGATAAGAATAAATTACTACTATAATGACAGCTTAGGAGTATTTTTCATACCAGTATTCCTTATTTGCTCATGTGGCAAACTTAGATTTTAAACTAATTCTTCATAAATTTATATAATGGAATGTAACATATAAACACAACAAAAATCTTTTCTTTCAGTTAACAAATTAAAAGAAAAGTGTGTTTCCAAAGGAAATCAATGTGTAAGGATAGGAGTAGTCGTAAAAGGCTCAGATAGGTAAGCTCTAACTGGTGCTGTTGTGATGGGAGACAGAAAGACCACTTGTTCTTTTAGACACCTTACTGTGTGAATTTCTTAAAGGCAAATTCCTCAGCAGTCATGAAAGACTTGATTGCAGAATCACTCCCACATTAGTGCACATTTAAAAGCAGTGTATTTTTAGCAGTTGTTGTGTTGCACTGTGCTAGAAATGGCAGACAGCTACTGAGAAAGCTAGGGGAAAGCTGCCATTTTTAAAATAAACTCTTATGCTGGTCACTGATTAACTGATGCATTTGTTAGATCTTTTCTGAACTCTATAGTGTTTCCATCAATCATAAATGCAGCAATAAATATAAAAGAAGTTTTATGTATAAGTAATGTTATGCATAAGTGAGACTAGTCAGTCTCAGATAACCAGTAGATAGCAATGGATTAGATAACCATTAGCAATTAGATAACCATTAGATAGCAGTGGAAGCTCACATTTACAATTTCTCATAATGCCTTTGTCCATAATGAGCTCTCCCATGTGTTAAATCACAGCTTCCTGCTTAATCCATGGCACTTTACTTTCATTTTAACTATTGGAAATTTTCAGCTTTTTTTTAAAAAGCAAATTCAGGCTGCCCTTTAAAATCCTGGTTTTAGCCAAGCTTCAACTAAAGCAGACATAGTTTGGTGTTGGTAAGCAACTTGAATAAGACAATGCTCACCAATCACTGTTCACCAATTGCAAACCTGCCTCACACGAATTTTAGAAGAAACATTCCAACAGTTTGCCAGGCTCTGTCTTGTGGTCAGTCTTGTGTTGAAGACTTGTTTATCTGCTGGTCTTGTTAAGTGTGGTTGTTTCAGTCATTCTAACCCAGTTCATTTTCTCCAGTGTAATCAGCTTGGCGACCAAGTGCGCCATGCCCAGCTTCCGAATGCACCTGCGAGCACACGGGATGGTAGCCATGGTTTTCAAAACACTGGATGATTCCCAGCACCATCAGGTATGGATTCAGTGTGCATTTCATTGAAGTTTGTTCATATCTGTCTGCTGGGTGAGGATTTTGAGGATTTTGTTCAAGGTCAAGCATCCAAGTCAAGTACTGTGTGTCCTGGTGTGTGTATATGTATATACATTTATATATATAGTATAGTGTATCTAATGGTGCCTCTGGAATCACTGGCTCCATTTTAGAAAGAATTCATTAGTGGCATAAAAAATTAGAGCACCTGTGTTCCACTGACAAATTCCTTATTCCACTGTTCATGTGCTTCTGGGTTTGGAAATTCTTTTTTAAAAAAACTAGGGATTCTGTAAAAACGGACTGTGCTTTGGATTGCTATTTTATTTATTCTAACACTTTTTGAAGAGTTTTACTGTTGTATTTTCAATTCTTTCAAATACATTTGAAATGAATCCTTCCTCCTTATATTTAGAGGTGGCTGTAAGTGCTCATCTCCAGACTTGATTGTATGGGAACTGCCACCCCTTCTGTAGCTGTTTTAGGAGTTTTTTCATGTCTTGTGCTTGTCTCCTTGAGCACTGCTGTAATTGCTGTTTTAGGATGCCCTGAGTGTATATAATGTTCTGTTGGATTCTAGGAAAGGTAAATTTCATCTATTTATGGTAACATGACCTGAGAGTTAAACTTCTAAACAGTTAAACAGTTTGGCTTTCCTTCTTATCAATGTTAACTCTTTGTGGGGTATCCCTTGAGATATTTTTACAAAAGCTGAAAAGATGAGATTTTACTTGAAATGGGTAGTAGATATGTGTATCAGTCAGGTTTATAATTTTTTGTAATAGCTGTAGAAGAATGACCTATAATGCAAAATGCAACTTTGCACCCACAGAAATAGGCATTTCAGAGATGATATTTGACATCTTATTGTGGGTGGGGAGAAAAAAGCTGTAGTTTTAAGTAACTGATTTAGAATAATAGCTTATTTTCCATCTCCCTCAAAAATTAGCAATGGCTAACTGTAAAACATAGGCACCAGCTTCAATGAGTTCATTATTTTGTGAGCTGTCAAAATAGTGCCAAGTGATACTAGAAATAAATGAAGTACAGTCACTCTATTTAGGACAGTTGCCACCACTGAGTTGCAGGAGATCAGCAGAGGACAGCTACAGTTCCCTGGAAAATGCACAAGCTTGCTGGGTGTATTTTTGGCCGTCTTTTAACAGTTACCATTATTCCTTCATTTTCAAAAGAACTAGCACATAAAGTTCAAAAGGAAATTGCATGCTATTATTAGTCTGCAGTAACAAAAAGCATTGATTATATTCACTATTTTCAGTATATTTGATGAAATGCTCCCTTTTGTCAAAGAAAAAAATTGATAGCTAATGTTTGAATATCATTAGAGTACATTCTTGGTTCAGGTTTTGCATTGTGAAATTACTGACTTATCAAACTACTCTTGATAAATGCTAATGGATATGCCCTAACTCCTGACAGTATGTGTTTCAACACAGCCATCTCTGGATAAGCATGCTGTCTGTCTGTACTGCCCTTTCATTCACTGATTATTTCACTGAAATTAATTTTTTTTCCAAATGAGTAGAAATTTCTCCACTAAACCTCAGTTCAAAGTAGCTGAAGACTAGTAAATCACACTCAGTTTTGCATGCATGGCTCAAATCCCTGTAAGATAAGTAAGGACTGAGCTAAAAACTTACAATTATTTGGCTGATATATTCTTAAAGTATTTTAAGGATGGGAAAACTGCCACAATGACATTGTTAATGGAAACAAATATAAACTTATACTGCATTCATTGTTCTGATGCAATGGAATAGATTGTGTAGGAGACTCTTAACATTTCCATAAGGAGTACTGACAGTTGGCATGTCTTTAACCAGCAGGGAAAACAAAATAACCAGCTATCTTACAGAGCTATGGCCAGAAATAACCACATGAAAATTACTTGTTCCACCAAATTTTTCTTTTAGACTTGTGTTTGAGCATAAGTTTTTAATTGATGTTGTCTCTTCAGTGGTGCATGGTAAAGATTTTGAAGCATTATTAATTTTAAAAATAAAAACTATATTTCCATTATATCTGTCAGTAGTTAAGCACAGAAATGTGGTTTTATAATGTCTTCAGCATGAGAATAACTTAAAAAAAGATAAAAGTGCATTATATGTAGTGCTGAACCCTGGAAAATAACCATCTGTTCCCACAAGCAGGAGTATAAATAGAACAAGCAAGAGAAGACAAGGATCAGAGTGGGTGTAAATGGTCTGCCATTTCTGGAGTGTATGTTCAAACTAGGATGTTGTCTTGAATTCTGGAGAAGTATGGAGTGCAAATCCATAGTTAGATACACCATGAAATGTATGTTTAGAGCAAATTCTATTTATTTTACTTCATACTCCTCTCTGCATTTATTTGGAGGCAGAATGTTTTACACATCTTGAGGAATAGAGTGTGATGCAGAAAGCTCACCCCAAAAAAATCACTCTTCTACTGCAGTCTATAAGGGTGGCATTTGGAAGGATTGATTTGGTTCTTTGGTTAGGTATTTTGTTCTCTTAGAATACTGATCAAAAATGGTTTGTACCAACATTTTTCCCATCATTCCAAGCTCAGAACTGTGTGTATGGTAGAGCATGAGATAGCTTTCAGGCAGTGGGGTTAATTAAACACTTACAGAAGATCAGAGCAAAATGTAGAATTGTTTTATTCTAGATGAAGCCTATAGGGACTAGGAGAAACCAGCTTTACTATCACTGCTATGAAGCTAAAGCAGGTTTGTTCCATGCTGTAAGCACCATTCACATTTGAGGTTCTTACTTTGATATCATCACTATTTTCCTGGTGCACATCAGCATTTGGAGGCTTATTGGCCTGAATCCCTCCTGTGTATGTGCTGTGGCAGGAACCTGGCTCTTGTTACACAGAGCTAGTCCATGGTTTTTGCTTTTCCAGCAGCCCTCCTGCAGCCTGAAACCCCCTGCATCATGTCTTGGTGATCTGATCACCTCCTGCATCGTGTCTTGGTGATCTGATCACATTTAAATATCTGGAAACCTGGCTGACTGGTCTGAAGGGAAGTGTGGGCAGAGCTGATGGAGAGGGAAAATGAACCATCACTCCCTTCATAATGGAGAGCTGATTGGGTTGTAAAGAAGGGCACCTGGAACAAGCAAGGGCTTGGTACAGAGGTTTACAGAGTGAGTGTGATTGCCCTTCCCAGACTTTGGAGTATCTGTAAGGCATTTTGGAGTAATGATCTAAGAACAGTCTCTGATTTTTGGAAATGCCTAAATAAGGGCAACCCAGATTATAAATTCAGCACTTTCCCTCTGTTAACTGCTGCATTTCTGGTTGACAGAAACTCCCTTGAGACCTTGAACTTTTTTTTTTTTAAACCAGGAAACTCGCCTAGATAATCCTGGTCATTAAAATATAGTTCTTCATAGATGTTGAAGTCCCACACTGGCTGAACAATGATTAGCTTACCTTTGGTTCCTCTGGAATGTGTGTACCCCTGTGTCCTTCACTGCCATTCTGGAGGAACTCAGTTCTTCAAGGAACCTGACACGTACAGTTTAAGCCAGCTGCAAGTAAATGAAGAGTAAGCAATTTTTGTAATTGATGAAATTGCAAGGCTTATTGGAGAAAGTTCATGAAGATCAAGGGTAAACAATGTATACTCTCTGCAGGCAGGTTACATAGATACTTTCTGCCTTATATCTGGCAAGACTGGAGTAGTTTTAAGAGGCTGGGGTAGCAATGCTCACAGTTAAGAGTTTGTTGTGGGTTATTTTAACAACCCTGTCTTCATGTACTCATGAAAGAGGTACATTTGGAAGCCCTTGGTTCCTTCCTTCAGTAGTTCAAATGCATCTTTGGTAGTTGGCCAGATTAAAGTCTTTATTCACCTGAGGATCTCCTTAACTCAGACAGGAAGGAGTTTTACATAGCTTTTGATAGACTGTCAGCTGCCTAATCCTGTTTTGGAAATGCTGATACTGCTTAGTATGACCAGGTATGATTATTACTTACTTCTAAAATAAACAGAGCAGGTAATGATTGCTTTGGTGGTTGGCTGAACTCTGAACAAGATGTTAATCTGCTATGACACAGAATTCTGCTGTTTCCTGTTGAGCTGTACAACATTTATATTCCAGAATTAATTTGTTTCCGTGTTTAAATTACCTTATACAGAAACAATTGCAGTGGATGCATGCAGCATGTTGACTCATGAGGGCTGAACTCAGTAGGACACACAAATACCCACACACCCCCAGCTCTCAACTCCTCCAGCTAGTGCCAGGGGTTTCTGACAGTTTTGTGCCCAGCACACCTCTGTTCCCAGTGAACATTTCTCCTTTCCTGTAACTTGGAGCTCAGTGCAAGTGCAGTGCTTAGACACCAGGGATGGGAGGATTTGATTCACTGCCATCTGTCCTTTCCTGACAGTCATCTTCTGCCTTGGCTTTTCCGGAGCCTCACGAAGGTTGAATTTAATTCCTTCTTCAAGGAGAATAAAATGTTCTTTAGCCAGTCAGATGTGCTTCTACACCAATTCTGTGTAAGATATGGGCAGTCAGGTTAATAATATTCACTTATTAAGGACTGATGGACAGGGGAACAGGGGGAAGCTGGTTTATACTCTGCCTTCTTCCAAAAAGCAGAATTCCCCTGGAAAGAAAAGATGTTTATGCTGGAGAAGTTTGAATAAGCTATTAACTGACAGACCTGTTTGGCAGAATCAGAATTTATGTCCCCAGGCACTCCCTCCCTGCAGACACTGTCCCCATGATCTCTGGATTTTCTGGTGGTGTCACCAGTTCATCCCCTTGAACCAGAATGTTCACCTGCCTTGCCGTGTACTCTGAGCTGTTCTACTTTGTTCCCCTGCCATCTGTCTCTTCTCTAATACTGTCTCACTGGAGTTACTCTTTCTTACTCTGTCTGCAGCACTGACTCCCTAAAAGGTAGAAATCCCTGCTTTTCTACTAGAGCTTTGTAAATATATTGAGTGCTTTATGTCTCAGTTTTATTTGTCAGGAGAATGCATTAGTAACTTGCTAGAAGGAATCTCCATTCAGCAGTGAGTGCTCATGCAAGTGCTAAGACTGGGGCCTGTCAGGCATTTTCTTTTATTAATCTTCAGCTTCTTTATTAAAAATAGTAAAAGGTCTGCCTGAAATGATCAGTAAAAGCTAACTGTTTTTTTTTTTCTTTCTCTCCCAACCCAAGAATTTGTCCCTTTGTACAGCAGCTCTAATGTACATCCTGAGTAGAGATCGCTTGAACATGGATTTAGACAGAGCTAGTCTAGACCTGATGATACGGCTCCTGGAATTGGAACAAGATGCTTCCTCTGCCAAGCTGCTGAATGAAAAAGACATGAATAAAATTAAGGAAAAAATTCGGAGACTGTGTGAAACTGTTCACAACAAACATCTTGATCTCGAAAACATCACGGTGGGTACAATGCTTTTATTGCAAAGCCTTGGCAGTTGTGGAATGCTTAATAAAATGGAACTTGCAAATATCATCCTTCATTTCATATCCCCAGCAAAGGACTCCTGGTGTTTCATCTGCCTTCAATGTATACCTGACTGCACTGCAAGTGTTTTCTTCAATTTGGAAATTTCCTTTTTCAAAGGTTGCTAGTAGGATAAAGTTAGGACATTCTTCAGCTGTCTGAGTCTGTTTCCCCTGCTATGGGTAGCCAGTTACAGGGGGCAGTTGCAAACAAGTAACACTAAATTACTGTGTGTTTGAAGCCCACACTTAGATTATTTGACTCCATTTCCTTGCCTAAGTTTTGTAAGTACTTTCACAGAGGTTTGTGTGTGGGAATAAGAGTATTGTGTGCTAAATTAAAACTGTGGTGCAGGTTTTCACATTTAAAAAACAAAACCTATCTTTCAGAAACTGATTTTTCCCTACCCATTGTGGTGGCAGTTCTGTCGCTTACCATGCATGTGGATGAATTTTTTTCCTTCCTTTCTCAAACATGCTTGCTCTTTATGAAAATACCTTCATCTGCAGCAGAGTGAGCTGGTTCTGTTTAAAAATAAATTTGGCCATGGTTTGATGATCAAGCTAGCTTAGAAAATAAAAAGGATAAGTTGCAAGGCTTTTTACAAGAGTGTATTTAAAGAATTGATTGACAGATTGATTAGGTGAGTGGCCATAAATGACAAAAAGAAGTAATGTCTTTGCTTTTGCCATATTTCAGTATAGTGGATGTTAGTATTATCTTAATTTTTTGACATCCTGTAATACATTAATTTCAAGACTTATTGGGGGTTTTGCCATTTTTTCTGTAATGCTTATCCCCAGCGGGAGAAGCTTCTGATTTACTGCTTATGAAGTGAGCTTTTCAGAGCTTTGTCTGTGCAAGTAATTTTCCAACTCCTGGCAGTAATCTGCAGTCAGGATTGTGTTCCATATTCAGTTAGACTAAAAGATGATGTGCCTTGTTGAGCTGGCACTTCCTTCTGTAGCTTTTGGGACTTCTGTGTCAGTTCAGGAAGAGTTTTGTTGGGGTGTTTTCCCTCCAGATTCTGGCAATGGAACACATAGCTGGATTGGCATGAAGAGTCACTATTCTGTAGCTTTAGCAAGAGCTGAATTTTGGGTGAGGAAGAAAATATCCATGACATCATTGTTAACTTTGGTAATCAGATTGTGGTGACAGTGGATTACAAATTCCAATTTTAGGCTTGTTTCATACAAACATATTAAAGGTGCCAGTAGGGAGCTTGAATTAACTTGCTGGCCTTGGAAATCTGCAAAGAAAGAACGAATGTGAGATTATATTCTGCACTTTCAGTTGACAGTCTGAAAATACCACCGCAGAATGAAGTTTGTTCTCTGGGTGGTGATCAGCGAGGATTTGGTTTAATCAGAGTCTTCTTTCAGTGCTGTTTTGGCACTGAAGGCAGCTCACATAGCACAGTTTGTCGGTGCCAGGATATCTCTTGCACTCTAAAATGTAAGACAGCTCCCTTTATTAAGCCTGGAACAGCTGGTGCAGGTTCCTCATTGCTAAAGCATCCAGCCACAAAGACCACTGTCTCCTGCTTGAGCTTTTCTCATATTCATAATCTGATCTGGTCTGTTGCTTTTTTATGAACTGTAGTTCTGTTCTTGTGTTTTCTTAGACATGGATTTTAAAAGGAAAGGATATATCAAAAGGGTCTCTGTCTTGTGAGGAAGTTGTTCATGAGTAAAGAGCATTAATATCCTAGGCCATCAGTTTCAGCTGCTTTATTTGAGGGTTTTTCCCTGAGGCAGCTCTATTTCTTAAATTTATTTCGAGCTGTTGCTGTAAATGCATTGAATATTGTAGTACCTCACAGATGGAAACTGGTTTCCTCCCAGCTGCACCATCGAGAAGCAGAGACTGTATAGTATTTAGAGAATATTTGCAAGCCAAATGAGATGATTAGGTTCTCTTCCAGTTTAAAATAGTAGCAATGGTAAGTTGAGACAATAATGAACTTCATATGTTGAAAATCAAGCTGCTTTCATGTAGATCCCTGTCATGAGATACAATAAGTAATCTCTCTTTTGTACTCAGTGACAGGCAGAAAATGCAAAGATACAAATCTTCGGGAGGTAAAGAAAAGCTCTGTGCTTTTTCAGACTCAGACATAGCCAGTGAGAAACAGAAGGATTGCAGCAGATGTTTTTATACCTCCAGTTTGTGCCTCACCAGTCACACCTTTGCTTTTTTGAATCTTACACAGATGAAAGTGATCAATTTGCCTCCCTCTTTCCACAGACAACATTGTTTGTGTCTGTCTAGACGTTAGGCTGGACTAATTCTGGAATATTCAAAGGTTCTGTTTTCTTGATGGCTATTTATGTTAAAAACATAAACCCAGAAACTGAGGTGGTGTGTGCAGGTTGGACTTGTTCCAGGCTCTTTGTGCTGCATTAGAAGAAGACAGACCTGAAGAACTTGGCCTTCACCTCAGCAAATGGCCCTCGCCTGTCAGTGAGTGCAGCCCTCTGGAGCTCCTGCTTTTGCAGCTGCCTCCTCACTGTTGCATCATAAAAAAATCCTTCAGGAGTGACTTCTGTTTTCAGATGGTGAAAGAGCTTATTCTGCTTTTCACTCTCAGCACAAGGCTGAAATGTTAAGGCAACCATGTTTTGGGCCTTTGGTGTTAAAATTTTGTAGTAATTGACAAAAAAATTGAATGTAATGGATTACTTTACTCAAAAACAAATGGATTATGAGGTTTCATTGCTTTCATTACAATAAAATGAGAAAATTAGTGTCCTTATTAAGTGTGTACAAATATCAGATTATATTCTTCTAGTTTTATTTGAAGTCTTATTGCCCTCTGGCAGAAAATTAATCACTGTTTAAAATATTGTATGGCCTTTGAGCTTTTGTGGTGAAGGTATTTAGGAAATGAGCTGACCTGTTGTAGATTTGCTGCTGTTTGTGTTCTCTTGATCCACACAACACTTTGCTGACCCAAGGATGCTTCCATTTGCTCTGGAGAAATGCTATTACTGTTATGCTCATAGTGACAGTGTGCTGCAGGGCTTGCTCCTACAACCCAGAAACAACTTTGGGTGGTAACTGTTCTTTATCTGATCTTCAACTTTCTTTTCCTCCTTGGAAATCAAGTGTTTTGAAAGTAAGAAAAGTAGCTGGAGATGTTGGAGGGTGAGGGGAGGGCTCATACTGAGACAATGGAGTGTTTGCTCAAGCCTGGTGAGTACTGTTCCATTTGCAGGGATAGAACTTGCCTTTATTGTTGTTGAATTTATGTGTTCCTCCTTTTTTCCAAAAAAAAGTATCAGTAAATATAGTGAGATTTCCTGCAGTTGTTCAGTTTAATTGCTTTATTCTGTAGGTTTAAAATTAAAAACACAAGAGATCTACACTGGAAGCAAATGTGATCTATGAGCAGCAACACTGATGTATCTGAGAGATTGGGAAGCTGTGTTCTCTGGGGATTTTCTTGATTTTTTTACTGCCTGGCTGATTTGTCCATTTACTTCCTCCACTTGTTTATTTTGATAACAAGAGAAACAGATGACAGGAATCTGCTTGGGTTTTCTAAGCTATTAATAAAGAAAATTTGAAAATGCAAAGTACCTTTTTTATCAGTACTGTCATTTTTTATTAAGATATGCATATTTCCAGTCTGTTCTTGCTCCCTCTGGTGGTGGTTCTTCTCAGAATCTATACTTGTTTTTTTCTGGTGTTCATGTGACCTGTATTTGTATGATTTGATGTACTGCCTACAGCTGCATATGGTGATTTCACTAATTCCAGAACCTCACTCTTTCAGACTGGGCATTTGGCAATGGAGACATTATTGTCTCTCACCTCAAAGCGAGCTGGGGACTGGTTTAAAGAAGAACTGCGGCTTCTGGGTGGTCTGGATCATATTGTAGATAAAGGTACAGTGGGGATACTGCTTTGACAGCATGAAAACGTAGTGAATTGTAATAAAATGTTTGCTTTTTGTAATGTTCATTTCTTGGGGTTAAAAATAGAAATGTTAGGTATTTTTCTTAGCAGTGTTAAAAATAAAATACACAATTCAGTATCAAGTAACTGAGAAATATTAGTGATTTTAATCCATTGCAGGTGGGATTGAAAGTAGTTTTCATGTTAAACAAAATGTGTAGTGTTGCATTACAATGTATGAGAATAAAAATGGCTTAATCTTGGACAGAATGCTGTTACATATTCTTTGTACAGCACACTTATTCTAGAGTAGAATATCCTTTATAGTCTTCTAGAATTATTTTCAGACCAGATATTTTTAAACTAAATATACCAAAGCAAGCAAACCCTTCAAGAAGAAATGGGGGAGGAGGGGAGAGGCAGGGTTGATTTCATTATTTTTTCAAAGATACGTCTCCGTTCTTGTGTGTTTGATCAGAAGCTCCTCGGTAGAAAAAGGGACATTTCTAAATGAATTCTTGACCCTGAATAAAGCTTGGTCTTAAGTAAGCAGTGGGAGAACGAAAGAAGGATTGGAGAGATGAAAGTATTCAATTTGAACACAGTTTCAAGTTATGGTTTCAGACTTGTAAACTCTGGGAAGTGTTGCATGCCCTGTCTCTTTCCTCTTCTGAAAGACTCCTTTAGAGTTAAGGAACACAGTCATGTGTTGGACACTGTTACTGGGTGGAGAAAATAAAATACATGGTTAGGTGATTTGTAACAACAATCTCAAACTTGTCAAGACAAAATTGTGAGGCTTTTTTTTTCTTTTACTTGGAGAAATGAAAGATTTTGGAGTGCTGATGATGTCTTGATCATTGTTTCCTGCCACTAGAGGTGGGCAAAGTGTAAAACAAGGTTGATAACAACTCTTGAGTAGCTGGTTAGTTTGTGCACCTGGCTTTTGAAGTCATCTTACTTACGGAGGAAAACAACTTCTTTTTGTGTTTAGTTAAAGAATGTGTGGATCACCTAAGCAGTGATGAAAATGAAGAGAAGTTGGTTGCTTCGTTATGGGGTGCAGAGAGATGTTTACGGGTCTTAGAAAGTGTGAGTATGAGCAGATCCTTTGCATTTCTGAAAGCTGCTTCTGAAGCAGTTCTGGTTTACATTCTATCAGTATTTAGTCACATTATAGCTCTAGAAGGTTGATTTTTATTTCTTTTATTTTTTTAATATTTTTATTTTTTTTCTGATGCTTATCAGTGTTTCTGTAATGTTTGAAAATTTAATTTACTCTTTTGTATGTGCGTACTGCATTCCAAGAATATTTTTGGCAAAAAAACCCTAAGTAAAACATGATGATTTTTCTTAAGTTCCTACAAAAAGCTGCTGTTTATGGATGTTGTTTTTGAGGCATGAGTTTGGCCCTCCAATGTGTGTGTCTAGTAATAACTGATCATTATAGAAGTGAGACTTTCTTAGAAGCAATAAATCGTTATTAAGAATTGCTACTTTGAGCCATCAGCTGGGGAAGTGCTGAAAGAGAAAATGGCCCTGAAAGGCAAACCAGTCCTGTCATCACTTGAGTGTGTAAAGGCAGATTGTAAATATTTCTTTCAGAACTTGGAAGAAAATCAAAATATGTGGTACTTTTGTAGAATTGACGTGACAGGAATGGTGTGTGTGTGTTTCTCTGCAATGCCTCGTTTCACTGAGTTTGCTGTTTGTTGCTGGTGTTACTCTGTTTCTGTCTTACCCTAAGAAAGCAGAAGAGCCTTGTTATGTTTTAGGAACACATCTCCTCACATCAGAAAACATTTGGGATCAGAGTACAGGTCAATGAATCTCACTCAACACCTTAAACTCAAATTAGAGGGCAAATAGCTACAGTGGTCACTTGTTTTCTTCACTAAAATAGTGAAAAAAGGACAGACATAAAGATAGTGTAAATGCAAGCTGAAAACTGAGAAACATGAACCACTGTTGAAGGGTGTCATAAAAATTCCTCTTACCTTTCTTCTCAGCTGTGAGAAAAAAAATTCCAGAGTAATTTTCTGCTTTTATAGTCAATAGATGGAATTGCCAAGCAAGAACAGAAGAGTCTTGTCTAGTGATAGAATATTCAAATTTGGACTTGAGGATGTTTGTGATGTAGTAAGATCATTAGAAACTTAGAAGAGAAGACAAAATTCAAAACACACCAAATCATGCACGTCCAAGAGAAGAACTTCTATTGTTTCTGAAAATTGATTCTAAATTTCAGTCAAGGGAATTAAGGGAAACCTTGTGTGTTATGGTTGGATTCGTAATAAGCTCTCATAAGTGGATTTGATGTCAATTTCTTAAAATACCACATATATGATTGTGTTCTGTATACACACTTGGTATGCTGTAGTCCCAGAACATGGATTCAGGATTCTGCTGGGGTGATACATTCTGCTGCATGGTTTCTGTACTTTATCAGGGAAGATGGTTTTATCTTCAATGCCACATTTATTTAGACATGAAAACTCCAAGGAAATACTGAAAAATGAGAAGTGAAAGTTTACACTGGATAATAGCCAAGAAATGTGGAACTGAATAAAGTATAGTAGTAGTAAAAGGCAATGCTTCTCTTTCAGAGGAAAAACTCTCTTATTTTTAATACTACTTTCTCCTTCTCTCTTTAGGTAACTGTGCATAATCCAGAAAATCAGAGCTATCTGATAGCATACAAAGACTCACAACTCATAGTCTCCTCAGCTAAGTAAGTTGTAGAAAAAATCCCCAAAAACCCTAGTTTTGCAGAATACCTCCTATGATAGGGTAAAAAAAGAAATGGTTTATACTGGAAGATTCTAGGGGTGAATAACCCTGAAATTTCCACTGTTGCTTTTCATTGAGTAAATTTAATGTAGATGGGGGTATGGGCAACTACCTGAGTACTACCAGTGTACTGCTGCTACTGCTGGGTCTGTGGAAGCTACTGACTGTGGATTCAGCTCCTGCTGTACTCAGTAGGAACACAGAAGAGGGTGAAGTGACATTTATTTATTGTGCTTTCATCGTGCTTAAGTGTTTACTGGAATGGAGCAGAGCAGAATTGACAGTGTAACTAAGAATTAGAATAGTAAAATTTTGTTCTTGGCACTTTTCCCTGGCTGGGATTCTTGTACAAACACCTCTAACCCATTTATCAATCTGGGTGAGGTCTCAGTTGGCTGGCAGAGCCTGTCTGCCACTTGTATTGGTCTTCATACGAGAACAAATGAAGCTGAAAGTTTGACTTTGCAGACCTCATTGGAAACATGATTTCATGGCTATAGGTTAGATATTTGGAGTATTTCTTTAAATTAAAACGAAGCAAACCACAGTTCAATATGTTATTTAAAGCAGTATATATTTTTGACATTTCTGGTTTTGTTTGTAACTGAAATCAGCGTGGTGGTTTAACATGAAACTAATGTTATGCAGTAGAATCTGTGGTCCACTGGTGTTACGAGATTAGGATTTTACTGCTGGGAAGTTGTGTCATTCCTTACTGAATGGAAATAGTTCTGAGAAGAGAACAAGAGAACATTCTGGTAACACCGTCAGAATCATGTTGTGCCTTGATGGTCAGAGGATATGAGAGGCTGGATTTGTAGGAAGAGGAGATATCTTTTGTAAGACCATGTGATGAAGCTGGAAAAGAAAACTAACTTGCTTC
Organism: Illadopsis cleaveri; assembly: GCA_013399915.1. Taxonomy (NCBI): domain Eukaryota; kingdom Metazoa; phylum Chordata; class Aves; order Passeriformes; family Timaliidae; genus Illadopsis; species Illadopsis cleaveri. Next base: position 448,122 of record VXBB01008830.1, on the reverse strand, counting down.
TTAAATATGAAGCTGATAAAGCCCTCATATTCCCAGGTTTTTGTTTTCACAATTTTCAGCTGAGCTTATAAAAGATTTTATAGATGATAAGTTCATTATCTGTCCCTACAGACTGGGAATCAGAAAAAATCAGCCTAAAGCTCTGTGTTTCAGGTTTTTTTACTTGTGAAACAAGTATGAAGGTGGAATGCTCTGTATGTTGGGAAGATAATTTTGTTGTGCACCTTCTCCCTGCAGAGCACTGCAGCATTGTGAGGAGTTAATCCAGCGATATAATCGTGCTGAAGACAGTATCTGTTTACCAGACAATAAGTCTCTGCCTCACCAGAATGTAACTAACCACGTGGGTAAAGCCGTGGAAGACTGTATGAGGGCCATCATTGGGGTCTTGCTCAACCTGACAAATGATAATGGTAAGACAACAAAATTTTTGCATATTCTGTGGTGAAGTGTCAGTGAACCATTAGTGTAAATATTTTTTTGTATTGATGATGGTTTTTCAAGTCCAGTGCTATAAAGCAGTTATGCATGGTAGATGTTTGCTTACAGCCCTCAGTAATTTGTCTTTGCAAGCTGGGTGAGGAATTGCAAGTACAAAATGTGCAGATGAGGGCTTGGGCTGACAGGGGCTGGTTTGTCATTAGAGCCAAAAGGTTTTTATTAGGCTGCTTACCATTATAAATGTGCTTTCAGTACTGAGCCTCTGAACTCTCTCTTTGTTTGCAGAATGGGGTAGTACAAAAACAGGTGAACAAGATGGTCTGATAGGCACAGCCATGAATTGTGTGCTTCAGGTTCCCAAGTTCCTACCTCAAGAACAGAGATTTGATATTCGGGTGCTGGTAAGTTCTTGTGCTTCTTACATCAACATTTGCCTCCTTGTGCATTGAGCTCCTCTGGTTCCTCATTAAGGAATAGTTTCCCCTACAGTTTTTAGTGACCAGATATATATACCTAAAGTGAGGTACTTAAAGTTTCTGTAAGGAATTGGTGGGTTTGAGGGTTTTTTTCCCTGTGTTTGATGGGAAAAAGTGCACTGCTTGTTAAACAAAGAGATTTAGCTAAATAAGTATGTGAATTAATAATTTTCAAACATCTTTTCAGTGTTGATATGGTTGATATTATTGTTTGAGTTAAAAGCTTTGTCAGATTTACCTCAGCTTATATAAAATATGTCAGAGTGGCCTAATAGCAGCAATGAAATTGTGTATGTGAAAGATGTCTTACGAACATAAGCTGAACGTTGGACACCTGAATCCCTAACCTCTGTAAAGGAATCCTCAGCTCCAAAAATGTTTTTATGTTCAGACTTGGAAAAACAGAGATTCCTGTATAAAAGTTCCTGTACAGGGATCTCTGTTCTATCTTGTATTTCTGTAAATCCTAATCCCCCTATCTGTCAGACTGTTTCATAAGGTGTGTATTCTCAGAAAGATAAGGCCGAAGATGTTTATTTAAAGATGTTTTTTGCTAAATGATCTTTTTCCAATGTGTGCAATATTTTTTGACTCTCCAATCTCACAGGGATTGGGTCTGTTGATCAATCTCGTGGAATACAGTGCCCGGAACAGGCACTGCCTTGTCAACATGGAAACATCGTGTTCTTTTGACTCCTTGTGTACGGGCGAAGGAGATGAGAACCTAAAGATAACTGGACAGATTGATGCTGTTCAGGCTTTAGTGCAGGTGAGAAGTGTTTGTCCTGCAGTACTTCCCATTTCTCATTGTCAGGCTGTCAGGGGGAAGGGAGAACTCAGCAATGAAAATGTGTCAGGTTTTGTGTTTAGCATTTTGAGGAGTGGTGCAAGGTAGAGGGAGGATTGCTGCTCACAACCCTGACTTCTGCAGTGCTGTCCATTGCACAAACAGCTTCCCTGCTAAAAAACACTGGTTTACACACATCCAGGAAAACTCTTTTGTTCCCATACAATTTATTTCTGCTTTTATTGTTACTAGATTATTTACTTTGACTTTTGTTTTAAACTAGCTGTAATCTACTTTCCTCTTACATACTTTGCTTCCATAATTTTTTTAAGTACTGTTTCTGAGACTTTGCACCTTTAAATTAAAAAATAAGATCATCCTTTATAAAAAGCAATAAAATACAGATGTAATGATTGTGGATGTGAAACAGCATTCTTAAATGGACTGTAAAAAAAAGAAATCCACCAATAAAATTAAGAAATTTAAAAAAAGAAATTGTTAAAAGAAAAAGAAATCCACTAATAATTTTGGTAAATGAGTTTCACTATGCAAACTAAAATGAAAAAATTGAAAGGAAATTACAGGTGTCTTGTTTCAGTGGAGTTAATTTTATAGATGCTTTTAGCAGTTGTATTTAACTTTGTGAAATAACTGTCCAGTGGCAGACAAAAAACTCCCCAGTAAAAATAATAATATTAAATATCTTAATTTATGTAGCTTGGCAAAGCAATATTTAAAACTGATGATTGTATGCTTTGGGAAATAATTAATGAGAAACAAGTGCCTAATATGAAATTCTTAGTTCATTCACATTCTTTGCTAAGTCATTTGAAGTGACTCCTTCATATTTTTGCTCTAAGAAAGCCAAGAGGGAATAGTTAGCATGAAAAAAAAAGGAAAATTGGTGGAGAACAAAAATGGACAGGAAATTATGGCAGCTCTTAGTCTCCAAGCTGTGTCTCAAGGAAAGTGATTAAACTTTTATGATGCCCAAGAGGAGCCTGGCAAGTGGTTCAGCACCAGGCAGGGAGGTCTTGCTGTGGAGCGCAGCGCTGGCATTGGGCCACGTTTTCTTTTCCTTTGAAGAAGAAAAGCTTATTGTTAAGAAAAGTATTGAAGGCTAATTGCATTAAGGGGTAAATTGTGAGCGGGAAATAAACTCAGAAGTATGAAGTCAATGTGTTTTTAGGGTTTCTAACAGCAGTTCTCCTGGAATTCCCCCATTAGCTGTTCCTGGAGTGCGAGCGAGCGGCACAGCTGGCCGAGAGCCAGACGGACGAGCTGATTAAAGAGGCTCCCACTGCTCAGCATGATAAGAGTGGGGAATGGCAGGAGACAAGTGGGGAGATCCAGTGGGTCTCCACAGAGAAGTCAGATAGTACTGAGGAGAAGGAGAAGAAGGAGGAAGATGATGAAGAACTTGACCTTAATAAAGGTATGTTGTCTGGCTGTGATGAGCTCAGAAAAGGCAATGAGCAGTGATTGCATAAAATCCCACCTTGTCCTGTGCTTCCTATCTACATCCAGTCTCTAAGGCTGAGAGTTCCTCAGTGTATCAAACTGCTGCAGAAGTAGGAGCCATTTAGATCTGAAGGATGAGAAGTGGAAGTAGTTACGCTGCTTTTACCTTTTATCTGTTCGTAAAAAAAAAAAAAAAAAGGCAAAAAAACCCCAACCCCATACCTTTTTGGGACACTCCATGTACAAAATACTCTGGAAAGGATGGCTTTTAGGCTGTTACTTCATTCTTCTGGAAGAGTCCTTGAAAGTTACCTGCCTTAATTTTGTTTTCCACGATTCTTGTATCAAGCTCCTTTAAGGGTTGGGTTTTTTCCCCCCTCCTTTCCCTGTTTGCCTCTTCTGCCCCCATCTGCTTTGTGTCTGTCTTCTTCCTTCATCAGTGGTGTCTGAAGTACCTGTGTAGTGCCTTGATATGCTACATTTTTGGTAGTTCCTTCCAGAATTTCAGTATCTCTGACCTGTTACATAGTTTGTCTCTGGAAAATGGGTCTGAAACATCATTCCTTCTTTTTTAATCTTCTACTAGTAGATGCAGTGTATGACTTTATTATTAATAGTGTTTTCATCTTATGTTAATGGGTGTGGTATACTACTTTCTCCAACCTTGCCTTATATCCTTCCTTTTTGTAGCTCCATCAACTGGTGTCTGCAGTTAGTAGTTTTTTTCCCAAAACGCTGAGTCATCAGCAAAAAATGCTGTGCCTGTTATCCTTAACACAATAAACTACTTTGGAGGAAGTCTTAGAGGCATATAGTATCACAGGAAACATTTGCATTGGTAGTTTGGGGTGTTCAGCATACAGTTTGCACATTGAAATGGCAAATGACAAAATACTGTGCAGCAGAATGAGTTGAAAGTGAATGCAGACCATTTTTCTTGTCAAGAATGTGCTGCTGAGTCAGTAAGAGTGGCGTTTCCTGATCTCTGAAATCTCAGTCCAAAAGCTCGTTTTGTCTGAGGAAAAAGCATTCTGGAAAGTGATAATGAAGGATTGTATTTGCAGCAGTAAAATCTACCAGCTGCTTAGAGAATACAATAGACTGTTGTCTCTTTTACAGCTCTTCAGCATGCTGGGAAGCACATGGAAGACTGCATTGTGGCCTCATACACAGCATTGCTTCTAGGCTGCCTCTGCCAGGAGAGTCCAGTAAGGAATAAGTTGATCTTAAGTCCAGTGTAATGTTTAATGAAGTGAGAATTTGCTGTATTGAAAGGGATTTATTAAACTGGGCTTCAGTGTGAGCAATACATTGGTGAAGATACACTGAGGTATACAGCTTTGGGAAGAGTTGCCAGAGTTATTCCAGCCAAAACAAATTTTCTGAACATCACTGTGTTTATCAAAAACAGTTGGAATTGAATATTTGACCTATTTTACCTCTCTTTGTAGCCAGCAAAAGTATTAACTTTGGAAAGACAGAGGAAAATTGGCTAAGCCTGTTCCTCCTCAGTAGTTTTAGTAAACAAGTCACCATCAGATTTGTTTATTCTGTATCAGTCTGCTTTGGTTTTTTCTTCCATTGAAATCAGATGAACTTGTGTGTGTCCCTGTTAGTTCAAAATAATTGTTTCAGATTGGAAATATGTAATAGAAAGCTGAAGTTAAAAATATGGAACTCCAATGGTTGAGAACTCAGTAAAGTCTCCTATCAAAAATAAGTTCACATGAAAATGAGTTCAGACCTTACTTCAGGCTTGTCTGAATTTACCGTGGTGCAGAAATGGCCTTTAAGGTGCTGTTCTGTGCCTTTGGACTGATCAGTGTCCAGAGCAGTTTCAGTGTTCAGAAGTGACACTGACAGTGAGATCAGTAATTCTCAACCCTTCACAGCTGTAAAGGGAGAGCCTCTCCCTGTCAGGGGAGTGATCTGGTGGGGTTAGTTCTTGATAATCTTGCAGGACCTGGGACATCTGATAGGTTTTTTTGTGGTTTATGGGGTTTTTTTGTTTGTGTGTGATGTTTGTTTGTTTTTTCTCTTTTTAAAAATTTTAATTTTTTTTTCCCTATTTTTAGGAAAAAACTTTAACAAACCAACAGTAAAAAATTGTTTCAGGAATAGTTTTCTAGAAACATAAACACAGTAAAGATATGAGTATTGCTTAAAAGAGACTTACATCATAAAGATGGCAGCAAAAGCCAGCTTTATGCTGTGAAAATACTTGTCTTAGTGCATCTCACATGCAGAGCATTATAGTTCTGGGTCAGAAAAATGTTTCCCAAATAAGACAAGACTGTTTTGTTTCTTAGATCAATGTGACTACTGTGAGGGAGTACTTACCTGAAGGGGACTTCTCGATAATGACTGAAATGCTCAAAAAATTTCTCAGTTTTATGAACCTTACTGTAAGTAATACACATTTCAAATTGATGTATGTAGATATTTCTGTAATTTTGTTTTCTGTTAATATTTCATGCATTTTTAGAAGCATTAACATTTTTCAGTTTTTGTCTTCATAAGGGCACTGTTTTCTATATTGAAAGCCATTTGTCTGTCATAATTTTGTCTGTCATTATATTGTGATTGGTTAGGAAGATATTTCTGAATTGGCTGCCTGAACCTAATTGCTTTTACTGATGCCTAATTGTAAATGCTAAAATTCTGAAAATAGAATAACTCTCAGCTATTTGAAGGAGATGCTACAAATGCTTGTTTGTTACTTGTGTTTTCTATTGCATTTCCAGTGTGCTGTTGGAACAACAGGCCAGAAATCTATCTCTAGGGTGATTGAATACTTGGAACACTGCTAGATACTTAACTTCCGCTGCAGGCACTCTGAGGCTGGAGCTACCCTTAGACAAAAGGAGAAGTCATGAAAGAAGTCCTTGAAGGATATACCGAGAGCATTCATCTGTGTCATTCGTGTTCGGATTTTTAAGGCTACCTGGTCTCTTAACCATGCATTCAGCATTTTCTAAAAGACAGTTACTACATCAATCTGCAACTATCAAAAATGAGGGGAAAAAGGTTCTGAGCAAAGTAAATAAAGAAAACCTTGCTGTTTATGATGCAGTGCAGTATTTAAATATTTTTGGCAGGGTTTACCCTCCTTATCTTTTTCTTTTTCTTGCTTTGTTCGTGACAAGTTTCAAGGGGAAAAACTTGCTGCTGATAGTGCAACTGCTGTTTACTGTTGAGCCACTGTTTCATGCCAGCCAGGTGCAAAGGCAGCTTAGCTACTGAGGTATCAAACAAATGTTCTAATAAAGAAGTTCTGGACAGCAGTGCCGCTCCTATTTGAGTTTAATTTGCTCCTGCTTTTTTTATTACTAGACTATTCCAAAATCATAAAATATAAATTTTTAAATACTTTTGTGATTTTAACTACTGTCTATATTTAAAATTTGTTGGAATCCAAAGAGGCAAGGATTGGATAGTTTATTTTTTATACTGTTTTGATTGAAATTAGGTCATTGAACTATTTCTCAGTTCTAAAACTCCCGTGGCCCATGTACTGTAACCTGCTAGACCATCACACTTTGTAGTTCCAAGAGCATGCAGACCCATAAACACACAAGCCATTGAGGGTATGTGATCCACAAAAGGAATAGTGACTGTAAAAAGTTGTGCCCTGTTTAAAATGCAAGTGAAATAAGGAAAGAAAAAAAAAATATTTAAACAAACACTCAATCCCAGGGTAGTTTACACTTCTGATAAGCAAAAATTTTGAAATGCTGTTGTAATTTGTTTCAAGGAAGAACTCAAGGTGTGTTTTATAATGTTGAATACAATGAATTTGGATGCTTTAGGGGGAAGAATTTTAAAGAAGCTAAAACACCAATGGGGATTAATGTTTCCTGCTGACATAATCTTTCTATTTCATCCTTCTGTAGTATGACAGAGTTGAAATGCATACAACACAAAGCCTTAAATTGCTGATATAGCTAAGATTTTGTTCAGTCTGAGGTCTAGTTCACAGCAAAGCATTGTGTTTGAGGACTTAAGTGGAACAAAGAATCCCAGAAAATACATGACTTTTGTAACGATTTTTTTCTTGCACTCACTATTCAGACCAACAGAATTGATTATTAATTATTTTTATTAAGGTGGTCTTGAATATTTGCAGACTGTTCTGTGATCTGCTTCGTTGACATTTTTGAATACCTGTATAGGTAGTTACATCATGTTACTCCATTGAATTTGTAAAACTTGAAGCCATAAAAATATTAGTTCTATGTATAATGAGGGGGAAATAACAGGAAATCTAACCTGCTTTTAGATCTTGTGTTATCTCCGTGTATAAAGTTAAGAACTTGTGCTTTTGTATCAGTGCCAGCTGTAAATTTTTTACATACAGTGGCTGCCTTCTATGTCTTCCTATTTTTGATAATGCAGATTGTTGGGAATTCTGTAAGGAAGTAACTGATTAACGGCAAAAATCTTATGTTGGTCATATTTTTTTGCATTTTCTCTCATCACCTTCTAAAACTTAGTGTATCAGTGTAACTTAGAAAAGTTTTTGAGGTTGTGTTCCCCTTCTTTAAAAAAAACCAAAACAGTATTGAGGGAAATGGTGTATGTAGATGATCTGAATCAGGAGGAAATTATTTGGCCCATCTAGTTTCTGGATTTTAGAGATTTTCACATATATAATGAGTTTTCAAATTTATTACGTAGTTTTCTGTGGAGAGATGGCAAGAGAAAAGAAGATGCAAATACGATGGGGGAAAGCAGGGACAACTACCTTTCTTTGTTACACTGGTAATTGGGAATTGATTTACCTCAGTGTTTAACAGTTTTGTTTTTTTTTAAATGTAACTAATTGTCAAGCACTGACAAATGCAGATTTTTTTTTTTTTTTGAGGGTGGGGGGAGAAATCACCCTGTGAACTGCAGTGCATTTTTGTGTGTTAGACCCTCAAATAACTCTGCATTAAAGGGTACTTGAGGTCAACTTGCAAATTAAAGTTTTAAAGTAACATTTTTTCCATTGTAAATATTTGTGTAAATACTCTCAATTGGAAATTAGAACAGTAGAGTACTTTTCTGAATCCAATCCTATTTTTATTTTATACAGTATTTCTCAGCTGTGATCTTTGGAGCAAAAGCCAACGGCAGGAAAAATAGTTTGTACCAGTTTCATGAAGTATGTCTTTGGGTTTTTGTAAATAATTTTAACTCAAATAAAATTGCTACTTTCAATACATATCTTGTCTTTTAACATGCAATAAAACACTCCTCTGAGTGATTGCAGAAAGAAGGCAGTGTCAGGTAAATTGCTAAAAGAAAAAAATGAAAAAAAAAAGGATGAAAAAATGATAAAGGAGCATCCTGAACGTAGTGCTTTGCTTTTCACCTGTGTGTTGGGACAACAAAATTCAGTGCCTGGACCTGAGGCTGTGGTCAGTCAAACCAGCCGAGGCTGGAAATTTTCTGGAGATGATGTATTGTGTCTCTTGATGCATTTTGGAGTTCTCTGCACAAGTTAATCTTTCAGTACCAACTCTGGAGAGCTGTAGTCAGAGTAACATAAATGTGATAGAGCACAGGGAAAATGGCACAGTTCTTATGGTGAGACTTTCCACATCATGGGGGGTGTTAAGGGCTTTCTTAAGTGAAAAGGGAGGAAATTGCCATGAGTGTTGCTCTGTTTCTTGATTAATATGAATGATGCTTTAATTTCAGGATGGATTTTTTCTTAATTGGTACAACCAGCTATGGGTAAAATATGCAATAATTCATGAACTGTAACGCGAGTTGAATGTGATGTGTCATCTCGTTGCCACTTTGAACAAGCAGCAGCATAATGTAACCTTTTCTGTGCTGTGAGAGAATGATACTGGAGTTTGAAACATGGAAGAGTGTGTTATTAGTGTGTGGTACTGTAAGAGGCAAATGCACCTTTATGTAAGCAAATGTTTTTAAAAAATCTGGTGAGAGTGTTTCCTCTTATTTTGTTGGTAGTTATGTAATGGAAGCATTGTGTGTGAATGCTTAGGGGTGACATCAGCATTTTCAGATTAACAGGATAATTGTGAAGCTTCTACAGAAGATTTGGGAGCCACAGCCTTTCTCATAAACTATTTCCCTTTCAATCTGTTTTGAAATGCTTGATTTGCATAGGAGGAAGTGGTGTGGCCTGATGTGTATGGCAGTGATGTGTCTCTTATTTCCTTTCTGGGGATCACTGAGCAGAAGCCAGAGTATACTTGGTTGGCTGGGGCTGTAACCAGGCAAGGCCACATGGCTTTTCCAGTAAAGTTTCTTTTCGTGAATGTGGTACTTTTCTTGTTTAAAAGGCATAGAAAACCAAAAATGTGAACTTGAGTTCAAAAGATAAAGGACTTAGGTAACGGCCATTCTTTTGCATCAAGCCTGCCCTTATAGGATGGCTTGTTAATTGGGTTTTTGAAGATAATGAGATTGGAATTTGCCCTGAATTCTGCTGGCCAAGTGTTTTCAAAACCAGGCCACTGTAATTTTTGATACTGCTGCTTCTCTTCCTCTGTGTAATATGTTAATTTATCCTTGGATAAAGGACACTGCTGGGTTCTTCTAGCTGTGTGGAACAGAAGCCTTTCATATATATTCTTTTTTACTTACCCTAAAGGTCCCCTATGTAAGGGATTGTAATTTATTAAGATGTTTACAGCATCAGTAGGTTCAGATATTCTTACTGTAAATAAAAATGAAACCATTATACATAATGCAACTGCTGGAAGTCCTTACCCAAGGGTAGGTTGGCTTACTAATGCCACAGGATCTTTATTCCAGCTGTGCAGACTGAAGTGAATTTGCAGCTGTAGGTTGTGCCCCAGGTTGCTTGGTATGATACATCTGTGTGTGCCAGCAGCACTCTGGTGGTGCAGAGGGGGCTGCCCTGGGAACAGCAGCCTTGTTGGAAGGAAAGGGAGCTGCTCTGGACAGAGCCTGACATTGGAGAGGCTGATGTGTCACATCTATTACCTGCTGTCTTCAGACTGTATCTCCACATCTCCTGTCCTGCAACCTGAACATCCATTTCATCACTTTGGAGAAGTAAAAGCCAAAGACTTTCTCTCCATGTGTGGAAAGCCACACTGGTAAGTAATGAATAGTTGTGCAGTCAGTAGTACCTATTTCCACCATTCTGGTCTGTCTTAAGTGGACCAAAGTTACTTAAAGGAAGGTTCATTGAACTTCTGCAGAATAAAATCAGGGGATATATAAAAGGGAACTCTGCTTAGAGTAAAAGAAAGAATAACTGGAGTTTTATTAGATACACTGCTTAGTGTAGGAATCCTTTAAGTTTCCCATATTACAACAGAAGATTTAGTTGTGTCTCTGCATTTAGTTTTTTGAACGTGGGGAGTGTTAACCTGGGATGTGAAGTGGATGAAATGGTGTCATTCCACCTGTAAAGCTGACCCGGTGATTATGTCCTAGAAAGACAGTGACTGTTTCTCACTGCTCCCAGTGCATGAGGCATGAAAACCAGGGTGAAGGGCATTACTGCAGAAGTTTGAATGAGAAAGGAAAGGAAGGAGTTGATTTTGTCAAATGATACCGTTCCAGAGCCTTGCACACACCTTACCTGTGGGAACGATGCCCAAGTTGTGGAAATGTGGGGTTTTATTCATGGATGTGTTGTTGGCCCCTCACTCCAAACATACGTCTCTTGAAAGCATTTCTGGGGCAAAAAGTGTTAAAGTATCCAGGCAGAGTTGTTTTCTGATCTACTGTTAAATTTATAGTCTGAATTGAGTTGAAGTACAAACCATAAGGAAAACTTGGAGTAAGATCACTTTGTGTCACAGCTCTATGCAGAGGCATGAATTTGGGTTCAAAAGCTTGATATTCAGGTTACTGAGCCTCAAAAAGCACTCCAGTAGTGTGTTATATAAAACTGCTGTGTAACATCTGGTGTCATTTTGCTGGCTCATATTTTAAATTTTGTCTTCATTTGGCAAGGAATTTTAAAGCAAAGTNTGTCATTTTGCTGGCTCATATTTTGAATTTTAAAGCAAAGCTACCTTACCCAAAATAAAAATATCTAGGTTGAAGTGCTATAATGAAATTACACTTTAGCAGCAGAAATTGAGCATAGTAAATTAAATAGAAGTGATGCAATTATTGTTTGTAGTCTCTTTTGCCCTAACTATTTTTAAAGCCTGGCTATAAATTTTTAATAAGAAAAAAATTCATCCTTTTAGTGGAAAAATCTGATTGGAATTTGTTTGCCTGGTCTATTTGCACATCTCAAAAGATCCAGTTTCAGAATGGAGCTTCATATTGCAAAACCATGTTTTTTGTGATACCTTAGATTACAGTGAGAGCCTTACTGAGGCTTTTGTGAGGATAAATCTGTAGCTATTTTAGCCCAGATAATCATACAAGTATCCCCTTATTTAATGTAGGTTCTAGTGGTTATTCAAGTATAATTTCAAATGTGAGAGAAAAGCAAACATAGAGGACTTCAAATCATTTATGTACCCCTGTAGAATATAAATTGAAATTACTGGGGCAAACCAGTACTGTAGAACGATTTGTTAGTCTATTATACATCCAGTCTAGGACTGTAAAAAATAAACCCCACAACCTAAAATCATTCTGTTGAGAGAACTAAATTTTGATGCTCCTCACAAGAAGAGTGCCTTGGAAATTCCATACACTGCTGATCTAGAAGCAACTTGCAACATTGAGAGCTTGACTGGATAAGATGGGGTCAGTGTTCTGCTCAAGGTTTGGCAGTGCACAGTGTATTATCTGCAAACTTTATCTCTCATAAAGTTGGTGTCCAGAACAACACTGGCAGGTGCCTTCCTTGGAAGCTGCTTTGCTTTCTTTGTTGAATGTAATTGAAAGTTGTGGTACATGCCTATGAAATTTCTTTGTATCATTCTCTATTCTTCCCCTCTCTCATTTCAATATCACTGCTGAAATAGGATTTTATAAGAGAGAAGTCCTTTGCAGGAGTACCTGAGAGTTGTTCTTTAGCACCAGGAATAAACTGATTGTGGAATTTCTCTTCTACTCTTGGAGCTGGTGAGGGGAGAGGAGGGCATATGAACCATCCTGGTCTAAAAAGACTCTTAAATTACTACTGTTTCAGAATGCTGAGGTCTGCTTCCATCAGTCTAAGGTGCAGGCTGCCTCATGGCCCTTGGTTTATTGCCCACCTTTCCAGTGCCAGCCTCACAGAAACACAAGCACACATGAAGTTTGGAATCCTGAATTTCCACATGATAATAAGAACCATCACTGACTATTGCACTAAGCAGTAGTAGTAGAAAATAGGAGATTTACTTGGGAGTGAACTCACCAGCCATGATGTCCATGTGTAAGAACAGATACTAGAGGAGAACCCTGGTTATTTGAGATACTGTGAAAGGTGTGAAACTCACAATCTTGATGTCAGTGTTTCAGAACAACCAACATAAGCATCAAACTGCAAGGAACAAAAGAATACAGGTATTTTGCTCTTTTTACTTTCATGAGAAGAGAACCAGGAGGCACACAAACCTTAACAACACAGCTTCAAACCTCTCTTACCAAAACAAGCTCAAGATCCAGAGCTCAAGAGTGACAAGTATTCCATTAGCAGGTTCATGCTGATTCCTTCATCTTTGAAAAAACACAGCTGCTGGAGACATGTTGTGCCCCTGTCTCCTCTGATCACCCCTGCAGCTGGGAATAGCCCCCAGAAATTATCTTGTGGGGTTTCTGTGGCTCTCAAAGCCAGAAGTCCTGTCTCTGTGATGTTCTGCCCATGGCAGTGGGGGAGAGCTGAGCTCTGCCTGCTGTGCATGTGTGGGCAAAGGAGGTGAGTGTGTGTCTGTGCTGGGCTCCAGGGTTCTTTGTTTATTCAAGGAGCTCTGTAAATGCACCTGGAGCCTTTCAAGGGGGATGCAGCACAGGCAGAGCAGAGTTCCCTGCTACTCTGAGGCTGTGATACTGGTTTATGTGCCCTGGTCACATTGGCTGGGAATTGCTCATGTTACTGCATAACAAGTACCACTCTGGTCAGACTGCAGGAATGTTCAAAGGAGATCTTCTGATCATATGGATTGGTGGTAATAATGTGGGATTTGGAATGGGAATGTGAAGCTCTATGAAAGGTAAGTGATAAGGCGTTCAATTGTGTCCTGCACGGGGTTAAATGGATTATCAAACATGAGAAAAGCCACCACACCTGCTGGAGTGAACAGGTGACTTTATGAAAGAGATGGTGCATGAATGTAGGATATATGTGCCTAAACACAGGATTTACTAAGGAGTCATCCCTGTCAGTGTGTGCCAGACACACAGTGCTCTGCTCTTACTGCCTGTCACTATCTGCAGAGGATCTCAAGACAGAGAGCACACTGATTAAAAATAGACTTCTTGGAAACTTGGTGGAGGGAGAATTGTCGAGAAGTTGTCCTGTCAAAGCAAGAACTGTGTAGGTATGACAAGAGCCATCAATCACTATCAGGGCCAACTGGTGTGGACCAAGAGCCCTGAAGCAACTCAGCCAGTGACTGTGGTTTATAACATGTCACTTGCAGTTGGAACTAGAAGAAAGACTGACTTTGGAAAGAGCTTTAGAAACAGTCCTACTAACCACAGGCTAGCAAGTTTAACCTCCTTCCAAAAGAAACTGCTAGAAGTTACTGTAATAAAACATAGGCAGCTGGTGAGGTATTGGCTAAATATTGGGGGGAACAAGAGAAACTGTAAGGGTTGCTTTTAAAACTCCAGAGGAGCTTATAAGTAAGCAGGCAGGTGTGACATAGTTAATATAAAACCATGCAAATGTTTGTTGGGAGAAACTCTGGAGATCATCTAGTCCAGACTTGTGCTCAAAGCTAGTTCAGGTCTTTGCCCCACCAAGTTTTGAAAACATCTAATGATGGAGATTTCACAGCCTCTCTTGGTAATCCACACCAGGCCTATGCCTCTCTTGTAGAGGAAAAAAAGTAAGATGTATTTGTCAAGTTAAAAAAACCCCAAAACAAAAACAACAACATCAACAAAACAACAAAACAAACAAACAAAAAAGGCCCACATAAAAACCACAAACAAAAAAAATCACACCCAACAAAAGAACCAGAGTTTTCACTAAAGCTTCCTCGAGCCCCTAAGCTGTTGAGAGGGAAAAAAAGTCTCCTATTAGACTGATAACCTTCACTCCAAGGGTTTAAAAGAGAAGAGCTGAGCAGAAATAAGTTTCATCCCTGCAGGAAAGGAGGACTCTGCTGAGTTCCCAAGGGCTGTGGGCCGAGTGCTGCGCTGTTGGTTGGGTTCATGACTGCCCTGACAAGAGGAGGGGCTGGCTGGCAGGGGTGGGGAATGCGGGCGCTCGCGGTTTTGGATGTTTGTGGTTAGATACAAACCTGAGTGCCCAGAGCTGCACGGGCTGTAGGCAATGATAGGAAGCCAATGAACTTGTCACTGGTAAGTAATGCACGGGAGGAAAAATAGCTCGGTACTACAGCAGGTTAAACGGCAAATTAACTGTTGCCTGCGGGGGTGAGTCTGACTATTCAACTCCAACAGAGGGCAGAACGACAACTGTAACATTAAGTGTAATTAGGAAACAAATAGAAGAAGAAAACAAGAACCATCTTTGTATCACAGTATGCATCCCTTGTTCAGAATTCAGCATGGATTTTAGGAAATAGCAAGAGGCAGATACTTGACCTTTTTTTTTTCTGCTTTATACCCTGATTCATCAGCAATGTGGAATACCCAGAAGAGGTTAGATAGCCCAGAATTTTTCAGCTTGAAGAAGAAATAGACTGGAGACACATGACTGGCAACAGTAACAACAAAAAATCAACTAAGATGTGGAAAACATGAATAGAAAGTGACTACTTCTCCCAGTGCTCTCCTTTGTTCTTGTAACAGGGAGGCCAGTCCAATTAGCAGGTAACAGAAATTGCAATAAGCAAAAGGAAGTACACTTTAACACAGCACAGAATTAAACTGTGGAACTTGCTGCCCCACAATCCTGGGAACACTTTGCTCTGAATGTTTTGCTGCTGAACAGCAGCCTTTGCATGCCAGGCAGCTCAAGTGCACAGCAATGCATGAGGGAGCAGCGTCAGCTCTCTCTGGTTTCTGCAAGAGCTCGTCTCCCCTTTCAGATTTTGCCCCAGGCCGCCCTGGCTGTGCTGCTCCTTGGTGGCAGCACCACGTGTGTTCTGCAGTGTGCACATGCAGCACAAGCAGCTTTATTTCAGCCTAATTCCTCAGTTACCAGCAGTGTCCCAGACACCACGCCAGGATTAGCTGGTCTTAAAGAGTCACGTCCCTGGCTGACAGTCCTGGAGAGGCAGACTGGCCAGGCCCTGGCTCCTCCCTATAGGGCAGGGAGAGGGTTTCCATCCCACTCTTTGGGTGGTAGCATGGGTCTTTTCCCATTTCTTCCATACTTTCGGCATGTATTTTCCAGAGCTCACCATATGCCTGCTCCTTTTCTAACTCATATTTCCGTTCACTTCTCTGCTTTCTCCCAGCCTCCACATGCCTATCGCCCCTTGTATAAATAATTTGTATTCTTTTCAAAAATAATCCAAGTCCCCTCTGAATAATCTGCTACACTCAGATTGCATTTCCAAAAATACTAAACACATGCCACAGACAGACACGCCCTGGCAGCAAATCTTGCTCCCCCTTTGACCGTGGCTGATGGCCTCAGAGCAGCAGTCAGGCGTGTCCCCTGGAGCAGTGCGGTGTCACGAATCCAGGCTGGTGAGGACCCTCCTTAGCCAGCCCTCTGCTGCTCCCCCCTTGGTGCTTTTGGCGGGAGCTCGGCCCTTTCCTCAGTGCTGCTCTCCCTCCGGCAGCCTCGGTGACGGGGAGGGTTGGGAGGTGGATGTGCAGCCCCGGGACTCAGCGAGGGGCAGCAGGAGCAGCCGGCTCGTTCCCGTGTGCGCTGCCAGGAGCGGAGCTCGGGGCATTCCCAACGCTGACAACAGCAGCTCACGTCCCCAAAAAGTGGCACCGCTGAGCTCGACCCTGCACTGCCACACGCCGTTGTTCTGAGTCCCTCCAAGGATGTGGGAGGGCTCTGGCACGGTTGGGAAAGTCACTCTTCTTAATTGCACTTGAAAGTGACCCAAATTCAAGGAGCTGTAGACAGAAACATACACTGCTCTGCTCCACGGCCAGCTCCGGGTTAATTATTAAGGAGTAGTATTTTTAGTAAGCATTTGAAATAGATTCCCTGTGTCTGAAACCTTGTTCCCCTGGAAGTTCACCACAATGTCAGGTATTTCATTAATTTTAACCTTTATTCTATGCAATTAGTAGAAACGTTTCTAAAAAGCTCTTTGATTTTTTTCCTGCCTGCCTCCCACTGGGAAGGCTAAACAATGGTGTGAGTTCCAGGCACGCTGTCTAACATCACAGAAGGGCAAGTTTGGCCACGATATAGATATAAATCCTAGGAAGGCAGGAGGCACGAAGAGTTGGTTTACAACAAGATGGAGATCCTCTCAAAGAAATGTATAAATGTGTAAAGTTAAATTCAACAAATAATCTGCTATTCTGCCAATAAGAAATAAACTTTTAAAAGCAATTTGAAAAAAATAATTGCATCATTTGCAATCTTTCCTACAAAAGAGAGAAAAATCCTTAAGCAGTGGCAGCTCTTAGTATAATTTGCTTAAATTCATACACTGATTTACATGTAAGAGTACATTGCCATGACAACTTTTAAATCTTGCTAAATTCTGTTCTTGTTACTTCCATTTTTTTTCTTGTTGTACTTTCAAGAGTAACCTGTAGTCTGGGATCTCGTCCACACACAAGGACCTTAAATCCTGCATCTGTAACTCTGAGTGCACTTTAAGTACTACTGTAACAACACAGAGTAGTTTTAAACCTTGTTACCCTCAGAATCTTGTTAATCAAGAAAGAGAAAACATATGATATATATGTACCTGTGTATATATGTATTTAAAAAGCCAAGAATTTATTGTTAGTTCAGCTGAAATCTTAACTTTAAGAATCACTATTAGTCCAGACTCAATCATTACAGAAAAAAATACTTCTATACAGAAAGAATTGCAATAATAATAGCAATAGTAATAATCATAGTAATAATATAGCTAAGTCTCTTATACTCACTGTTCCAGCTCCTTGCCCTTTTCCTGGTGTTGCACTCACCTTGCCACTTCCCAGGGTCCTTGTGTTGCTGCCTTCAGTGTGGTAGTAGTGATGCTAAGGCTGGTCACCAGCACATGAAGTCTTTGGCTGGGAGGGATGTGATGATGGCTGCATCTTTCTCACTCCAGGATCCACTTGGGATCTTTTTAATGGTTTTTATGTTTGCCAACAAACTTTCACACTGGCTGCTTCATCACTGGTTTGCAACCCACATGATATCCAAATTTGCTGATGTATCTTGTGCATTGTACAGACCTGTTCTTTCTTCTGTTATGCATGAAAAGGTGGTTTTATCTAACTCTAGATCTGTGTTTTTAATGGAAAACAATGGTTGGTTTGTTTGTAGCTGTGGGGTTTCCAGTGGCAAGCCTGTGCCTCATCTTTTGTCATCTTATTCCTGTACTCCTCCCCACTGCATCCTCCTCTCAAGGCCTCTGCTACCACCCCAGGTCTGTGTTTTCTCCATGTGACATCATTTATATTGGCTGTATCTTCTTCTGCCCAGAACAATGACCTGTCAGTCCTGTCTGTGGACAGGACAACTACAGTGAGTGCATACAAGGATAAGCAAAAGCAAAACCAAATCATCCATGACCGTGTGGTCAGAAGAAAAAATGCTGTTACAGCCAAGCCAAGTTAAAAGCAAACTTGCAGGTAGGTCAGCAAATGTTCTGCCAAAGCAGGCAGAGTGTGACTCAGGGCTGAGGCCTCAGAGCAGAGCACATGGGCTGTCCCCAGCAGTGGCAGAACCTGACACAGGGCTACAGGCCACTGTCTCACCAGCAGCATGCACCAAGTGCTGCTGTAATTCTGCTGTGTCACATTCCAGCTCCAGCTGCAGCAGTGCCTGACAAAAATAAGGTACAGGTGTTGAGCAGCAACATCTGGGATCTTAATTACTGCTCCTACAATAAAAGAACCCAGCCTGGTGTTTCAGTCTTGCTCCAAGCTGTCTGGGCAGATGTTTGAGTGGAAAAATAGCTGGCTGGTGAGATCAGCCTGTTCAATCTAGGCAAGTGAGAAGAGCGCTCGTTATTAAAATAGAAGGCAAAATGAGGCAATTCCTCTGCCTGTCAAATAACCGGGTAAATCTTCTCAAAGTCTTTGCTCCATGAGCTTTTTTAGATTTGGTTATCGCTGTCCTAGGAGAGTAAAATATTCTTGGCACTGGAAATGCTGCTCTCATGAGTACCAAGTGCCAAGCTTTTAAAAATTAGTACAATGTAGAGAACATGTTTTGTTTTTATAAAAAGGTTGTTGAAGTAGCCCAAGTTTCAGACAGTTGTTGTTGTTCTTTTGGTGTTGTTTTTGTTTTTGTTTTTTTTAATAATATTTTGTCTATTTTCAGGAGCAATGCCTGGTTTTCACTGGAAACACTATGAGGCTGGGAATCTCTCTGCAGCTACAGCTGGTCTCCTCCTCTGTATCCAGGGGTGGGAAGCAGTAATCCTGGTGTGCCTCCAGCCAGGAGGGGCCAAGGCACAGCTTGGCAGGCAGAACATGGTGGTTTGTGCTTGGCCAGAGGCCTCTGGAGCAACTTGGACCAAGTGTCCTTTCATGTTCCCCACCCTGGGGCACTCCAGCAAGTCTGTCCAAGTTAATGAAAGGCAGGCTGCACAAGCTGAAGCTTCATTAAACCTGCAGCACGGCTGCTAAGCCCATGCTTTAGTTTAATTCACAAATGGGATTGAGGCAAGCGTTTACCGTCTCTCCCTGACCCCAATCCCCAAAGGCTCGCTGTGTTTGAGCTCTGAGCTTAAATGTCTCTGCAATCCTGCTTCTAGGCCAGGCTGGAAAACGAGGACACTCATGTTTCCCCATGGCAATGGGGTCAGAGCTCACAGTGGGCCTGCTTTCAGCTGGGATGGAGTTAATTTCTTCTTTCTGGCTGTTACAGTGCTGTGTTTTGGATTTGGAATGACAATGGTGTTGGTAACACACTGATGGTTTGGGTTTTGCTGAGTCGTGTTTATCCTAAGTCATTGAATTTTTACTCTTTTTTTTTTNNNTGGTGGTGTTTTTTTTTTATTTTTTTTTTTTTTTTTTTTTTTTTTTTTTTTTTTTTTTTTTTTTTTTTTTTTGGAGGGTGGGGGGTGTGTGTGTCATGCTCTACCAGTGAGAAGGTGCACAAAAGAAACTGGGAGGGAGTGTAGCTGGGATGGATGACCTGAACTGGCCAAAGCCATATTCTGCACCAGAGAACAACATGACTCCTGGGGGAGTCACCCTGAAGTGGGGCCAATCTGGGTTTGGGAAGGGGGGTCTGGCATTGGTCAGTGAGTGGTGAGCAACTGAATTGTGCATCACTTGTTTGTTTCCTTTTTATTACCATAATCACTATCATTTCTTGTCATTTCTGTATTTTACATTTTTCTCAACTATTAAACTGTTCTTATCACAACCTAGAGTTTTACTTTGATTCTCCTCCCCACGCCAGCAGGGTGAGGGGGAGTGAGGGGGCTGAGTGCCCTGCTGTCTGGGGCTTTATTTCCAGCCGGGTTTAACCCAGGGCAGCGCATCCCGGCACCCTCGCACCTCTCTGGCTCCCGGCTTCCTGCAGCAGATGGGGCAGGCAGGAGGAGCCCACCCTTGCATGCTGAGCAGCTCCTCTGAGAGGGATGGAGCCCAATAACCCGCCAGGGAGAGATGGAAGGAAACGTGTCAAATCTAGACTTTAGGTTGTTTTGTGGCTGCCTGTCCCTTGGGTACGACTCTGGGAGGTGAGTGGTGTTACCCCATAGCCTGAGCTGCCGCCCGAGCCTCGGGGGACCTCACCTGCTCACGAAATCCATCCTGGATGGCTCTCCTCGGAGTTTCTGCGGGATTCCAGGCTGTGAGCGTGGACGTGGGGCTGTGGTGTGCCCCTGAGGGGAGCACCAAGCCCCCGGCCCGGCCGGTGCTGAGAGAGGGGCTGTGCCCGGGCAGGGTGGGGCCAGCCCAGCGCCAGGGGCTGCCTGCAGCCCTCAGAGCTCGGCCCGCTGCGACCCCGTGGCTGCTGTAGGGTTCCAGAAGGTTCCTCAGGCAGGTGAACAGGGACTGGGAGCTTCCAGAAGGTTCCTCAGGAAGATGAACGGAGGCTGGGGGCTTCCAGAAGGCTCCTCAGGCAGGTGAATGGCGACTAGAGGCTTCCAGAAGGCTCCTCAGGCAGGTGAATGGCGACTAGAGGCTTCCAGAAGGCTCCTCAGGCAGGTGAATGGTGGCTAGGGGCTTCCAGAAGGTTCTTCAGGCAGGTGAATGGTGACTAGGGGCTTCCAGAAGGTTCTTCAGGCAGGTGAATGGCGGCTAGGCGCTTCCAGAATGTTCTGCAGGCAGGTGAATGGCGGCTAGGCGCTTCCAGAATGTTCTGCAGGCAGGTGAATGGCGGCTAGGCGCTTCCAGAATGTTCTGCAGGCAGGTGAATGGCGGCTAGGCGCTTCCAGAATGTTCTGCAGGCAGGTGAATGGTGACTAGGAGCTTCCAGAAGGTTCTTCAGGCAGCTGAGCGGAGCCCGGTGCCTCAGGCAGGTAAGCGGGCTGGGCTGTCGCCACCCCGTGGCGCTTGTGGGTCCTGGCCAGTGTTTTTTCCCCCTGGTTTTTGGGGACAGGTGGCAGCCCTGTGTTTTGGGGACAGGTGGCAGCCCACGCCCGTACACGGGCAGGAGGGCGCTGGGCACCTCGTGCCCCCGAGGAGGGCCGTGCTAAGCTCACTCTGCTCCCCTGATCCCGAGAGGCTCAGCCGGGCCCAGGTGTTTCGCTGCCTGTATTTGCTTTCGGTAACCACCAGGGGGTGACACGCTGAGACTTTAATTTCCGAATTGCAGAAATGAGGCATCGCGTTCTTTAAAGGCGAGAACTCAGGATAAAACTCTACAGGTAAAGAAGATATTTTCTTTTGTGAGCTGGCCATGAGCTAACTGCTTATCTGCTGCTCTCTTGGGCTGTGTTTGTGGCACACTAGACACACCTGGTTGTGAATTTCCTGTGGAAAATTCCCCTCAATGAAAAAGACCAGTGATCTGTTAGAGCTACAACTGTGGAAAAATAGTTATGAACGCTGGATTTCCTGATGTGAAGAAAAAAAAATCATTTGTGTATAGTTGAAGTATCCAGTTTCACTAATATTTACAGAAATATGTTTATTTCACTCTTCTGTTTGGAAATTTACCATCCTTTTTCCTTAGGAGACCAGACAAAATGAGTAAGATATGTTTCTGCATGTTAACATTCACACCTTGAAGGTGGTGTGTTGCCTGTGCCCCAGAGTAGGGCTGTGGCCCTCCATGTTTCTGTAGAGATTCAAAGAGATTATTTGGGGCATTATTGGATCCCCATAGTAGACAGCTAGGAAAGTTTCTTGGTGCCACACGTTCCTGGGGAGCTTGCCAACAAGTGAATCCATTCCTAATTACATGGTCCATTCAGCTGCAGCTACTTCAATTTTGAACACTGTTGTTCCAGTAAGTGTGAATTTCATGTGAAAGGACGTAAACACCAAACTGCAAACTGAACATGACATAGACCCCGGGCCCCAGGGATGCACCAGGGCTGAGGAAGGCACACTCCTCACCTCCATGAAAAGGAAACAAAAAAAATGAAGGTTGGAATGTTACTGTTTGGGCCTCTAAAAAGATTCTTCATTGCACATGTGCAAATAAAATGATGTGGTGCTCACAAAAACCCCAGTTAATTACTTTGGATAGTGATCAGCATGCTTACATCATTGAAGATCTTTGCATAAAACAGAAAATGGCCTAATTTAACACAGCAGGAACTAAGGAGGGGTGATGGTTGGAGCTTAAGCAATTAATAATTAAGAAGTAGGAGACAGAAGATAGTACCTGAGAAGAAAACAGGCTATGTAATGTAGAAGTGACTGCTGTGGTGCAGCCACAGGGAAGATGGGACTCGAACACTGTTTCTGGGCAGCACTTTGTCAAAATGCAGTTGCATTCCAGATGTAAGACTCCCGTGGAAATATGTAAATTGATAGAAAGGGATCACTCTTTTAACTGTTCTCTTTACTCAGTTTTGGAAGCTTAGGAGTTTTTTGACTCTTAAAGAGTTTCACTGCTGAAAGCTCCTTCTAATTTCTCTGGTTAGGCAACAACTTAGATGGAATACACCCCTTGCTTTGTGGGGTTTTTATTCCTGTCCCTGTCCATTACACAAGGAAAGAAAAAGGGCTCCCTGCTAAAATCCAGGCATGCAGTTTCTATTTTAAATCTCAAGTGTTTGTTTTTTCTGCTACAATACTGCTGACTTTGCTATAGTTATACATAGTTCCTTGCCCTCTGTCCAAGACATTTTTAACTGCCCTGTTCTGTTTTAAAGATAACTGAATTGGAGAAGAAACATGCTTCTAATTCAGTCTTCTCTTTAACTTCAGTGGAGATGGAAATTGAAGTTGTTCTTGAGGGGAGAGTAGTAGATGGACCAGAACTACTTAATATCAGAGTCATAATTCATACTGCTCACACCTCATCTTAGAGGTACAAACTGTACTGTTCTTGAAATGTCAATGCTTTTTTTTCCCTATTTAAAGTAGGGATTCAATCTCTTCATCTTGGAAAAAGAACTTGGTGTCTTCATTGATTTCACAATACAAAATATTCATGCAAAGCCTGACCTCCCAAAGGACTGTGAGGCAAATGTTAGCACGATAGCAATAATTTAAATCAGAGGTTTTATTTCTGCTGAGTCACTTCTTTTATATCCTATATGGTTTTAGATAATAAGGCACTTCTTTACTAACTTTTTATATGCACTTACCAGCATAGGAAAGATTGTGAGTAGGCTGCATTTGGGATACTGAGTTGCAGCTGTGCCAGGTTCCTAAAATAACAATTTAATTGTTACAGTCATGGACTCATCCTAGTTGCTGTGTGAACTTTAGATAGATCCTTCAATAGCCTACTGAATTCAGCAGGAGTTTCTCTTCTCATGAAAATTACAAAGGTTTAAAAAAGAAGGTCATCCTCTTGTGGATCCATGTGTGCTAATTGCTCCTCGTTGCTCCCTGGCTATACTTTCTTGCCTTCACAGCTTGTTTTCCAAGCAGTCCCTGTACAGCTCTGGTTCTACTTCAGAAGAAAATATGTTAGATTCAGTGTGAACTCAGCAAGGAGTGATTTCGTCAGCTCTGTCATAGCTAACATGCTGTAGCTGTGCTCTTCCCCCTGTTTTTAACTGACATAATTGTGCTGTCAAAATGTTGTTGTGTAAATCAAGCTGCAGTGTGTTTGCAACATCAGTGCTAATGTGGCTGGTCTAACACTTCCTTCTGATTACAATTTGCATATTTGCAACAGTTGGCTGAGCTGCAGGAGGTGGTGAGATGGGCGAGTGGTGTCAGGGAGGCTGGGAAGGAGCTGGAGAGGTGGCTCCAAGCACAGTCTGCAGTGCACCCACAGTCAAACAGATCCAAACTTTCCTGCTGCCACACACAGGAGAGAGGGAGGAAGAAGTGTCAGTGATGCAGGAGAATGAAAGCTTGCACCAGCAAGGACAAGGCCTGCTTCAGCTACTTAGAACATGGGATTCTGCTTGGAAACCTGGTCTGCTGGGGGCAGATGGGCTCCATCTGTCAGAGAAGGGGAAGAGCATCATCAGTCACAGGCTTGCCAAGCTGGCAGGCGGGCTTAAAAGTTCTCATGGGAAGGGGCCTTTAGCCCATCCCACTCCTACCAGCTGAATACCAGGGCCAGCAGGAGATGCCCAGAACCTGGAGAGGGGTCACATGTCAGCAGAAGAGCAGCACAAAGGAAATCCAGCCAGTCCAAAGCTTCACTGGGGGCTAGATTTAAATGCCTCAGTGCAAATGCATGTAGCACTGGGAATAATCAAGAGGAGTTAGAAACGTGTACAGATCTGCAGGGCTGTGGAATCATGGACATGTGTGGGACACATGTGTATGACCAGAGTACTGAAATGAAAGGATTCAGGTACTTCAGGAAGGACAAGCAAGGGAGACAAGGAAGAGCTGTTACCATCTGTATTAATGTCCAGCTGGAGTGCATGGAGCTCTTCCTGGGGATGGATGAGGAGCTGGCTGAGAGCTTATGGGTCAGGATGAAAGGAGGGCAGGGACAGTGGCATTATAGCACTAACCAGGAAGACTCAGTGGAAGAGGCAGCCCTAGTCTTCATGTATTCTTGCAACCACCCCAATATCTGTTGGAGGGACACCACAGCAGAGCACAGGTAATCCAGGTGGTTCCTGGAATGCACTGATGGTAACTCCTTTCTCCAAGTGACAGAGGACTCAATGAGGAGCGGAGCCATGCTGGATCTTGTTCTCCCCAACAAGGAGGGGCTGGTGGGGAATGTGAAGCTCCAGAGCAGCCTTGGCTGGAGTCACCATGACATGGTGGAATGTTGCAGTGTTGGGACAGTGGAAAGGGTGCACAGCAAAGCCACTGGCCCAGACTTGAGGAGAGCAGACTTTGGCCTCTTCAGGGATCTGCTTGGTACAGAGCCGTGGGATAAGGTCCTGCAGGGAAGAGGGTTCCAAGAAAGATGGTTCATCTCCAAGGATCGCCTCCTCCCAGCTGAGTTGACCCTATGTGGAATCCTGTGACAGGCAGTACAGTTTCTTAGCTGCTTTCTTACTTGGCTGCAGAGATCCTGCAGAAAACTAAAAAGGCCTCTAGGACAGATTATACTAATGATGGGGTTCTGAGAGATCTGTACTACAGTACTTCCTGAAAATTTGATGTGGTACATATCAATATATGAGGACAACAGTTTATCAGCCTTATAGCAGTCCTCAAAGAAATTCATTTGGAGTAGTAGGGGTGGGATGAGGTAAATACTTGCCCAGACATACTTTACAGTGTCTTCTGTCACATGTGGTACAGAGCAGAAAGAGGAACCAGGCATTTCTCTGTGATAACCATAGATTCTGAAATGAGAAACAGCAGGCATGGAAATTCAGCCAATAAAAGATGGGTATATCTGGATGCTGTGGAGAGCTTTTAAGCCTTTCAGACCTGTGTCTTCATAACTGAAATGTTATCATGCATAGGTGTTGTTTAGCAAAAATGTGACTCAAAGAACTTTCACTTCAGTGACTGAGGCTGATGTTTTGCTGCAGAGAATACTGGAGTGGGAAGCACAGACTGATTCCTTTCTGCTTAGCTCAAAAATCTCCAAAAGTTATACCTTAAGTGACTCTCTAAACTGCAAACATCTATTACTATTAGGTTCAACAACAGACTCTTTTCTCCTTTGCTAAGCCCCTCTGAATCTCCAGCATGCAATTTTTATAAATTCTAGGCTGAGATCTTTATCAAAGCTTTGTCAGGGAACACGGTACATGACCATTGACTGCACTTGTCAATGCAGTTGTTCTGTTGAAATGCCTCAGTTCCTCCACTCTGCACACCTCTCAACCCAAAAGGCAATATCCAGCTTTTATGGTTAATATAAGTTGTAATGTCCTTCAGAGTGAAGTTGCTGAGAAATAGCTGCACACACACATTCCCTTTAGCATTAAATACTGTGTGGCCTACAGGTCACAGACCAGTGGCAGCTGCCTTTGGACTGTTCCTCTTGGCTCATTTTGCTTCTCCCCTTCCTTGTACATACCTGCTCCTGGGGAATTCAGGCATATGTTCCCTAAGAAGATCTTTTGGAATAAGAATGGAGATGGTGCAGATTTTTGTGTGTCTGTCCCTCTCCTACCTTTCACCTCTTGTGTCTGAATTGCCAGAGCATAAAAACAAGCGAAAAGGGGACACAAAAATGCTAAATGAGCATTTAGCTGTTCATTTATCATTGGTAACCTGTTTGTTTGGGGCAGACATTGCAAGATTAATTGGCAAAGAAGCATGAAGCAGAACTGGCTGGCAGGGAGCCCTGTAATGCCCAGCACTATGGCCCTCTCTGCCTTGCTTGGAAGCAAACATGGTAACTCACATCCACAGGATTGAAATTAATCCTATTACACACTCTTTTGAAAAAAAATCAAGAGGCATGCAGCTTTTCACTTGGATTAATTCAGTGTGAATCTATTGTAAAGACAGCCCCTCCCATCGTGCCTTGTATTTCCACATGCTCTTGAATGAAAATGAGCTTGAGACTGTTGCAAGTTTCAACTGTTCCAAAAATCTAGGAAGACAGGGAGAGGATGTGACAGCTTGGTCTGTTTTGCTTATTCCATTAACAGACCATCCAGGGAATAGAAGATTTATGAGAGGTAAAAAAAAAAAAAAAGGAGCTCTCACTGTCCTTGATGATCCCTGATGAGTTTCAGGTTTTCATAAAAACAAACCATCCACTCCTGTGGTGAGGGAAAGATCCTTCTCCATAACTGAAACACCCCAGCAACACTTTGTCCAGGCCTGTCCTCTTCCTCAGACCCATTTTAAGGCAGGTGGATGTTCACGTGGGTCTCTTCTCAGGTACAGATGTGTTATTACCACCCTTCAAGATGGACACCAGTCTTGGAGTGATTTATTTTTCTTCTCTGCAATAAAAGAGAAAAGCCAAGGGTTGAGAAAAAACTTTGGTGCCACTCAGTGGACTGGGAAAGAGAATAACATGAGTGAAACAAGCACCTCTGAAACACACTCCTAAATTAGAGTAAGCCCTGCAACAGGGGAAAACACTAAAGAATAAGAGAAAAATAATGAGACTGGGAGGGGAAATGTTGCTTCAGTATTACTGCAGTGAATATCAGTAGTGAGGCTTGCAGAACCTAATTGCAGCAAACTCAAATACAAACTCCACATTTGCAAACAAGTGAAAAGAAATTATTTCAGGTCAAGAAAAAGGATTCCAGACCCTGCTGTATCTGGCAGGTTTACTGGCAGCAGAAAGATGGTGACTCTCTTACTTTATGTATGCACGGAAGTGTTAAGAAGTGGGTATATCTGCTGGATTTCACTCCATCCTCATTAGCTCTGCTCCCATTACAGTCCCAGAAATGTAGGCCTCGGGAAGAGGCAGCGTTTGTGTTTCCTAATGCCCTCTACAGGGTCTCAGAAGTAAAACACCAGCTTAAAATACTGAAATGCGCTGCATTAAACATTATGTAACAGCAGTTTGCACACTCAAAGGAAGGAAGCTGAAATATGTTAATAAGCAATACTCTGCTGAACAATACACTGTTATCTTTCTATGACTAAGCTGGACAATGGCACATCTAAGTCACTTATTGATCAAAACAACCTTTAAATAACTCAAAACTGCACAAAGTCCAAGTCACAGAAAGTATCCATTCTACTTTCTGTTATCAGTGGATATGTTGCAAGCCCAGCAACAGTCTGTGTTTCGTGAGGCTGGAACAGGCTCAGATTGCTATTCCACTCTTTCTCCTGGCCTGAAAACAGAATTCTGGGTTTTTTAACATGGCCATTAGATACTACACCGTTTTTGGGAAACCAGCATATTCCTATCTGTTAAGCAGTGCTTTTTAGTGTGAATTTGGCTCCAGTTCTGAAGAGCCAATAGCATTTGAATGCATTCCAGTTTCCATTGTAATTCATGCTTGGAAGTTTGGCCAGGCTGGAAACTCGCAGAATAGCTCGGGTTGCATGAAAACAAACATTGCAGAGCTGAACACAAGGCCCTTAAAAATCAATGGGAGACTTTTTCCCTTGAGTGCCCTGGGTCTTGAGGCCAACCATGGTTTGCTCTCTCCTTGGCCAAAAGGTTTCAGGCAATTACTTGCACATTCCCGTTTGTGTCTGCTGAGTCTCTGCTGGGCAGTTACAGGGTCAGGGCATGACTCAGCTCTGCCTCGGCATTCTCACAGGCTGGATCCTTTTCCCCCTGTGTAGGTAGGGCTGCTATTACTCAGTATTACTTACACCAATTTCTGTTGCAAGGACATGTCTTTAGTGGTTTGTAGCTCAAATAAAAGATTTGGTCTGAAATTTTTCATACTGATATATTTTTCCTGAAATAAAAGTATATATAGATTTCTTAAATTATTATTCATTTGGGTAGTATTCTCTTATTTTGGAACTTATTAGATAGTAAGAATGATGCTTCATATCAGGGAAAACTTTTTTATTCTGTAGCCAAATTGGAATGAATTTTCAGTTATCAAAAAATAAACAAATGGGAAACTCTAAGCAGTATGATGAAATGCAGTCTGTCTGGCCACAGTGCTTTTTATTGCTAGGTCTTGCTATAGCATCAGGAGAGTGTTGAAAATCCACATTGGATCTGATGCCTACCTGCATGTTCTCTGATGTTTTGGACTTGAATAATGTCTGACCATTTTCAAAATGAAAATTGATTGGTTGGTAGTTTTCTTAAGGCAGATGTTTCCCTTCTCACATAGATGAGTAATTAACTTGTTTTTAAATCTTCCATAGCAACTTTGTAATACTTTTTGTGGTTTTGGCAAAAGCTGCTCTTGGCATATGGGCAAAAAGGAATAATACCCTTCAAAGTAACTGTATCTATCATGTTGCATCATTAAGAGAATAGGCTGAAAAAATGTGACACTCTTAGACAGTTATATAGATAAATTGCTTTTGACCTATCACTTCCAGTAATCCATCCTTCTTTTAGGAAAATGGGTAGGTGCAATTTCTCTCTCAAGAAAGATTTAATGCCACAAGAGGCAGGGAAAATATGAACCACTCTGTTGCTCTTTATTCCCTGGCCAATTTCAATCCTTAGGCCGCTCTATATTGGCTTCATTATCCTTTTACTGCCAGATATTTATCATAGGATTTATTTTTCCATTGCACTCTTCATGAAACTGTGATAAAGAGCTTATTTTACTACCTTAAAGTCTTTAGAACACACAGGATTAGAACTTGCAGGTATTTAATTCAGGATAATTTCAGAAGAGCAATTAAATTTGCAGCTCTCCTTTGGAAGACAGGATCCTCGTGTATATTTTTCTTGAACTGTAATAAGTAAATGTGACGCAAATCTTCATTTCCATGACACAACTCTCTGGAGAGTGCTGTTGGAGATAGCATTTAAATCAAAGTAGGCTGCAATTCTCAAATTCAAAGCTTAGATGTCAGCTATGATGTCAAACTCCTACAAATTTGAGCAAGCTGTAGATAAATTAACCTGTAGGTTGAATTCTTGTATCTACCCCAGTTTGAGTATTTTGCTGGTTTTTTATATACTTTTTTGCCTATAATGGTGAAACTAGCTTCTAAACCGTTTTCTATGGAATAAGAGGCTCTGCCAGTTCTGTTACATTTTGCTCCTTTTATTAATACATTACTTACTGAAGATAGCACGCAGTGAGAGCCAGACTCAGCTCCTGCCCTCGTCTGCAATAATAAGCTGCCTTTAAATGCTTTTCTTTCTTTACCCTTCTTCAAGGTAAAAGTGTATCAACAGAGAATTCCATAGCAAGCTGAGCTGGTTTTGTAATTTTAATGGCTGCCAGTTGAATCAGGTAAAATTAATTCACTCCAATTGCTCCTCTATTGTGGTTATATTTAAGGATTTTTCTTCACAAAATGTGTCTTCACATGAATACATTTTAAAGGAAGTATCACAAAGCATTTTGTAGCGTAAAATGGGTTTCTTTGGTGTGTGGGTGACAGCTGAATGCCACAGTGGAGCATTGAATAATTGCTCACAACTGGGGGAGCCCTGGTGGTCCCATTGGGGTCAATTACAGAGCTCAGGTCATTTGCAGATGAGTGGCTCAGTAAGTGATTAATCAGGCATGGCCAGTGATAATGGGGGACCTCTGTGTCTTATAGGAGACTGAGGCCATGCAGTGGGCCCTGTCCCACTTGAATAGTTCTTCACTGAACTGACTGGACTAACAATTAGACTTCTCTAAGCTTGTTTCCCCTTACATCAATATCAGTTGTGTTTCCCTTGTCTTTCAGTGACCTTTACCATCGATGTGTTCTCTGTTAGATCATGATTAGCTGGCCAGGGCCAGGGGGGCAGTTCACTGCAGTCACCTCCTCGTTGGTTTTGCTTGATAATAATTTCCTTAGGTTCATTGTTACTAATTTCTATTCAATGTTTTAAGTTGGGAGATCAGAAGAGTTGAGTCCCAGATTTTTTACCAGTAATTAGGAAAAGAGATGGAAAAAAAAAGAAAATTCAAGTTGATCTCATATAAGCTGTAGGATATAAAATAAAAACTGTGACCCTAAAGTAAGAAGTGGGGTTTTTTTTTAAAAAAAAAAGCTTACCAGCACAAGTTGCCATTTCAGACTTTGTATTATTTTTGATGCTGCCAGATGAATTTTTTCCCCAGACTACTCAGAGATGCTGAGTTCTATTTAGCCTACAGAAAATCTGGATTGTAAGAGAAAGTTACTAATCTGATCACCCAGTCATTCACTCCAGAAGGCAGGTAATGATGGAAGTATTCAGTGTGTATTTGTGGTGATTCACTTTGTAATTATAACCTCCTTAGATTGGAATAATTTTTTTACCTGCAGCCTTTTTTCACCTTTGCTTCTTTCACTTACTCTGTATACAATTTTAACTGAAATAGGGCATAATCCTTGGATAAAAACCTTTTAAAAATCTTTCTTTTGAAAACCAGCTTACTTTAGGTTTGCATATCATTCCATTGCCTAAAACATTATGGGCAAGGGTCAAAGGGAGTCATTTGCAATTGCTGTGCAGCTTTCTGAGTCATGATTTTCTAGGCTCAAATGACTGATCCTTCAGCAGATTTGTTTCTGTAATGCAATTTTTTTTTAGATTTTAACCCTGCTGAGTTAAATTCGTGATTTCAACAGTTCATTCTATGTTTTTCTAATAGGGGACTTCCAAATATTCACACATGTACAGACTGTGCTACAAGGTGTTGCTTCTGGAGAAAAAACACAGCTATGTCTCAGGAGGGGAAAAATTTTAATCTTTATAGACCTAGGCATGAACCTGGATATGGCAGCCAGCCTGAGTTCAGTGAGTCTGGGCCGAGCTCTGCCAACCAGTGTTTAAAACTGAGACACAAAGGAAGGAAAGGCATCTTCATGTTCTTCACTGGGCACGCGGTGTGGATGATCCTATGTGAGATCTTCCAGGTTTTCCAGCCCCCCCTCCTGGCCACCGTTTCACCCTGTGCACTGACAGCACAGCTGTTCTTGGTGAGCTCTGTCATGTGGGGAAGCTGAAAGGTGCAATGGTTTGGCCTTGTTTGATCTCTTATGATTCACCTCACCTGCCTCCTCTGTATTATTCACCTGAAATGCTCAGTAGTGCTGAGGAATTCAGTATGTTCAGCAGGATGAATTTGATCCAAAATGCTGCCCTGCTGTGTGATAGGAAATACATTGAAGGTGGTTAATGTTCTATTCCAGACAGTTCACAGTTCCCTCTGATTTATGTGTGGAGATTTAAAACTATCCAAGGAAACATTTCTCCCACTCGCTCTTGGTTTCTGCTGATCTCTCAGAGTCAGTTTCCTGAATTCTTCTGTCCTTACTTACACCTGAGCTGGGCAGCATAAGACACATAAACATTCTGCTGTTGGTGCTTATGATTACCTTCCAGGAGACAGAGAATTTTATGTGTATTCTCCAGGATTCCTTAAAATGTGCTGATCAGCAGATATGCATGCCTGTAAGCCAGTAGAATACCTGTGAAATAAAAACACAGTAGTACACAAAGCAGACTTATTGTAGGTCTGGGGGTTTAGTGTTTTCAAAAGCCTATAGAGAAATTGGGAAAAAAAATCCTATTGAGAGTCAAAAAGATTTGTATGGTTAAATCCTTCAGCCATTTTAGAAAAACTTCTCATAAATGAATAAATATAGAGTAAATCAGTATATTCACTCCCAAAGACAGAAAACAAGTCCAGGAAATACACAGATTTCAGATGACAACAGGCAAAACAACCTGAAAAAACTATAGATGATATAAGAAAAGAAAAAGTACTCCAAAGTTCCTTTTTAAATTTATTTTACAATATATATTTTTGGTGTTTGGATTTTTTTTTTTTAGCATACTTATCCTAACCCATGCCTAAATCTGGATTGAACCTAAGTGTTACTGCTCTGACTTCAGGGATTCAAATTTTGCTCCTGAAGTTCTAGGGAAATAGATTTGGAGCTGGCTGGAGTATGTAATGCTGCATTATCCCACAGTGGATGTTGCCTTTCATTTGAAGACTGTGTAACACTGTGTTACATCCAGCACAACCACATAAATCTCTTACTTGGGAGGGTGATGCTTGCAGAGGCTGCTCATGCCTGCAATCTGTCAAGCAGAGCCTCACTCAGATCATTTGCAGTCTGATCCATCTGTACCTTAACTCCCAGCGTGGAGGATGGAGCCCTTTAGTCAGATGACAGTGGCACCAGCTCTGCTCCTCAGAAGTTCTTCCTCTCAAGGTGCTGTTGGTGTTGCTGTGCTCAGTGATGGAGAACTGGTGTACTCATCACCCAGTTCAGATGCTGATGGTCATCCCTCCTTTTATGTTGCTACCACAGTGCTGGGAGTTCTTCCACAGCTCAGATGGCTAAGCTGAGGGAACCATATGTGTATGTTCTTGGATAATTTTTAAAGAAAACATCTGTTTTTATTGTTTGTATTCCAAGAAAACTCTGAAGAAAACCCAAGATTTACATATGTATCTTAGCTTCTCTTTCTGTGCTTTCTGAATATGTGCAATGAAATTGCTTTGTATGTTTAAATTTTGTCTCAAATACAAGGGGTTTAATTAAATTTTAAATAAAAGTCAATGGATAGGGATGTAAGAGAAGAAAACCAGAGAACAGGGTACCTTGGTACCTTCCCAAGCCTCCACTGCTGAGGAAGCTATTCAGCACCTCTTTTGAATTTTAAGATGAGGATAGCTGGCTGTAAAATGTGAAATAAAATAGGATAACTGCTGTCAGAATCCAGTAATAACTGAAAGAAAGGAAATCTTTGAGGGGAAAAAATACAAAAGGAAAAGGGAAAGGCTCTTTTAAAACAGGGGAGTTATAATAAGGCAGTGAAGTTCTTTAAGACAAGTTGTAGTTACATCAGCCTGGAGCTGAGATGTTCTGAGGCCTGGAGTTTGTAGAAGGTCTGTAGGATTGCAGGCAACAAGAAGAATAGAGAAAAAAAGCAAAGATGTAAATGCATCACATTGCCTGTCTGAGGGCTAAAGCTGAGAAAAGAATGGTTTGAATGAGAGACACATGCTAGGACTGCAGAAGGATGTTTCAGTCTCTAGCTCAAGGGCTAATTTCACTCTGAGTGAGGGAGTGAAGGACCAGAGGGAGGTCGTGGTGTCTGAGAGGTTGGGAATGAACTTTTAGAAAGTGAGGGAATGACAAGAACAGAAATAGTCAGTTGGGAAATGATAGCACCTGTTTTGAAGGTCTACAAGCTTCCCTTGTGACTAGAGGAAAGAATATAGTAGTGTCTGTGCTAAGTCAGAATAGATGGAATTGGCAGTTTGGGAAAAATGAGAACTGGTCAGTGATTAAAGCCACAAGACTGAGCCACTTGAGTGTCACAGAAGTGCCTCTGTATGTTCTCCACAATCTTCATTCTGTCTGAATATTCACTATGTAAGTAAAATTTTCTTTAGGACCTGCACAGGTGCAAGTCTGTGAGGTCCCACTTTCCTGTACTGAGACACCACAAGCAAAGAGACCAAGGGAAATCACTGATTTTTACATTTCTGGGTACAGATATGGTTACAAAGCAAAATATCTACATGTGGCTGCCCAACTCCATTGTAGGACAAATTTAGAATACAACTTTTCTCTGAGGAGATGGAGACCTTGTGAGAGGAAGAGTCTTAAAAATGTGTTCTGGGCAATTAATTTGGTGGCTCTGTACCCTGAAAGGAGCTGTTTATCTATGTGATAGAGACAGCAGAGGCATTACCTGTACAAAGTACCCTGCCTGCATCCACTAGTGTGCCCTTGCATGACTGTAGGAAGTGAGAGCCTCTCTGGAGACATGAGAGCTGAGAGTTTCCAGTTCCCTCTGCCACTGGCAGCATCTGAGGCTGACAGATTGTTGCCAGCTAATGCCAGCTGATAGTCTGGAGAGGCTCTTCAGATCAGGCACCCTATAGCCAACAGAAGGGAACTGCTTTATTTTCACAGTAGTAGCTCTCAATGTATTTTCATTCCTGCAGAGGGGGTAAAACTACATTAATTATGCAAAAAAAAAAAAGGGGGGGGGCAAGGAGTTATTTATCTAAAATTCAAATAGAGGATTGTCTGCATTACCATCTGATAATGGAGGCACACAGAATTAAAGACAAAGGTACATGCCTGTGTATGTCAGACCTTTGACTGTCTAATCCTTCCCAATTGCTGCAGTCAGGATCATACAGATTATTTTTGTGAGCTATTGCTCAGCAAAAGCAAAACAGATCAACCATAGTTTGTAGAATTAGATCAGCCCTGTCCTGAGGCATCCAGCACAAAATACAAAGCTTCTGGCAAAAATAGAGAGAAATATAACCAGCTTGTCCTCCTTAAATCTAAGTGAGGAAAATGTATCTGGTGTAGCCATAAAATCAGAAGTGACTTGTTTTAGAAGGAAGGAAAGCATCAATTTGTCATTCTGTAGCTGTTTTTTTGCAGTGCAGAATTGCTGTAGGGATCAGAGCAGTCAGTGGTAGAGAAAGACTATTAAATGAGTCCACTCCCCTGCACTCATGGACGTAATCCCTTGATGCAAATACATGGTTTATTAAGGTTGCAGTGTACTGGCTGTGGGAGTCAGACCTCTAATAACATCATCCCTGGAGCTCTGGGGGAACAGTGCTGCTTCTCTTCAGAGGTGAGCTGTGGGTGGTTGTGCACCAATGCTGTACACTGGTAAAAGGGAACTCTCCTTGCTGCTAGGAAAGGCCATTTGAAAGGAACTATGAATGTTCAGGTTAGCTGTAGGCATTTAGTGCTTTTCAGATATGTTCACTTGAGAGAAGCTTAAATTCTCACAGCAAAATGTTGAATTTCAGATTCCATTCTGGTACAATTCAGTCTGAAAAAAAAAAAGGGGTTGGATGATGTAGGAAATCTGAAGGAGAAGAAGAGAGGAAGATTTAAAAATTCTGATGCTGTTGGAATCTCCATCAACTAGCTAAATAAAAGACCAAAAGAAGAGTTCTACAAACTAGACTGAATGCAGGGAAGAGACTTAGAGAACCAGATAGCTTTGTATTTATTACAGATCATGTTTCAGTGAAGACTTTTGTCAAGTTCTCTGTCTTTCTTTCTTCTCTGTGGGATGTAACAACCAACAGCAGAGCTGGAAACACAGCCATGTCCTACAGATGTCTGTGGTTGTGCCTGGGCCAGAATTTCCTTCCTGCTCCCCTACCCTAGCAGCTGCTGTGACTCTCATCCATACTAAAGACACAATGGTAGGAGCACCAGGATCCATAAACTGCTGGGTTTAAGCTGCTGTGTTTGATGCAGTGCACATTGAGGGCCTGAGCTCTGAAAGCCAGTGACAGCACAATTGCATCAATGTCTAACTAGCACCACAAGAGTGAGCTTGCATTACACACCACATTTTAAACTGAGCTGATGTTTTTGTTATCACAAGAGACTCAGTTCATCACAATAAAAGTAATGCATCCTTCACTTGCCTGCCAGATCCTTGGATCTGCTTCACCTTTTTTCTATTGTAGGAGATGATGTCTTTGCAAAGGCAAATG
This sequence comes from Illadopsis cleaveri, assembly GCA_013399915.1. Taxonomy (NCBI): domain Eukaryota; kingdom Metazoa; phylum Chordata; class Aves; order Passeriformes; family Timaliidae; genus Illadopsis; species Illadopsis cleaveri. The sequence goes on along the minus strand of VXBB01008830.1, from coordinate 412,273 downwards.
AAATGCAGCTGAGAATGTAATTTTGTTCACTTCCTTTTACTTTACAAGCTCAGTGTAGCATAGGACAATACAGAAGAGAAGCCCTGAAACTGAGACTATTGGTTTTCCCTGTATTTTTGTTGAGGTTTCGGAAGGTTGTACTTCACTCCAAAGTTTCACTTTGACTTGCTGCCAGGATCCATAAACCAGGGAAAAAAGCACCAACCCTCAGAAAACATCTCCTGGTGAGGATGTTAAATTGGTTATTCAAAAATCAAGACACTTAATTGCTAACTATCTTTTAAAATATCAGTCTTACTATAAAGCCTGTTGCTAATTGTTCACCCATGTACATATACACAGTGTTAGAAATTTTGGCTCTGAGATAGCATCACTTAAAAGCTTTGATGTTCACCTTTTAGATAATTAGTTACAGTCATTTTTCCCCTTCCTAAAATAAATGTGAGAGGAAACATCAAATTAATCATAGGTACAAAGACTGCCTGTAGTGAGGTAGCTCGTTAAGCTTCCTTTTCCTGAGTTCCACATTTCTTTCAGAATTTAAATCTCCACAGATTTTTTTGTGTCAGAGCGTGTGTAGTATTCTGCAACAATGAAATGTTTGCTGGGTCATTTATCATCCTTTGCCTTGAGGAAGGTCTATACAATTACCTTCATGTTTGTGTTACACTCTAAAATTTTATAGATTATAAACTCCAGAATCTGTGCAGTGGAAGATGCACGCTAGAGAAAGGTGCATCATTGCTTCTGAGAGCCTTTCCTTGGGAGTTATGTAATTACATCTCCTTACACAAAGTAAACTGTTTATCTTCCCGGTGCTGTTCTCAGGCTTACAGCACCACCTACAAGTTAATTCCAAGCTGCAGATGCAGGCTGGTGTCTCCCCATGCTTGTACAACTCCTGCCATGATGTAACTGCAGGTGGCCACTCTTCTGCAGCCCCATGGCAGCTCCAGTGACTCCAGCCCTTGCAGCTGCCTGCTGGTGAAGATCCTGTGACTCAGTGCCTTTGTCTTGGGAGCCACCGAACTTTGCTCAGCTCTGAAGGTTCCCTCATCCCATTTATTCCTCAGCTCTGGATTTTAACTAATGAGGGAGGAGGAGCCATGGAAGGCAGCTTTTGTTGACACTAAGGGTAGACCGTATGCCAAAACTTGGTAAACTGATGTGAAAGGCAATGATCCAGTCCAAATAGAGTCACCATGGCAAACAAAAGCAGCTTTTATTGTTTCATCAGGTGGAGATTCACACCAAATCATTTGGATTTTTTGGTTAATTTTAAAATTGCTCTATCTGAATTTTACAAGTTTGATTACTTAGGTTTTGTGAGAGTGAAATTAGTCACACTCTGGCAGTGGGATAATTGAACTGCACACACCAAATATTATAGAATCATTGCAATACTTATAATGGCTTTGGTGGAGGTTTTTTTTCCCCTATGTCAGAGTACAATATTCCTCTCGTATACTTTTTTGGCACTATGTGCAGTTCAGGAGATGTTTATCTGTAGCTCTCCTGCCAGTTAATCCCTCTTCCTAGTCCAGCTCATAAGTTTTACTCTGGTGGAAATTGTGATGATACACTTTATTCTTCCATTCCTGCTAAAAATAGTATGTTTTTTATGCTCACAAAAAGAAAAGGCACTTACTAATATGGATACACTCTACAGCTCTTGGAACAGTTCACACACTGCTACTGCCATACCAAATGAAGCCTGCATTCATACAGGCTCTTCTTGCTGTTGTTTAGCAGAAGAGGGAGATTATTATGTTCTATTTGAGGAAAATATTGTTTAAATTGAAAAACTTTCAGTATGTCCCTTAGTTAAACCTATGCTAATGAATTTATCCAGTCTGAATTTTAGCTATGGCTTGTTTGATGTACCTTCATCTAAGGCTTCTTCCACAGTACCTGTGAGACAATCCCATTCAGTATGTCAGACATGAACACAGATGGGAACTTCCTGACAGAGTGACCGGCTCCTGCTGGTAAACTTTGAAAAGTATATTGTTGAGCTGCAATTCTCCAGACACTGTTATTTTATTTTTCCTCACCTCACTTCGTTTTTTCAGTTGTCAAATAGATTTGGATGAGGATGAGATTCAGTGTTTCAGAACTCACAGGCTCCTGTTTCTTCAGGCACAAGAATGTGGTTTCAGGTGAGGAGAATAAGCAGCAGGAAGAGAGGAAATGTCAAGTAATTATACAGAGTTCATATTAGCTACCATAACAATACAATGAAAACCCAAACCTCCGAGTCTCAGCAGAGAGACAAAATTGTTTCTAAACTGAGGATAGCTCAAGTTTTGCATAGCATGTCAGGTGCTCTCTTGGATTCTGTTAGTTTGACTTGTAGAAAAGAAAGATTTGTCTTAGTAGTGTGTATTGCAGGCTTTTACTGTGCTTTTTATTATATGTTACATGTAAGATAGACATAGATTTTTTGCAATATAGTAACAGATGACAACTCCAGTCCAACAATTTTAACAAAATCTGTTACCCAAGGTAAGTGCTTTAGATGTCTATGGAAACAGCTGTAATAATTACTTAGTTGTTTACCTTGATGTCAAGCAGAAAAGAGGGAAGGCCAAATGATAGCAGATGTGGAAGCTTTAATTACAAGTAAATCAAATGAGGGCTTCAATTTTGGGTTTAAGATGCTGGCAAAGCTTTTTGCAGAGGCTCTGCTGAGTCAGTCATGTTTTGGAGGAAGCCTTGTGCTACCCTTGCACACATTACAGTTTGTTTGAACAGAACATGTTTTTCTGGCAAGACTCTCCTTCCCCTTGTCCTTAATGATTTCAAGAGGAGCAATGGAAGCACTGCTCTGAGGCTTCATGTAGCTCAGCACCTTCTCTGTCCAATTAGCAAATATCCTGTGTCACTGATTTTAAGAATTAGTGTGACAATAGTTCTCTAATTACAGCCTACTGACTCAATCTTGAAGAGTATTAATTCCCAGTTATCAGGGTATAATACATGGAAATGCCAACAAGGAGGATTTGCTTGCATTCTGATACAACTGCTCTTTAAATGAGGACCAAGCCTCGCAGATCTTGTCCCACTGTTCCCATCTTATCACTGACATTGGTATATTTGTGTTGCTTAAATTGAGTCACTGCATGTGCACCTTGAATGGACATTGTGCTCCATCAGGGTTCTTGAGTGGGTTCCTTAGTGTGGGTTTAGGTACACAGACATAGTTAGAGCAGCTGGAAGCCTTTGTTTGCAGGTTAAGCAATTAACCTGGATCCCAACTCAAGGCACCAAGCACCTCTGTCCCTTTCAGGGGCTGATTTACTCTGCTTGGTGTCTCAGTTTTCCCTCTACACGATGAGGGTAGAATAAATCCACCTGTAAGATGTGTGAAGTGCAAGGGTAATAAATGCTCCAGCAGACAGGAGCAGTGATCTCGATTTCACAGGCCCCTTAAGCACACTGTGAGGACTCAGCCTTTTGTTTTTATGCAGCAGCATGTGGTGGTGAATGTCATTGATTTAGTGATCTCACCTGTAGTACAAGTTCTTCAGTTCTGGTGCTTTCATCCCTACCATTCCACTGGCATGGGATGCTGTTCTGTGTTCAACTGGAGCAATATGAATCCCATAAGCTTGCAGTTAAGATAAGAATTATTATCTTTCTAGAACAGATGAAATATCTTGGGCATTGGGGGCTTCTAAAGTTGTATCATAACTTTGTTTTATTCCTTGCATAAGGAGAAAGTGAAATAGAATGATCTCAGGACTGAGCTCCCTTAAAGCTTATGGGACTACTGCATTTGAAACAGAAATTATTTTATTTTTGCTTATTCTTGCTTTCCAATTTTATTCAAGCATCTGAAAAATGAGGGAGTTTTTTTTTCAGTATTCGGTATCTTCACTTTGCATTTCAAGAAATATATCTTCCTGGTTTTGGTTTTTTTAGGGTTTTTTCCCCTGGTTTATACAGTTCATCTGCAAAAAGTGTGATTAAATTATCCATCTGCGAATCATCCTCCTTCATGTATTGGTGCCTTTTCTTTCCCTGGAATTATGGACTTTTAAATTTATTTGTGTTACCTTTTTATTCTATACCCACAGCTACTTTAATTTCTTAACATTGCTTTATAGTCACACCTTTGTCTGCCTGAGTGCATTTACCCCTCCAATGATGAAATCACCCACTAAATTAACTGCATACAAAAACTTCAAACAAGCAACAGATGAAAATTTCTGGTTTCAAGTATGTTTAAACAAACAAACCGACCTACCTATTGAGAGCTTGTGAGAAATCTTGAACAGCTTGCTTTCCTGCAGAGAGCAATGTGGCTTGAAAAGTAATGTGTGTTTTATTGTTTCTACTCTGCAGAGCACATGTGGGATACAGGCAGAATCTGAGAATCACTGAACATATTCACAGCTCTGTGCACAGAAAATCTGCAGTCAGACTGTCCCTCATCATGTCATCAGCTTCTCCTCTATGCTCACAGGTGACTCCAATGGATTGTAAGTGCTGGCTTCACAGCTGACTTCTCAATCACAAGAATACTGCTGTCCTTGCATCTAACTGCTCTCACATAATGCAGGCTCCCTCCTCCCAAAGCTCAATTTCACTGCCGCTGAACCAGATAAAACCTGAGCACTCACAGACGAACAATTGGCATTCTTGAAGGTAAGCAAGGAATCTTATCACTTGGCTGCTGCAGATTGTGATAGGGAGATGAGTGCTGGGTAGTAACAATTCAAGATGAGAGATTGCAACATAGGGGGAAACAGAAGTCTCTGTACTGATAATAGAACTACATGAGTACTGTGTTAGGAATTACTTAGTTCTGACTTAGGCAGAGCTTTGAGCTAGTAATATCCCAAACAAATTGTCACAATTATTTACATTTCCTAACTGCTCAAGCAACACAAGAACTAACACTATTTTTCATTTTTATCTTATATTAGCTTGGATATTTTTACCTAAGGGATATAACTGCAGAGAATTTGACAAGAGTAGGCAAGAATTCCAAATTATACTGTATGAAGGGCTTGTATTTAACTCTTCCACCTGTTTCCTTTACTCAGCAGGTCACAGGTGTTAAAACTCAAGCATTTGACTGCAAATTACCTTGCTTTCTAATGAGGCTGGCCTATTCTTTGCCCTCAGTTTTTGTTCATAGTCTCTGGAGTGCTAGAGGATATATAATATCGATGGTTAGATCTGATGCACACTGGCAGTGCTAGCTATGATATTAGGTATTTTTTTCTGTTTATCAGTATGCTGTGGTTTAGCCTATCCAGGTACTTGTGTTTGTGCTTTCCACAGAGTTAATTATGTCAAGTGAAAAGTCACTCCTGTGCAACTCAGTTTGTAGTTTCACATTTGCCTAATAGGACTCCTCATTTCCTTCAACTACAAATTCTGTGCTCAGCTGCTGCTTAATCCTGTTCCTGTTTGTGTTTTGGTGCCATTTGCAGCTCCGAGGAAAAAAGGTAAGAGTAGGTGTGAATCTCTCCGGAGTGCACTGGGAATTCAAAACCCATTTGGCTGGCTAAGTCCCCTCCAATACTTACTGGGAAAGGATTAATATCCTGTCCAGTGACAGGGAATAGAGGTCACAGCTGTCTCCTAGTAGGGCTGCCCCTCCCTGGGGGACCTGCAGTGAGTGACTCCATTAAAGAAGGCTTCAGAATTGCACCATGCCTACTACATTTTACATTATGAAGCTATTTATCATGAAGAGCATTATTTCTTGGCCAGGAAGGATCAGGTGGATAAATTATATGATGCATATCCAGAGCTTAAAAATTTCTCTGTGAAATTGAAAAAAGGCAGAGATATTTCTCATGAGGGAAGGGAAAGAGCGTTAATCGCATTTACAGCTATCACTTCGGGAATGTGAGTTGTTGGTAAGATGCTGATAGGTAAGATAACAAAGTGCATGCCCATGCTGCATTCTGATTCCACTTGTTGCATGTCTACAGCGTGTCGCTGGAGCAGGGTTTCTTTTCTGACCTGCTGTTTGTATAAAAAACTTAAGAGAGAGTAGAGCATTAAAGCTGTGTCCTCCATTTTAATAAAATGCCAACCTTTTGTCGAGGACAGTTGTGCCATTAGCACAGGCTGTATCCTAGATTTGTTTTGCCTTTGCTGGAGTCTTCTGATGCCAGGATGAGCTACGCGTGGGGCCCTTTAGAGCAGGATTGCTGTAATTGAGCCCATCACTGGATACACCCAAAGACTTCAGTGGTCCTTTGAGAAGTCTCATTATTGTCTTTACTGTGAGCGGCTTCTGCTGCTGCCAATTAACATGGTTTAAACATCCTTGTCTGGCAAATAGAGCAGTGTGTAGAGGGCTGGCTGCAGGAATTGTAAGTAATGCACTTTTTGTTGCTGCTGTTAGAGGGGAAAGGGACTTCTGACCCATTCCCTTGAGAAAAGAAATAGTTTGCTAAACCTGAAGTTACAGAGGCTTATTTAGTGTTTGCCTTAAAGCTATGCCAGCCTGTGGCACGGAGGGGCCTGGATCACACTTAGAGAAACGTTTTACTTTGTAATGAAAATCCAGCAATAACTTCAGGTGGGTTTCAATTACAAACTTTTGTTAATCGTACTCGGTGTGTAAGGATGGGATAGTTGGCATTGCTACCCAGGGTTGAAAATTGCTTTAATGTTTTGGGGAAAATCTCATCCTTGAATGGGACCCAGTGCATATAGAAGCTGTATGCTACTTTAATTAAATTCTTAAAAAGCTTGTTTACATTGGTAAAGGTACTTTTGAGGTAATAGCTGGCCAATTCATGTCAGGAGTATTGGGGCCTCTCTCATTCTGTTTTTAATGTCCACTGTATTAAAAAAGCACTATGTTATACTAATGTGAAATGAGCTTTGTGCTGCATAGATTGCAAGGTGCTAAAGGGCAAATGCATTGTCCAATTCTGTCCTTTTGAATGTTCTTTAAGATAGTCCTCAGGTTCATAATTATGTTATATTTAATAAAGTTTTTGTTTGCTTGTTTAAAAGAATGACACTTTTGTGTAGAGAGTGGTTCATCAGACCAGACAATGAAAAAAAAATGGGCTTTTTTTCCTGTTCAGCTCTCTTTTTCATGGGGTATTTGTGAGCCTGTTTATACAAGCTTAATAATGCCTTAACCTAGTTTTTGCATTCACTATGAAATAAGGTTCATAGAAGCTTATGATTGTAACCTTTATTTTGAATCAAGGGGGAGGGGAAAACACACCTTGAAAATACTGCTTTGAGATGGTCACATGCTCCATTCTCTCTAGTTACACAGACAAACCCTGTCTAGCTCTTGGCAGTGTGTATGACCATTCCAGCAAATTTAAGGAAACAAACTAATCACTATATCAGATGCCTGACCAGATCAGAATAACTTTCAAGATGCATTGTCACATTGTGAGCCTGTTGAGATATTACCTGAGTACAGTAAGGACAAGAGAGGTGGATTACAAGCAGAATTCAAAATTCTCAGGTTGGCGTTCATTCCTGTGTCGGGGCTTTCTCAGAGGAGTGATTACTGCAGCACTGACTAATGGTGGTGAGTTCTATCCCATTTAGAATATGCACATGGGTCCTGGGATGGTACCAGATTTTGAAGTCTTATCTCCTAGGACAGTAATTCCTATGTCTTCTTTCACCTGGGATGTCTCTTCTTCTGGGATGTTTCAGTGCAAGAAATAAAAGGCAGCTGGGAGAATTAAGTATTTATGTGGACCCTAAGTGGGATTACCTGTGATTGGCCTGTCACCATGGGAATATTCCCAGATGATAGACAAGCAGTGTTGTCCCAGGTAGCACAGAACAATCCTGCTTCACTTGCTGCTTCTAGACTCTTTTTCACCTTCATTCTTCCCTTTTTGATTTGAAAATGAAATGGAGATGAGGACTTTCCTCAGTTTATGGCCTTCTTTTCCTTCCCTTCTCACTTAAACTGCTTCTTAAGCTACTTAAACGACTTCTGCATCCATAGCCTGAATAACAGTGAAAATTAAGTCAAAATAGCCACTCGATCTTCTGCTGTTCTGAACAGAAGTGTTTGAAAAAATTTCTTGCGTATGCATGGGGCTTTTGTTCCATCTAAATTTCTTTCTGCCTCTCTAGAAAGGGCCAAATGAATTTGATATTTGAAATTAATCTTTGCTGTTTTGCTAAATGGAAATTCAGTGTTTGCACTCACTCTCCAGTTAGTTAACACCTTAGTAAATGATGCCATTCTCACTAATGGATTGTTTATTTTGAATCATTCTAAAAAGACACTCTGTCATTCTTGGATAGAAACGTTCTGCATGGCAGTACATTTAGTGTGAAATATTTTACATTTTAAAATTTGTTTGAAAAGGGAAATAGATTTAAAAGTTAATTTGTTACAGTGTATTTCCATGATGAAAAATTCAGAAGGTCTTGGGTCCCCATTTTCAGGTCAGGAGAGATTTTAACTTTAACAAATCAAAATAAAAGGGATTTCTACATAATGCATGAATGATGTATAACTTCAAAGGAAATTATCCTTTCCTAACTTCTCTTTACTGCAGGGGGCAGGAGATAAAGGAATAGGTACACGGGGATGCCTGAAGGATTAATAAAATAGTAGAGAGACTTTTACTTCCATAGTAGATCATCAGTTTGAAGCCAGCAGAACCTGTCAGTACTGAACAGCTGCTTGGTGCTCTTTAGGTCATCAGCAGCTCTCTTTACCAGAGGATGATGACACTGGTAAAGTGATGACACATCAACTTGAGCTTCAGACAAATTGAAGAAAATTGCCTAGTTTATGAAAATTCTTCATCTGAAGGCCTAGTGAGTTTGTGATATTAATCTGGAGAGAGAAAAATTTTTTTTGGACTGAAGGGGCTGCTGAATTTGAGCAGCTGTGGAATACAATTCTTGAAATAAACTAAGACTATTTTAGGTTGAGTTAGGCTGGGTCTTTGCCCCTTTGCTCCTTGGTAGGCTGCCCCAGATTTTTTTAATGGCCTTCTTTCCCATCTGCTCTGGGTTGACTTTCCTGTTCTAGACCCAGGAGCATCTCTGTCCTGCAGGGCACAACAGTTTGCACACTTTGAGTAGAGCAGTCCAGTGTCAGTGGCAAATGCTCTGGTCACTTAAAGACATTGAGCAGACTCTGGACTCTCTGTGACTAAAATAATCTATAAGTGGCTCCAATACTCAGAGTTCCCTTCTGCTTTAGAAAAGCAGAGGAAAAAAATGCATATTTTTTTGTTTTGTTTTGAAAACATCAAGCCTTTGTAATAGGTGTGACTTAGGAATTAGTTTTGAGTTGTTTGACCTCTGTTTAAATTTGAAATTAGAGTCTGGACATTTCTCAAAACAAAACCACCCAACAAAGAAAACCTTTAAGAAATCAGGAACCATTTAAGAAATCATTTGATGGATTTTAAATTTTCTTTTTCTGCTTTGATAACTATTGTGTTAGGGATCATTTCAACTCTGTTTAGAAGAAGTTCAGTTCTAAAGGATGGTTGTGAGATAGCTTTGTGTTTCCCAGGGGTTGGGAATCATGCATGTAATTTTTCAAATTAATGACAAGACTTGGATGGAGTGTGTACTCTTGGAACAAAACTGTCTTGTTAAGAAGCACTGTGTTTAGACAGCTTGCAGCAACAGGAGATTAAATTGGTGGATTTGCCTTTTATATAGCTTGATTGATGAGAAAACTCTGCTGCAGTATTCATTGTTTATCAAATGCCACTCGGCTAGTGGCACTAACAAAAACAAATATTTATTGGGTGCAAGATTAAAAAATGATATTGCAGAAATATGTGACCAGTTTCTGTAAAGATTTCTATAATTCTGTAGGGGCAAAAAGTTAAGATGTGCTGAAATAGTAATGAGAGGCACTGTGCAGTGTAACCAGGGAGACATCAGGCACTGCCACCTTCACAGAAAAAAGGTTGTTTTTGGTGATCTCTTACTGAAGGACACTGCAGGAATAACCTGCATGTGTTCATAAAATCAAATGCTTTCCCTAAGTGCCTTCTGTTCTCCTCCTACTCCTTTCAAAAATAAAACAACCCCACCCTTGATGGATGTTCTGTTACTGTCACTCTTCACATGTAGCTTGCTCTGTGAGGGGTTACACCTGTGCATTACAATTGACACCCACCCAGCTGCAGCACTTTTATCTCCAAGGGGCAATGGAAGTTTGTCCATACAATTATCTGCTTTAGGTGCTTGGATGTGTTGTTTTGATTAGGGCGGTGCTGTGGACTGTGTTATTGGGATGAGTGGGAACCTGAAGGTGTGTTATCACAGTGGTAACCGTTTGGGAAAAACACAGTTCTCATATGGTCACAAGCAAGCTGTGGACAGGTCTGATATGCTGTCTATACCCCCTATGTGTAGAACAGGATTGGCTTTTAGGATTTTTGTGTATGCGCATAAGAACAGATTTGGGGTTCCATTTCCTCTGTAACTGCACACCATGAATAATTAACAGTCATTATGTGCTTATTTGCAAGGGATCCTCTGTGTGTTTGTCATTTGGGTTTTCTCTTTTTTTTTTTTTTTTACTTATCTAAATATGGTGTTTGTAAAAATGAGTCTCAGGTTAGTGCAATGTGAAAGACATGCTGGGCAAACATCCCCTAGCCAGTCTGGAAAGAGCTCTGATCTGTGAAGTGTTATCTTGGCTAGTTTACATCATTTCCCAGGGAGTCAGTTTGAACTCTGTTCTTTTATTGGTTTATTATTTTTCGGAATGTATTTCTCAGTACATTTGTATTCATGGCAATGGACAGTGAGTAATTTAACACCTGCTATCTACAATCTCTGTCAGCAAATGCCCTTCTCCTAGTGGGATTTATAGTTACTTCATGTTTCAAAGGCAGAGAATTCAAATTCTGTTTGCTGTGCTGTGAGCAGCATTATGTTATTTTTTCTTTCTCTCTGCCTTTTAGTCTGGTGTTCTTTTATATCAAAATCTGAACCTTGAAGGGGGTTGCAATTACTTTATCCTGTCAAGGTGTTTTTCCTCTCGAAAACAGGAGAAAGTGGGAGTGCGGGAAAGAAAGCTAAGAAAAATTAACCCTAGTCCCACCTTACTTACAGTGAATATTTTGTAGGCATATGGTCTTAGTCTCTGCATTGTGTTGTCCTGTTGATTTTTGAGGAAGAGTTTGTGTGGGGCAAAACTGAGGTGTGGAGATGTAGTCCCCAGGGGTAAGGCCTGTACATGTGTATCTGCACAGTTCCTGTTGGGACATCTGACTTAAAGCCTTTTGCATTGCCTTTCTGTTCTGTTACAACTTCCAGTTCTGGTTTCATTTAAAAAGTGTAGAGAAAGTGTAAAATAAGAGGGTAGAATGAGTTTTTGTGTTTTGCTTGGTTTTTTTGGGTTTTATTTTAGGTATTTGGTTTTGGCTGTTTTAAAGAGATAAAGGTGTATCTCTTATAGCTCTCATTTGAAATAAGTGAATGAAGCATTTGTGACTGATTTGTTTCTTTGGGGTTTTTCCCCCTATTTTTGTAGTACCTAGTCTGTAGAAAGAGAGTGTATGCTATGGGAGGTTGGCTAGCTGCCTAAGGAGGAGCAGTTGTGTCCAGTGCCTGGGTGGAGCACTGACCATAAGGAGGATTGCAACAGGTGGGATGTTTCACACAGGAGCTGTGGATAACTTGGAGCCTGTGTAGAATAGCTGCTTCTGCAGGAGACAGCCTGCAGCCTCACAGAAGCAGCTGGATGGAGCAGCTGAGGTGATGGGACTGAGCTGGGGAGTCAGGTCATGTCATTGTTGTCATTGCTCCAGTGGAAGAGTTTAAAAGACTTCTGAGAGCTGCGTGTCAGAGGCATCATGCATTCCATAAGTACACTAGAAAGGCTTGCTTTGGATGTTGGAGTCCCCCATGCCTTTTTTAACTGTGATGCTTTGGCAAGGTGTAGGCCATGGCAGGGAGTTAGTGTTACTTGTGTCCAGAGGAAGGCTGTCTCACTAACAGGAAAGGACACTGATTTGGGAGCATGTCAGTCTGGCACTGCAGTGCACTAAAGCACACCTTTGAAAGATCAAACCAAACCAACTCCAAACAAACAAATTATTGGATGGTGTATAAAATAAAGCCCCAGCTCTGCTTTATCCTTTATCTTTGCAGAAGCAAATACAGTTTATGGTTGCTTAAGTAGGGCTTTCTATTACCATATGTTGAATCTTGCAATTTCTCAGCCTTCCTGCTCAGCATCTGTGAGTCTCAGTAGCAGAATCGTTGCTTGGAAACTCAATTGTCTTTTTCGCATTTACTGCTAGAAAAGAGTTTTCAATTCCAGTAACTTGATTATTGTGACTTGTACATAGATCTAAAACTCCTTAGCAAAGGCAGTTTCTTTACTGGCAGGATAAACGCTGCAGATATACAAGAAGTGCTTAACAGTTTTCAGCAGGGGTGAAGTTTTTCCAATGTGTTTGCATTGCTATTGAGATATTAATTTCCATGCAACTTATTTTATGTATTGTATATATGCCAGTATCAGTGTGCCCTTTCTACTTCTCTTTTTTTCTTGTGGAGTAGAAAACCACTTCTGAGAGTACAGGTTGCCATCACATGACTACAGGCTTCTTTGAGAAGTATTATGTACAATTATTCACAGCTTGGCAAGAAGATTTTTGTGAAGATTTTTGGTGTGAATGGACCACTTAATGAGTTGGGGTTCTTAGGGTTTCTTAATTCTGAGGGTTTGGTTTGAAGGGAGTAAGAAGGAAATAGTGATTATTGCCTTGTTTTCTGCATTGCTTTTTCTGCCCTCTGTTGCCTGAAGTAACATGAATTTCACAGACCTTACAGATCAATACTTAAACTGCATACTAATACATTTTGGAGAACTACAGAGAAGATGGGGAACATGGAATGACTTTCTTTATTCACAGTGTGGTTTGAGAGAAAAATAGCAGCTGCAGTTGCCACCTTTGGTTGTGCTCAGGAACATCAGCCTCTGAAGGTGGCTCTACCAAAATGAAGAAAGCTTACCAGGGCTTTTGATCTTACTGCCATGTGAATTTAAATATTGGATGTTAGGCTGTGTGCTCTAAAGCCATAGCAGAGTTATTTTTCACTCAGTTTCTGGGAATTATTGCAACGACTGACAATTGAGGTAAATGCCAGAGTAGGCTGTGTGAAATGTTAGATCAATACTTAAAATCGGCACATGGAATGACAGCTTTGAAAGTGATGTGCATGTGAGTGTGATTGATATGTGCATTGAGAGCCTTTCAAGAGAAGCTTGGGGATTCATTTTGTTTAAAATGGAAGGAAAACAGTATTGATACAACACTGTGTACTGCACTTGATGGTAAGTGCTACAAATGAAGGCTTCAAAAAGTATTTAAGTGCTTTATGCTATTTGTTATTCTCAAGAGTAGTATTTAAATCAGCATTCTAGGTTACAGAGCTTGTGGGATATGTTTTCCCTTAGGACAGAGAAGGATGGCAGCCTTTGTGGTTTGGCTGGTGTTTGTTTTCTTTTTTTCCTCCAACTGTGGGGATTTTCATTAGCAATTAAATGTATCTGGACTTATGAACATCTGTTTGACATGATACGAACATAGGATTTCTTATATTTGTAACTTTTAAAGTCTGGCTGTGCACTACAAAGTCTCCATTTGATCAATATTTCCCCATCACATCTCTTGTAAAGTTTAGTGACTTTGACTTTATTCTGTGGACCACGGAGTGGTCTGAAAGTATGGGATGATATCAAGTATTTAATTATGTCAGGTGTGCCAGTGCAGTCAGCAGCCAGGCTGTTTGCACTCCTGAGAAAGTGATTTGGCAGTGAGCCAGGATTGTAAACAGTAAAAGGAGAAAAATGTGCTGCTTCAGTACTTTGCCATAAAGAGCTGTTCTTGTTTCCTTGAAGAATGTAACCCCTGAAAAAGAATTACAGCTCCCCAGTTAGAGCCAGCCCCTAGCTGAGGGCTAGGTTATTGTGTTCTCTTTGTGGCTTGGATGTTTCCAGCCAAGAAAGGAGAAGAGAGCCACGTCCTTTCCTCCTTTTTAAATGTTTTTCTTTTTTTTTTTTTTTTTTTTAGGGTCTAGGATCTTCAATATTGGACCCTTAGGCTCTTTTACTACTATCTGAAGTTATTTATTGTCACGTTGGAGGTAGGACAACAGTTCTTGCAGAAGGTTCTTGCTAGGCTTTTTTTCTTAAAATTGACCTGCTGGAGAAGATTTCTTAAAGGCATGTGTTCCCAAGCTCTTTCCTGTATGAAAAATTGTTGCTCTAACTTCTTGCTGGACACTTGGAAATTACTTTTTATGACCCAGTGTTGTGTATGTTGGCTATAGATCTTTTGCTCTTTTAAAAATCACTTAAGTAGTGGGCTGAAATTTTGCTTTGGCATACTACAAAAATGAAGATGAACCTGCCCTTTTCTGATGCAGTTACTGCTGGAGTCGTTAATCCAGGTGTGGTTTTAATGGCCCCTGTCCTTTGGATCTGCTCAGTGGGCTGACCTAATGTCTGAGCATGGAGCTATGTTGAAATTGGCCTAAATGAGGTTAACTGGAAAGAAGGGAGCTGTTGATGGCATGAAAGGTAGTCTACAGAGAGGTTAAAAGTAAAACTCCCACTTGCTGAGAAGTTCAAGCAGCAAACTGTGAAGTACATTAATTAAATGCCAGTAGTGAGCAGGTGGGGAGTCTATGTTTAAAAAGACAGAGAGTTGTGTGGCATTTTAAAGAAAATCTGAATAAGACTTTAGGAAATAAACTACTTGCTTTTTTCTTTTTTTCTTTAATATTTGTTCCTTTGCCTTGTTATAATAAAATATAAAATAAAAAATAATTAAAAAAATAGTAAAATATGTCCTCCAACCAAGAGAGCTTTTATGCTCATCTAGAATTTCCTAAATCTGAAGCAGTCCCAGACTCCTCTTGTTGGCATAAGATGGAGAATGATAGTGCCACTGGCCATGGCAGAAGGGACATCCTTGAAGTCCTGGCTGAGACAGTGTAAGCACAGCTGTAACTCTCTGCTAGTATCTTTAATGATATAAAAAGAAGCTTCTTGCAAACTTGATTTTCAGGATCTGTAAGTATTTCCAGTTGGGGCTGACAGATATTGAACTTGAAACATTTTGACATTAAAGATTAAAAAAAAAGGTAGGATGCCAGTTGGGGAGGATTGTATATTTTTTCTACTTTTGGTATACTACACCTTTATGTCTAGAAAATGTGCAGTTAAATCTTTGACCATTCATATTAAGCCATGAAAGATCCTGTGGCACTTTACATGAGAATAATGTGACTGCTGTAAGGGGGCTGGTGTTTGGTAATTAAATCTAAATTGACTTACTCTGTGATGCAGTTTTAAATATTCTGTGAACTTCCTGGTAGCAGAGAGTAGATTTTTTTTTAATTAAAAAAATTAAAATTATTTTCATTTTTTTATGCTTCTAGTAGATTCTGCAGTAAGAACTTCCTATTTCCTGGAGAAGAATGTCGCCTGCTAGCATGACACAAGTATTTTAAGGTGAAACATAGAGAGGCACATGCCATACTCACAGGATATTTTTCTCTTCCATCATGCTGGCTTTATCTTGCCATCTTTTGAAGGTGAAGCTCTCTGCCAGCAAGATTGCTTTAGCTTTGGAGGAAATAACACTCTTTGAGAAGTGGCTTGAAGTAGACCTTGTTCTACCCAGTGCAAAAATAACAGTATCCTTCCCAGAATCAAGAGAGTGTGAAAATGAATTGCCCATATAAAAGTTGTATGAGTGGTTCCTTAGGAAATACTTTTCTTCACTTTTCAAATAGCAGCAATAAATATATAGCAAGGAATCTGCTGGAAGATGTTCTGCATTTTACTTTCTCTTCTGAAACATTATTCCAGTTTGCTAAGGTGGTGGAGTTCTTTAGAACATTTTTTTTTTTAATAGTGTCATGTATATTAATTTTACCACAGAAGATACCAAAGAAGAATTTTCATGATCCTGGTTCCAAATGTCACTTTTGTACAACTCCAGTTGTATGGGGTTCTATTCCTAGGGAGTAGAAAGAAAATAAGCTGCTTTGGAAAGAGCTGTTCCTAAGTATATTAATTGGACAGCAGTAAAGTCCTTCCATGCCTTTGCCAGGATAATTGTTTTAGGCACATCATAACTCACAATACTGAACTAAGGAAAGTTGCATCTTCATGTAGGCCTTAGTTTTAAAGCTGTCTTCAGTGGGGATGGTGCTTAGGTTGCTTGTGGTCAGAACTCAAAAACACCTATTGTAAGGTGTAAAAATTTTTATCCCATATCTCAAGTAATGGTCTCTCCTCTGTATAATAACCACCAAAAGCCCATCATGTTAGCCTATTAGAATATGCCAATATAGGCATATTCTATAAGGGAACACCACACAAAGAAGAAAGTCTCAGATCTAACCAGGTAATTCTGTTCACCTGGTGGAAATAATTTGCTATCTCTTAGATCCAGGACATATTTTGGGTTTAATCTTGTTCTTCAGTTTTACCCTGAAGCTGGAGCTGCATACATCAATTTTCCTTATGTTAGTGGCAAAATCTATGTATTTTCTTAGTATAAATTAAGCAAGACTTCCTATAAATTCAGTGTAGGAGCAGGAGATCTCAGGAGCATGGCATGAGGAAGTGCCTCTTGGGAGATTTGGTTAAACAGTCAAATACTGACTATTTCTTCCTATCGTAATTCTGCTCCAAGATAACACCTAAACAGAGAGAGAGCTTAATAGCACAGTATCTCTTCAAAAATAGACATAATTTCTCTATTAAAATGTGCATTTTTAACAGCACCACCTGGTGACTCCCATAGCAATAGTTCCTCATTAAATTATAACTGATAAACTTGTTTCTTTGGGATAAGTCACATAGCTAATTCTCAGTCATATCAGTTTGTTTGTAGCTGGGTTTTTTGCTTATGTGATACTGGTCACTGATTTCTCTTTATTTGGGTGAGTTGATCTTATCTTGCCTTCTGTGACTTTCCACTAAGCCACTTGCTGCTGTGAGCTTTTACAACAGTTAAAACCAGTTGTTAGCCACACATCATTAAATCAAGGTAATTGAAAAATATTTGAGGAGGAAGACATCACATCAGTCTTCAAAAAACATACAGATGTCCAGATAGGTCTAAGATGAAGTTAACTACTATGGGTTAACTGACAATCTATTAAGTTCAGAGGTCAGATTTTGTTTTCTGTGTCATGTCCTGTGCCCCTTGATTTATTTTGTGAAAAGGCTCTAGCAAGTTCGTTTTGATTATAATAACCTGTTCACAACAAAGTGGAAGCTGACTTGCTTAGTGAAAGCTCAGACATTAGGTAGCTATCAGACTCTGGTTCTAATATAGATAGGATTCTGATAAAATATTTCAGGCTTATGGAAATAAGAAATAAAATATTTCAGGCAATGTGTCTGTCATTTTTATCATATCCCCCATGGAGTCACTTTATGAGCTTTGGGCTAATACCAGCTGCAGATTGGAACTGGAACTTTAATAGTAAACTGAACCTCTCATGCAGGGTGATTATCTAGAAGATCACTTTAATACAAGAACCCATAACCACCAAGAAGAAAGCTGAGGGTTCTTGAAAGTGTTCTAGGGACAGCAGTGAATAAAGGGAAAGGCTTCATTTCTGCTTTTCCTTGGAGGCTTTTCGTGTGTTGCCCTGAAAAGGCCATGTGGGACCTGGCTTGGCAGGGATGACCAAGTCCCAGTGAAGTCCCATCACTGGTCCCCAGAAGGAGGTGCAATGATGTGGGGGTAGAAAAATCAAGGTAGAAGGTCACCGACAATTTATTTATCCTAATAAAGCAAGGAGAGCACAGGGGAGCCACAGAAGAACTGCAAAATCTGCAGTTAGGTTGCAGTAGCAGTTTCCCAAGAGACCAATTGTAAGAGGCAATACTTTGGACTTCAGTGATTTAAAAGGCTCTAATTCCCTGGACCTATTCAGTCAAAGTCACCATAATAAAGTTGATATGAGAAAACACAACAAATCAGTTTGCAACTGCTTTAAAGATGGGTTTGAACTGTGATTGAAACAGGGCAACCAGGGAAAATCTCTGACATTTGTGATTTAACTTTTCTTTGAAGTAATCTTATTGTAGCCTGTAGGAGAGGATCGATGGCAGGTGAGAGATGAAGACTTCCCCCTGGTTAGAAGGGAGGCCTGCTCTTGGTCTGCAGGACTGATTTAGTTCTATTCTGTAGGAAGAAAACATTGGAGGAGATTGTACAAATGGCTCTGGCTTTACTTGCACTTAACGGAGAGATATTTAAGAAATTGGCAGTAATAGTGCAATACATTAGTTGTGAGGCTTGGGGAATTTTTGTTTGTTAGGAATTTTTTTTAAGCCTTCAGAGAAGATGACACTTGTACACAGCACTTAAGTTGCTCCTAATGCTAGCAAAGAATGATTAGCTAGAATTTTTCCTGCTAAATGCAGGGAATTGGTAACTGAGTAACTATTGACATGGTCAGCTTGTTGCTTAATTTCAATTTCTTCTTCTTGTCCTGATACCACGGACAGAATGAAAGTTAGCCTCTAGGAAGAGACAAAAAAAGAAGGGTTCAGAGTAAATGTGTCTTGCACGTGCTCTTAGTCCACACAAGCCCCTACAGCAGTCCTGTAAATGAAAAATGCTGATTGGATACACAACAGCATCCACAATTCTGTGGAGACATACCTTTGGGCATACCTCTGCCCATTTACTCCCATACTTCTTTGGACCCCTTCTTTGTGTTGCTATATTTGATTCTAATTTGAGTTTTAAACTCTGAATGTTGAGCTGTGGGGTGTTATAACTGATTCTGTGCTTGGGTAGACATTTAGTAAGAAGTGCTTCTTGCTTCCAGTAGAAACAGAACTGGACATTCAAAGCAGTGGAACAGATGAACAGATTTTCTTCAGCGATGTCTAGAAGTGTGTGGGAATTTCCTCCTTTCTGCTTACTACAAAAAGATGCAAAATGCTTTCCCTCCCCCAGACTGCATGCTGGATAATATGAAAACCGAGTTTCAGTGTATAATTTGTGGAATGCTCTGCAATTTATTTTGACACGAAGTCGATGGCACTAGCTAGAAAGAAACTTCTTTCAGAACCGGGCTTGTAGGGAGGAATTCCCCAGCAGCGTTCCCACGAAGCACGTGGCGCTTGTGTTGCTGCTGTCCCGTTCCCTTCCATGCCGGTACAGCCGGCACAGGTGGAGCCTTTCCGTCCTCGGCTTTTCCGAGAGAGAGAGAGAGAGAGACAATGACTTTTGCAGACGGGGGATGGCACTGTTGCACTGCAGCTCCTCAGCCTTCCTGCCAAAATGTCTCTATTTGTAAAAAGGGTTTGGTATTTACCAGGAAGGGAGCAGATGAACCAGATGCATTGCTGCAAGATTTTCTTGAAATAATTCTGTATAAAAGAACAGATTTGGGTTTCTGAGAAGTTTATATGTTGATAAAACCCCCAGAAGAATGTGTTAACGTGCATCTAAATTGGATGTTAGCAGTGGACACAGTTTAAGGCATTCTTATTTATTTTAGATTTAAAATGAAACCAGCAAGCACTTAAACTCCCTTCTACCTTTCTTTTATTTTGGAAAATGCAAACTTTATCTGTCAGAAGCCTTAATGCATTGTTGTTTTCTGCAATTCACCCAGGAATTCCTTTGGGCAAGAGGCCAGTTCTGAAGGATGCCTGGTCCACATGGGCAGACACCTGTGGTGGTTGTGGAAGCAGCATTCAGCTTGCTCAGCTTGGCTCCCCACAGTAGTAGGAACATGGCAGATGGACTAAAATAATTTTTTGGAGGGATGGGCTTTTGCCATGTAAGGCAGTGCCGATCTTGATCAGCACCTTCAACTTCAGCTGCTAGATGAGTTCAGTCAGAGCTGTGACTTGTGCACTGACATCAGCACATGGCAGCGAGGTATCTAAGCCTGCTTCAGTCATGCCACCATGCTCAGATGGAGTCCCATCTGGGATGTGTTGGTGACAACCTCAGTCTCGAGGTGATGAAAGTGTAGGTAACAACGGGGAAGTCTGCGTTCAAAATACAGATGGTAGGAAAAGCTGAGCAGGCTGTTGCTGAAATTAACTCAACAACTTGGTCCCTTTTCTTGGAGGAGCACAGCCACCTCTCTCTTCTAGCAGTGTTCTGTGACTCCCTTAGTTTTACCTGAAAGGTGCCTGTCTCCTGTTCACCTGATCTTAGTTCCAGCAAGGCTGGGGCTGCAGTCTGAAGGTAAACCATGCAATTTGGATGAGGTATAGCTGTAAAGCTGATGTGTGTCAGTACACAAGAAACACTGGCATCTGTGTTCCCTCCCCAGGCCCCCTGTCACTGACCAACCACTTCAAACTGTGAAATCTCTAGTGGGAAAAAAAAAAAAAAAAGAAGGGTCAAGTCCATGACAATCGGCAGGAACATCATCTGAAGTGAAAATACGAAACCTCTGAAAAGCTAAACTGCATCAAAGTCTTTATCTTTCACTCTGTTTTAAATTTTTTTTCCTAAATTCTCACCCTGAAAATGTATGACTGACTTAACTGAATCTGTGTGATGAGACATCATGAAGTATTTTGGGAGGGGAGAGGGAAAAGATATAGATAAATCTGGTCAGACCATTTCACTGGCACTGCATTAAAAAAGAAAAGTTTCAACATGACATTTGCTTTCAAAAGTAAATATAACATGTTTACTATACTTAGTATTGGACAAGAAAAAACTTATTCAGCTTGTTCCCACCTCTCCTCAACCTTCCTGCCAGCTGTGGGAAGAACTGAGAGAGTGAAATGCTTTACTGGAGCTTGATTTCTCACTTGAAGGACAGGCCCTATTGCTGCCTGATGAGGTGTGTAGGTGACTCAACTCTGAGGCCTTCCTACTCTGAGGAAGTCAATTTATTTTCTGGACAAGATAAATCAGATTAGAGATAACCTGTATGCTTTTGTGAGAGTATCAAAGACAGCCAATCAAGCTAATAATAGCAGCATTATTACAAGACATCTGATTCTCATCCATCACTAGAAAGAGATAATTAGCTAAGATGTCCCTTGGATTATTCTAAATCCATACCTAGAATACAAGGGTCAGGTGCAAGGAAGGCATATATATGCTAAGAGCAGTGTCACCATCTGCCTTGAGAGAGGAGGTGAAATGTTGGTTGGTTATTTTGCTATACTCTGGTGGTGGCTTGTGAAGTGTGCTCTTTTCAAAACTGTATTCAGCCAGTCTTTCCTGAGGGTCACTGCTGGCCAGGAGTTTGATAGTTGTTCTCAGGACTCCTTTAGGAAGATACTACATAGGTTCAAAGGAAAAGGTGCTAAACTTTTGGGTTTTCCCCCTAGGATTCCCTGAATTTTAGCGAGTTAGTAAGTAGCTGGAACAGGCTCAGGGCCAATAGAGCAGCCAGGGCACTGTCTCAGATTACTCATCTACCTGCTGGCCATGCAGTGCCACTACAATCATGTTCATCATGTGTTAGCCTGGTAACAGCATGAATAGAAATGCACTAAAAGAGTTCCAACTTGGTTTCGTGTGGGGGCTTTCATACTGGAGGCAATATTCCTTCAGGTGCTGTTTTGGGCAGAGCCTTCTTTGTTCTGTTGTTAAGGTTTGTTTCTTGAACTTTGAAGAATGTTCCTCCAAAAATACGTTGGAGCAAAGTGGATGTTTTTTGCCTGTAAACTTCACCTGATCCTTCAATATGTGTCTGTGTGTGTCGTTAGGTGATGACTTCTTCCTGGGAATGGGGAATGGAAAAAAACAGACCTTTAAAGGTAGAAGCACTATTGGAAAATTATTTCGCTTGAGGTAAATGGATAGACACCAATGATGATAAGATTTAACTTGAAACAGGGAAAGCTAGCCTGGAAAAATCATTAAAATTATATTGTAAACCTAGTAACAATGAAATAATACAGAAGTAAAGTGAAAGAATTTAGAGGAAAAATAGTTATCTGTATTTGTAATGCCAGGCACTTTTTTATAGCTATTAACACGATTAGAACTAGAGATATCATAATTTCCATTTCAGAAAGGGGGAGAGAATGCACAGATGCTGAAAGACTTCAAGTTTACTCACTACTGCATTACTCTCAAGGCCACGCCTCCTAAAAATATTAGAACACAATATTACCTAGGAGTTAAAGAAGAACTAAATTTTATCACTTAAAAAAATATTATTAACTCAATCTAGGACTTCAAACTCACCATATGCATTAGGAAGCATCCTATGGAATGTCATGCAAAACTCCCAGTGTTCTGCATTAGGAACAGGCCGAGGTACACAACCATGGTGTTCCTCCTACACCTCACTTCTTTTTTCTCCTGACTGCACTGACATCTCTCTGGAACATCCTGTCTGAGCCCCAAGTGTCTTCAGCAAGGTTCTGCCTGTCATTCATGATGAGGAAGCTCCATGTGAAACTAATTTAGGATATGTGGCACTTATGCATTAAGTGCTGCTGAAATTGGGCTGAGTCAAAATGTTGATGACCTACCCTGCACTGAAATGAGGCTGATGATGTGTAGTGGTGAAATGCTGATTTCAATACTTAGTTGATGATGCACTATTTATATTAAAACTATTGAACTGTGAGGTTTTGATAAGGTTTTGAAAGGCAGCTATGGAATGTCCTGATTGTATATCTGGCACTGCTAGAGATGAATCAGAACACTAGAGGCAAATACTGTTGGATTCCAGTTGTTTAACATCTAAACTTGGTTCTGAATTGCTGTACCTTAGATAATTCATGTCTCTACATAGAAGTCTATCTGATTATATAGAATATTCCATTTCAAAGAATCCTAGTTTGGACTTCAAGGTGTAAGTTCTGTCTTGAGCTGTGTTTAGTTAGGGATTTTGGACATAAACCTCATAAAGTCACTGTTAAAAAATTAACTCCACCTTATTTATTCCTTTACAGAGGGAGAACTTATACCAACAAGATTAGGTTGTGGATTTATGGTTAAATACTCAGAATTTTTCTTCCAAACATCCTTGTGTTAGTGTTGCCTTTAAATGCTGTATTTAAACTACAAGCCTGAAATATTAATATTTTTTCTTCTTCTGGAGGTAAATTCCTTCAAATTACCCAGTATTTATATGCAGGAAAACCAAATAAGGAACAATTTCTTGGAAGACACTGGGTTTTCTAAGCTCCAGGTCTGTGACTATGAAACATTTTTATAGTTAGTCTAGGACTTCACAGACTTCCTAGTACAGGATCAATGTTTCCCTGGGGACTGCAAGGCTTTGCTGCTGGGCTTCCCTGAACAAGTCCATTCCGTCTTTCTGCCTAGAAGGTAGTCCAGCACATGGCACACATGAATAGAGTCATGCCTTTTTTTTAAAAGCATGTGTTTGCCACACATGCCAGGAGCCTGAAGATTTTTTTTTTTCAAATTATGTTCATTGAATAACAGAGTTTAAACTGAACTTGCTAAAGAGTTTAAAAAAGGCAAATGAAAATCTGCTGGAACTAAGTGCATAACGAACTGAGCCATTTTTGGATATGCTTTATGACTAGCAATGGTTATTTGAGAACATAAAATACTTTTATCTTACTACTGGGAAACTCAGTTGCCCTTTTTTTTTAAATTAAGAGAGTTTTTTTAAATTTTCTTCTGAATGATTTTTTTGCTCCAGCTGTATAATATGAAATTAGGGAATTAATTTAGAAATTCTCTGACGTGCTTTGTAAACTGTTTCACAGTGAAGCCTAGTGTGGCACATAAGCCTACTTATGGTGTCTAGGTCCAAGAGCCATATAAAAGGTTCTCTCTGCTTTGTAGGATCTATGTGACCAACCACTGTTATGGAAATTGTACTTCATAACCTGTTAAACAATTTGTTGATGCCTAAAGTAACTAACAGCACAAAGTATTTTGGTTGTTAAACTGTGTATTGCAAATAAAAGATCTGTTTCAAGGAGCTGGTTGAGTGATTCTGTTTCCCTCTCCCATTCGGTGACTTGGGCTGCCATGCTGTCTGAAGGTATCAGCAGAAACAAATATCTCCCAATGCAAATGTGATTTAAACTTGTGAAAATAAAGTGTGAGTGATGGCCACATTAGGAGTGGTTTTCAGAATGGTGTGTTTTTTTAAAAAAACTCCTACAACTTTCAAATAAATAAGGGCTTTCTTTAAGCCACTTAACCATGATCACTCATAATTTGAAAATAAAATATGCATTTTTCACTTCTTAGGATTGGAAATAAGTGCTTCAATTATCTTTTCATACACCTGAGAGTGTTTGATCAGCAATTAATACTGCTTGCCTGAAAAGAAAGACTTGAGTTGTGTATTAAAGGTCATTGAGTTGTAGACACCCCTAATGAAACTGTCTTTGGGAATGATTAAAGATGCCAAACAACAGTGGCTGTCAGCACTGCCTGGGCTGTTGGATCCCTGCATCCTTTCTCTTTAGAGCAACTGATCAAAGGCAGAATTGGCAGCAAAGTCACGTTTTTCAAGATGAGAGGTCTAAGGGATGGCAGGTTCGAAAGTGTAATGTGCAGGGGCTGAGGGAAAAGGATGTGTGGGAAGGAAGTGTGTTAACCAGATGGCTCCACTTTGCTGTTTTTGGGAGCCCTTGAAGAGAGTGAGGGGGAGATCAAGGCAGCAAGTTTCTGCCTGAGCAGGGTTTTCAGCCAAAGGGAGCTCTGTGTGTGCTCTTTGCCTCGCTGGTTCAGCTTGACAAGGCTCAAGGTACACCCTGTAAATAAACTCCCTGGTACTTTGCTTTTCATCTTTGGAGCATGCTACTCTTGAGTTGGACTGTATGGTGCTAATGTTGATTCCCTTTCTCTCTGGAAATGTACAAGCTCCTATTTGCCTTTCCCTTCAGATCAACTTAAAAAAATCCAACTTTCATAACTGTTCAATTTCAGGGCTTCTGAAAGTTGATTAGAACTTCCAGTTCCATAGGAGCCACTCAGTATTTATTGGCTGATTGGTATCTGTGTGCACCTTGGTGACCTTTAGAACAATCTAATTAAAGAGATGCAAATTCCTCTGGAGACCCGTCTCTCCAGGCTCACAGTGAATATTATCATCCTCTAGGGCTCCATTTAGGGGGAATCCTGTGACTTTTTAAAGACAAAGCAAATAGGGATTCTAGGCTACTGCCAAAGAACAAAGAGAAATGTAGGGATGAAAAAATGTTGCATAACCTGTAACATTGCTCTAACAACCTTACCAGTAGTTACTACTAAAATACTCTGTGGTGAATGATATGCGAGCAGCCTTTAACCTAACAAATGAGAGGAGGGGGGAAAAGGGATATTATTAGCAAGCATCAGATGACTCATAACTATACATTCCCCAAAGTGGTGAAAACAATATCTATTTGTGTTCCACTTGAAAGAGATTTCAGCATGTGGGTACATTGGTTATTTATTTGCTCCAACTTGAGATCACCACCATTAATTTAAATGCGTGTGAACAAACTTTAAGTAGTGCCCTTTAAGTTAATTGCAGGGAATATTTTTAAATTTTCATTTTAGAATTATTTGTGCCATTTTATTTCCTCATCTCAGCTGTTCTTGATATTATTCATTAATCCTCATCTTGTTACTGAATTATATTTCGTGAGCTAAGTGAGGTTGCTGTGATTTTCGATGACATATGGTTTACTGAATTGCCATGATCTCCTGCTAAACTTGTCTGGCATTAGTTTAAGACTCTTGGACTTTTATAAGAATACTTCACTGACGATGGATTGACTAGAAAAACTGTATGTTTCCTTTATATGACACAAATAGGAGCTTCTCCATGCCCAGCCCAAAACCCACAGCCCATTTGCATTAATCTTGATCTTATGGCCAAATTCCAGTGCTTACTGTATACTGTGTCTCTGAGAGAAAGGAGAACACCAGTTTGCCTTTTGGGTGCATCACTGAAAAGACAGATATTGAAAGTTGTTTGGGTGTCCTTTCATGAAACAGCTTTTTTTGTTGTTCTTGTTTCTATTTCTTGTTTGTTTTGTTGCTGTTCTTGATGGCCTTTCTTAGCCTGAATGAGTCCAGGCTACAAACATCACATGTTGCTCTTGGTGTATGAAAAAAATCACATGCAAAGTTTTTGTTAAAATTTTTCAATTTTCCTCAAATATTTACATCAACCTGTCTTAAGCTTAACACAGTGACCTCGTTTTTGGTAGCAAGGCAGGGATTTCTACCATTTCTCTGGCCTCTGAGGGAGAAGCAAATCCTGTGTTCTGGGATGGAAGGCATTATAATCCTGTTGGTTCAGACATCAAACTGCTTTGTCAAAGTGCTGTAGAGAAATACAAAGATGACAGTTCCTATCCTGGGCAGCTGTTGCTCCCAGTTATCTGACAGACACTGACAGAGAAACACAATGAGGAGCTGTGGCAGGGCAGGGGTGAAGGCTGAGGCAACAGCAGAGACTGCAGAGGTGAAAGCAATTGAAAGAGGGAACTGAAACTGTAGGTTGATCTGCCTAGGAAACTGCCAAAGTATAAATTGTCCCTGACAGTGTTTAGCTATTTCTTCCTGTGTTTGCTTGCCCTGTGAACAGCTGAGTGTTGATGGGCTCTGTTGGAGGCAGAAGTCCTAATTAAACCAGTGATATAAACCCCTCCAACTTTATGCTGATATGAATACGCAGTCACCCACTTCAAAAAAAATCAATCACTATTTCATTAATTGCATTAAAACCAGAAGATTATGCTCTAAGGAAACCTAAGATCTGGATATTGGGTCATTTGCTGACTTAATTAGGAATAGAAGTCAATGACAGTCAAACTTACTAGAGCTGATGCATTCTAATACTGACCTTTATTATGAATGTTTTATTTTCATGGTTAATGTGTAAGAAAAATTCATCCTTCAGGTACTGACAAATTGAATGCAGATATATCTGATTCTAACTGTCTGTGTTCTAAGAAAGGCTTTTTTTCCTTTTTGCCTGTGGTTTTGTTTAATTTTTTAGATTAAAATAATAGTTGCTATTTTTCCTGAAGTTGTTATGGATCTCTCAGAGCTTCTCTCATGAGACGCCTTCTCTTGTGGAGATCAAAGAACAAAATCACTTCTGTCACATTTGTGGATCATTGCAATATATAATTTTGTGTGTGTTGTGCTATTTAAATGACTGAGTGAAATCAATTACATGAAAGTATAAATTGCTTTTTGAGTAGATTAGAATAAGAAGATAGGAGTTAGACTATTCAAGATGTGTACCCAACCTGCTTCTTGATGCTTAATGGCTCAAATTCTTGTAACCGAAGGCATTAGTATTACGTGTTGTAGCACTATCAACACTGCTGAACTGCAGCTCCTGGAGTCAGAAATCCTATACATTAAAAAGAAACCAACAGATGGCATTTTATAAGCCTCATGCTTCATTGTCCTATAAATAGAGATTATCAAATGCATAATGAGCACCCAGCAAGAATAATATTCCTTCTCTTTTAACTACTTTATTAATCATAAGCAAGCAACTAATACCTTTTATGCCTCTTGCTGGTAGTTCTGCATGTAATATATCTGATGTTATTATCATAAGACTGTGCTCATCTGTGAGTTAACATGTCAAGTGGGACAGAGAACTCAAGTAGCACCCACTTTTTTTTTGGTCTTCTGCTTTCATATTCCTGTAATGTGCATATACTGGTATTATGATTATATTGTCATTTTCATTGAGGATGGATTTCAAATGGTTAGAAACCAGATTTTCTTTTGCTAGAAAAGAGGGTGGTAACTGGCAATTAGGTACAGCATAAGTCTTAGCTGAAAGGAAGTGAAAGAAAATGCTTTAAAAATAATAATAATGCCAGGTAGACAGAGATTGCCTATGGATGGTGTAACCAGCTGTGCAGGAGAAATGTCAAAAGATGGTTATGGGAGCATTTGGAATGTAGAAAAATCAATCTAAAAGGATGTTACATAAAAACTGCTTTTATCATGATGGTGCCTTAAGATTATTATCCTGTATCCTGTGATTATGAGGTTCTTTCTGTTGTAAAGTTGCTCTACCTTCTCTCATATAACTCCCTTAATGTTATTTACTGTCTTCTGTAGAAGAAAAGCAGCATGCTGCTTTTAGTCATGTAAGAAGTAATGAACTAAACCATCTTGTTAAAAGAAAATAGATCAGCAAATCAAAAGTGTTCTTTGGAGCAGATAAGGCACTACACAGAAAAGAACCCTCATTATTTCGTACATCTCCTTTCCTTGTGCATTCAGAGCCCTGTCAGCTTATTTAAGGCCTTGTTGTGAAGAGGTTTTGGTTTTGCATCAGCAGTTCCTAGTGATTCCTTGGCAAAGGTTAATCTCTCCCCAGATTACAGGTCATCTCAGACTTCCTCAGCTCTCAAGAAGTGAGACTTGGTTCTTACCAGCATTTATTTTGGTTTGTGACATTCTGGGGTTGATATGTACACATAGAGAGTCATACTTATTTAGAATATTTCTTTATTTTATTCTAGAAAATACACATTTTTGTGAGGAAAATTTCTTGCAAACATAAAAAGGGAAGCTTTAAAAAAAATTAATCAATTGTTTTGCAGTTTTTGTCAGCAGATAATGTCATGAAAGGAATAAAACTGCCTCTTTGTCTTAATGAGGAGTGAGACCAGTAGCCTGATAATAGTTTCATTAATGACTATTCGTCTGTTAGTCAAAATGCATATAGAATGACCACAGAGCTGTGATTTGGACCTGTGGCCATGAATGGTTTTTTATGGGTGGAACTTGAACTTACACTACAGTTTTTTTGGTGCAGCCATTCTCCTGCCCCGAGAGCTGAGTTGGCTCCTCCAGGTCCCTCCTTCAAGCCTGAGGCTGTTCTGTGGCCATAGAGAATTGTGTTAATCCAACCAGGGGCGTGGGGTTGGAAAAGGAGTCCAGAGCCTGGGATGAGCCCTCACACTCAGCCCTCACACTGACTTCTTGTGCAGTCAACCAGTTTGCTGCCCTTGTCTATGAGTGTGGTCATTAAATCATAAACAAAGGATTGATTTTTATATTCCTGTTGTCTTTTTAGAGCAAGGAAATATAGAAAGCTGGATTCCATTGTAACTCACATATCCTTATCAAAGTACTAGAGGCAGCCATACTTTTTGCAAGGATATTCTTGATAAACTTTTCACTGGTGGGGAAAATGAAAAAGAGCTGGAGAGGTGAAAATCTGGGCTATGTAGATTGAGGTCAGACCCATTCTTGGCCATTTGGCTTTGTTTCCTCACCTATGCTTTGTTGTCTCTTGAAATCTGAAACAGCATCCTGAGCTGCTGCCTGTGGTGCTTACCAGTATGGTTTGTGAGCTACAGAGAAGCTAGTGCTGGCTGTGGCCTTGTGCTGAAAGGCAGTTCACTCTCTCTTTAAACCTTCTCTCTCTAGCATTAATCCAAAGCAATTAATTCTTCCTCCTGTGAGCTACAAAGCTTATTCTTCTTGTGAGCTGATTTGGTTATCACTAGCTGTATTAATTTAATGATCTGATTCTTTGAACCTATTGGTTGAATTGTAACTGTTCACTCAATTTTTTTCATTGCATTATTCCATCTTTAGTTTAGTAACACTGTACAGTGAATTAGCTTAGAACAACTATAGTTATTTAGATGTTTTTTTCTTGTTCAGCCTTGAAATCAAATCCATAATTGCACAGTTCAGATTTATTCCACTACATTGCAGCAAGACGAGCTCAAGGTTACAGAAACCAACAGATGAGAAATTTGCTTGCCTCTTGTTTTTGTTTCGCCACCAGTGTTCAAGAGTCCCTTTTAGACTCCGTCAGTATTCTGAATTTGTTTCTCCTCTATAAGCAATATAAAGTCTGATTGTGTGCTAATGGAAAATCGTTTGAGCTGCTGTGTTGCCACCTTCATCAACAGAAGCGTGTTTTCATCCTGTGCACACAAATCCACGATTCACTCCTAACTGCAGTGAGTGAGAACTTCCGCTCCAGCACTTAGAAGTCTAAATAGAAGAAATCATTCACTCCGCTTTTAAAATGCGTCCCCTGAGGCCATATTAGTTAAAGCACATTCAAATATGGAGCCCAACACTGATGGAATTGAATGGGCTGCTGCCACCAAGGGACAGAGGTGCTGCCAACCTGTGCCTGTGTACTGGTTAGCAGGTGGCATGCAGGAGCCACTCGCAAGCTCAGTAGGGAACAGGGTGGGTTTCAGGTTCTGTCTGCTTAACACCCTTAGACAAATCCAGGGATTGTTCTCCATCTAGTGGCAATTGGTTCTGCGGTTGGCTTACAGAGCCAGGAGCCACATAATGGAAACTTTTGAACTTGTGGCTTTTGTTAGTAACGATCTAAATAAATCTAAGTACGTGATTGGTGGATTATCTGTGCTCTGAAGGACCCGACAGATTTCTATCACTGCTCCTGTGATTTTGTAGTCAGGCAATGATGTGGATGGGTGGGCAAAAAGAAAAGGAATGATGTTGTTGATGGAAGGTTTTGGCTTCTGGGGCCAGAAATGCTTCTGCTGCAAACAACACTGAGCCGAGATTATAATTCAAAATTCATCTCAGATTAGGACACAAAATCCATGCATCCATATCCACTTTCACTTTGAACAAAGAAAAGGAAAATTCTACATTATTGACATATATGAGGCATTGCCAAAATTTTGTTGGATTTAGTGTCTTGGATATGCTGGACTGAAAGGAAAAACACGAGTAGGAAAAGATCTCTCTGGCACCTAGCAATTACATGTGCTTGCCAGGTTAGGAAAACAAAGTTATGAGGTTTGTATTCCTAAATGGAGGAGAGGACGGATAACTGTGAATGGATAAAGTGCACAAAGAAGCAGGGTTTTGCAGGGATGTGTCTTGTTATAATTGTGTCTCTCTTTAATAGCTCTTCAGTGTGGAATTAGAGGGAGGTAAAGTTCACTAAGAGGTATCTGCAATGTATTTATTAAGAGGCTTCTTTTGTGTATGTAAGGCAAAGGTGCTCAGTAGCTAGTTTGCAGCTAGTCTGAGCTTTCAAAAGAAATCCAAATAAGTGCCAAGAGTGGCAGGAGTAGAGGAGTGACTGAGCAAAACTCTGCAGCTGCTCTCCATGGTATGGCAGTGCTGAGAGCAGCTGCATTCTGCTGGGTGGGGTAAGGACCCCTGGCAGTGGAACAAGGAACATGTGCAGCAATGACAGTTTCACTGTGGTGATGTCAGGCCACTCTGGTTTTCTTCTCTTGTTGCATGGAAATTTTGACTTTGCCCAGTGCTGGGGGGTGTGGGGAGGGGGCAGAAGTAATTCTGTAGTGTGGAATGTCCTAAACTAAATGCAAAAGGTTTTGGGGGTTCATGAGGGCTGTTGCATTTGCTGCTGATTCTCCTGAGCCCCTTTCTGTAAGCCTGGTTAATTCAGTTGACACAGAAGAAGGTGGTAGAGCAGTTGTGGCTTTTATTAATTTATTTTAACTGGTTTGTACTTAATTAAGGGATATCCATGAATGCAGGCTGGAAAGAGAGGCTTGGAGGAAACAATAAGATGGCAAGTGCTGCTATGCCATCTGTCTCTCCTAAAGGCATTTTACTTGGTGAATGATGGGAACTATGTGAAATCATTGAATAATGGATGCATCTTCACTTAGTGTTTCTACTGGATTTCTTTAGATCCTGACTATAAATCTGCTGCTTGAGAGGGAAACTTATGTCTTAATAAGCCCAAGTAGGTGGTGAGGTCAAAGACCTCTGATCAAAACAGGGAGAAGGGTAAAATATAATTTATCAATCATGGTAAGTCCGTCAAAATCTTAAATGACTAACAACAATGTACAGATAGAGTTCCAAACAAGGATCAGAAACAGAATCTTGCTTTATTGTAACACAGGACACACAGATCACTCTGTACTTGTGATTTTTGTATTTTGGTGCTTGTAAGTCCTGAGTGAAACAAAGAGCTTGTGGTATGAAGGGGAAAGACGGGCTACTCTTGTGTTTTCACCACGTATTGTGTGAAGAGAAGGATGTTTAGCTACTTAGAACAAGAGGTTTTGTGGATCTGCAGGTAGACCAGCACAGGTGATGGCGTCAATGTGCTTCCCTGTATTTCTGCAGGAGAAAGCCAGAAGTGGAAAAGTATGGTCCTTGTGCTTTGTTACAAACAACACACTTTGCAAACTGGGATTAAGCTGGCAAACCAGTAAGATAGCTAGGTTTTTACCAACTTGGGAAAACAAAAGCACAATCTGCAAAGAAATCTTGGAGAGGTATTTAAAGGTTATATTTAGAATAGGGCAGGAACTACCCCATGGAAACTGGTCAAGCAATGACACGGTGTTGATAAATCTGGAGGGCTGCCTGAGAGCCTGAAAACTCTGTAATGATTGTATAGCCTCAAGTATGTAATTTAAAATGTAGGTATAAGGATATAAGGATATATTTGGGGTTTGAGGTTTTTTTTGGTGTTTTTGTTTTTGTTTTTGTTTTTTTTTGTCCCTTGCCCCCTCACCCTGCATAATTTATTTAATGTAAAGTGTTCTTCCAAGGGTGCTTTTCTTACTTGCTTGTGGACTCTTGGATGACTCAGAGCAGTACATGAAGAATCTTCCTATGTTTCCAGGGAACAGAAATCCCTACCTTACTATGCTCTGAAAGGTCAAATTCAATTTAATAAGTTTATCTCTCTGGAAAACAAGCATCTTTTTTTAGCTAGTAAAGGGAAAAACATTTTGCTGTTTGAAAACAATAATCTGTAGCATATTATAGTTGTGTAAGTGTGAAGTCCTAAAAGCTTCTACTACTGAAACCAGCATGGTGTAAATCCTCAGTACATGTTGAAGTCAGTAGCATTATTCGTAATTCTATTATATAGCCTCTGTAAAAAAAGGAGAGCTGCTGGGAAATGCAATTCAAATTTGGTCTTAAAGTGCTTATCTAAGGGCTGTATCCTGCCAGCATTTTAAAAATTAGAGTTGTAATCAATGCCATTGCTTAAGAATCAATGTTGCCTGGTCTAGTCATGTGTGATAATACAGCACTGCAGCAAACAAAGATATTTCCACTGCAGACCTGCATTCAGCTGGATAGCATGTAGCTGAGTAAAATGTAGTAAAATATATTGCTGTATAGTGCAGCACAGTTTGGACTGGGAGCAAAGTAAAAGTGTATTTAGTGATATTATGAAGACATTGGAGAATGTGGGAACTTCAGAATCTGTTGGTCAATGAAGTTTCATTAGGGTGCAGTGACAGGGACTGTGACTCATGGAGTGCTGGATGCTTAAAGTGGCGCCTGTTTTTTATCCTCCCTGCCCCTTTCATAAACCCCTTACTGCAATATCTCCAAGTCTTCAGAAGACTGGAAAAAATGTTTGGGCTTTTTTATACCCTTTCTCAGAACTGCTGAGTTAAGTATATGGAGTAATAGCTTGGAATTCACTTGGAATAAGAATCAGTAAAGAGATGTCATTGTTTCCAGCATTGTCAGGCATTGTGTACCAGGAACCAAAGTATTTTGGAGCTCTTAAACTAATTTGTACTTTTTCTGTAGCTTGAACTTCTACACTGTGGCAATAACATCCCCCTGGTGCAAAGTCAGGTGGTCCTGGGTTTCCTATTTTCACTGGCCACAATATAAACTATGGCAAAGGGATCTATGATACACTTAGGTTTCAGCCCTGGCTGTGTGAATGGCAGGGGAGAGGTGTTGAAGGGATGAGGCACCACTAAGATGTGGCTTACCTGACTCAAACCATTGGAAGGGCTGTGAATGCCTGGGTGTGTTCATAGAAATAGCTTCTTTTCAGGGAGCAGCATAAAATGCCAACAGAAAATCTACCTGACATAAACAAACTTCTTGACATGGGGAAACCTGGGTTAGAAAGCTGTTCTTGCACACAAACACCTTCTACAGCCAAAAGTAGAAAGGAAGCAGTGTGCTTTTCTTTTTTTCTTCTCTCCCTCTTTCTCACCAGGCCATATGGAAATATTTCAAGGTGGTTTTACTTTTTTTTTTTCTTTCTCAAAAGAGGTTTATATTCTTCCCCCACTCCTTTTCCAACACCTAGTCATCAGGACACCCCTTTCTCATGTGGGAGACCTAGTTCAGGTGCTTACTCTAGCAGAATAGAGGAGATTACTTGAGAAGAGATGTAACTTAGAGGAGAGTATAACCAGCTTGTAGCTCTGGGTGAGTTTGTCTCTAGAGCTTTCCTTATCCATCTCAATATAAGGTATTGTCCCCTATTTCACATAACCCTCCCCACCATGGGTAAAAAATTGAAAGGAAAAAAAATCATTAGACATCTGAAGTGCTGTCACTCAGGTCAGCAATGGAGCTCGGATACTGAAAATTTGCATCCAGACTCAGTTAAGTGGAATGGGTTGGTTTCAAGCACCATAAAGAGCATTTTCTGTTTGAAACTATTTAAAATAAGACAACTTTTTTCCCTAATCTCTGTAGGATCTACAAACTTGAAATTACTTAAAATTACTTGTTTGACCGGCCAAAAAGAAACCTACTGCGTTTCCTCTATACCTCCTAGAGAAGTAGGACAGCTGACTGAGTGCAGGAACTGAGGAAAGGAACTTGATGTTCTTGTTCACCCTTAAACTGAGAACTGAATACAATGTTCATGCAACAGTCCACTCAATTAGTCATGAAATGAATCGATGACTGTGGTGGGAATGGAGCCCAGGAATCATGGTCCCTCTGCTCCAATGGCTGGATTGCACTGCCTTTAAAAGGGTATCCCCTTCTTTGAGCAGGAAATTTAAGACATACCATGACACTTGACCCTACTTCTTGGCTTGATGTTTTTCTTTCCTTTTTTTCTTTCCTCTAAGGGACAAAAAATACAACAAGCCAAGGCTTTGGTAGAATAGTATTTGAAGTCAGGCATACAATGAGAAGCTGGAGTTTCTGCTAAAAAAATCTTCATTTCAACCCTTCCTGGAAACATGAGCATGAATTATGAACTCCATTACAGGGAATCTTTTCCCAAAGAGCACACAGATCCCTGGGAGAATATATTCTGTGTGTGACTGTCATTAATGCTAATGGGGTCACTGGGAAGGGCAACTCTGTACCTCGTTTTTACTAATGGTGCAGAAAACACTGGAAAACAAACAAACCCCGCCCCAAACAAAAATCCCAAGCCACCAACTCCATGACACAGCATTGCAAGACAACAGAGAAGCCTTACCCACTGTTAGAAATGACCCATTGTAAGTAAGACAGTCACTAAACATAACACGGTTTAGAATGGACTGCTGAGAAAGATCAGGGATTTTTTTAAGGTAAAATTACTTTTCCCTTAGAGTACTTTCCATTGTGAGGCTTTCAGAGGGCTCTACAGGCACAAACTGCATCAGTATTTAGTGATGGCAAAGGATTGAATTAGTGCAGTTGAAAAGGTCCCTATTCTTTGCCTGAGACACAGAAAGGGCAGCGTTCAAGTTTCTGGCTTGTAGCAAAATATTTCTGCTTACATCACTTCTTGGTCGAGTTTGCAGTGAAGCAGGAACAAACACGAGATCAGTTACTGGGTCGTGGCTGGAGGGCAGAACTTTTTAAATGTATGTTTTCAGACTTTTCTGGTTCTCTGCTTCACCATGCAGCAGCATCTACTTTACTGGTTTTGTTACTGTCTAGATGGGTAGAAGTAGCAGGAATGTGACTTCTCCAGAGTCTTCACCCAGCTGAGGTGAACTGCAGGTTAAATTCTAGTGGCTTTCTTTTTCCTCTGTCTGCCATAACCACTCTGCAGCTTCAATTGACTCTAACAAAGCAAGGATATATTTGTATAGTCAGATGTTGGGAAGTTTTATAATAGTGGAAGTGCTGGGATATGTATTCATAGTGAAGTATCTGTAAAACATAGGTGTCATCCTTGGCCTGTTACTACCTGTGAGATGGGTCAGTATGTATTTATGCACAAGGAATGACATCTGGGGCTTTCCCTGTTGTCATTTTCCTTTTGGGATGTGTCTGTCTCTTTGGGTGGCTGTGATGGCAGAGCACAGCTGTCATAGCAATGTCTCATTATCTGTATGTAATAGGCGGCTCATTGAACAGCTCATGAGACTGGACTGTGTGTACTGTGTGGATGGATCAATGAGGCATGCAAGATGTTTTTGAATGGAGTTCCCCTGGAGATGGCTTCATATTGGAGAATCTTGTAAATTGTTTTTTTCTCTCAGATGAATGCCAGTGAAGTTAGTTCCGAGACTATCTTGATGTAGCTACTATTAAATTAGGAACAATGGACAGACACCTTTACTTGGAGAGCCTGCATTCTTATGCATCTGTACTGTAATAAAGGTGGCAACCATACCTACTTTGCTTACTTAAAAAAAAAAAAGGAAGGATCTCTGCTCAGCAAAATAAACTTACAGAATTTAGCCTTTTCCAGTTCGTGTGCAATGGATATGACAAGAGGCTTGCTTAGAAATGCAGGAGAAAGGTGTTTTCTTGTAACTATGAGTTACACTCCCATCCCTTACACTAATAGCAAAGGATTCTTTGGTCACCCGTGTGTTAGGGTTCTCAATAAAACACATATTTGTGATATTAAAATGTTACAAACAGAGATTCCTTTTCTTCTGAATCAGTGTTAATTAAATACAAATGCCAAGATAGATATTACATTTACCAACACTGATACAATTTGCCTTGCAAAAGATTAAGAGTCCATTAAGAGTGCATTAATGCAACTATAAAAATGTGGGAGGCTGGAAAGGCCTATAGAGACCCTTGTCTATTGTAAAGAAAAATAGGGTGTGAAAAGTCACAGTTGAAAGAGAGGAGTATATATGAACCTTATCAAAAGGCAGCAGATACTG
The DNA here is from genome assembly GCA_013399915.1 of Illadopsis cleaveri. NCBI lineage: Eukaryota > Metazoa > Chordata > Aves > Passeriformes > Timaliidae > Illadopsis > Illadopsis cleaveri. Next base: position 375,531 of record VXBB01008830.1, on the reverse strand, counting down.
ATGAAGTGATGAAATTAAGCAAACTTAAGTACGAATTAAATCATCTCTAGTCAGTGTGTACTCTGCAGAATTAAATCAGGTAAAAAAAAATGGAAATAACAATGCTTTGCCTTCTTTATGGCATCTTAAGAGGCATGTCAATCCAAGTAAAGTGTTGACTGTAGCAAAGTTTCAGCCTGTTAGTAGGCACACAACAAATTAATCAGGAATGTCAACTGTCCTGCAAAGAACTCTATAATTCAGCAGCTTCTTCTTGCAGACTATAATCCATTTACTCCTGCAAGATTATCATACTATGCTATCAACCATGAAAAGAGAAAAGGTGGTTTTAATAAGCTAAAGGAAGCTTCAATAAAGCAACTGAAACCTCAGGCTGTCACCACAACAGGATGACAAAATGAATTTTTAAACATAAGCATCCACAAACTTTGGAATTAAGTTAGGCTTGAGGTTTTGCATTACTGTTTCTGAAGAGAAGCACAGCTGTTGAATTTCATGGCATTTTAGAATAAGAAATTGCACTTTTTTGTGGGTGTGTTAGCAGCAGACATCTTGGCTATTGGGGAAGGAAGGGAGATCGCTACTTTGTGTATTAGGGTATTTTGTTGTTTTCATGCTTCCAACTCCATAGACTGAGCAGCTAACAATTGGAGATACCAGCTGCATCTTTACACCTGTTTAACTGATACAGAGGAGGAGTTTCATTTGCTTTCAAAAGGAATAAATCATTGCTACATGTACACAAATAGATATATATCCACTTTTATGTGGGGAAGCCTCAGTTTAGCTATAGTAAATGGGTGAAACTTGGGAGAAGACTCAAGAAACACTGAATCTTAAAGCCCTCCATTTATTCTGAACATAGGCTATGATAAAAGTCTCAATCCTGCTTATGAAGCAGTTTTGTAAATGTGAGGTGCTTTCCAGATCTAGGCATATCCTGCAGCCGTGGTTCTGATGATGTCTTTCAAAATGTGCTTCATTCTTGTTATGGCAGCACAGAGGGACAGAGCCCTGGGCACAAGGCTCTGAGTGTGGCACTGCACAAGCCTTTCAGTTCATCTTTCTAGGAAGTTCTGTGTTTCTAATTGCAATGCAGTTTTTGGAGTGTTACTGCAGCCGCTCTCTTGTCGTAGCAAAACCCATTTGGTACGGGTTTGATACTATGTTCATTTGGACAACAGAAATGAGCACAGCAATAACTCATGAGAGGTCAGCTTAAAATCACCACAGTGGCTTGCAAAGGTGGTAAGAGCCATCTGAGACATGCACAGAATCATATCTGTTGCCACAGAGTTGAACTGTGACTATGTGGCTGTTGCTTGAGTTGGGTTTTTACCCGGCATATTTTGGTTGAGATGTCATTCTTCTGTGGGCACTGTAAATCCAGTGGGTACCTTATGGAATAATGTGTCATGAGTTGTCCCCTATGATAATGATGGAATATCACAGCAGCTTGGAACATTCTTAGTATGCCAAATGTTGGCAAAGGGATTGGCCTTTTAGGGCTGATTGCTGCACCTAAACAATGTACACCCACTGCAAAGTGTCAGTGCTCCCTCGATTGCAAATTGTAGAATGGATTGAAAGGAGTGGTCTCATTTGTACTGGGCTTAGAAATGTACCTTTGATAGCTTGTTTGGAAGGAGGGGAAATCATAGGAGAAAAAGTAATTGTTATAAAAAACATAATCCAAGCCAAAGTTGTTGAGATTTTTCTTTCGGAAAAAAAAAAAAGTGGGAGGAGAAAGGAAAAAAAGTGCAAATAATGTGAAAGAAAAGCAAATGCAACCTGAATTAAAACCAGACACAAAGAGGTTTTGACGTGGCAACTTTTGATCTTGCAGAGATGCTACTGAAGCTGCAATCCTCTTTGCTGTGGTGGATCCATTTAGGTCTCATTGTACTTTGAATGTTACATGTCAGATTTTATAGTATTTGAGATTTCTTCTATGTATTTTTCTGGTTTGTTGTTGTCTTCTGATTGTAGTCTTCTGTCTGTTTTGGGGCCTATTTCAGTTGGTCTGGTTTACTGTATTCTAGTCTCTTGTCTTTTCTCCTCTCCCTCGGCTGGGACTGGATCCTTTTCTGCATTCAGAGCATTTGCTCTTGGATTTCACAGGAAATTTTGTAACTTGTCCAATTTACTGGGTTTAGAGTTTTAATATTTTATATTACTATTTTTCTATTACTAAAATAGCATCCAGAGGCACCCCAGCTGAGGTCAAGACCTTGCTGTACAAACTAAAGTAGGAGGCAAGCCTGTTCCCTAGTGCTTGGAGTGCAGCTGACTGGTGTTTGGGTGCCTGCATAAATCGTGGGATTAATAGCTGCATATTTCTACAGGTTTTAGGCTAGGACGCCAAAGCACTTCTCAAACATAAATAAATTTAGCCTCCTTTCCTCTATGAAAGTCAGAGACTTGGTTCTGCAGTAACACTTTCCCCCTCTCTAATTCCCACACATGTACTTGTTACTGACATATATATGACTCTGGTCAATATAGGTGCTTAACTTTTTAAAGAGCCTGTGTAAGTCACTAAGTGCATATTGATTTGAAGCAAATGTAAATTAGAATTAATTTTGACTTGCTAACGTAGTCAAATAAGGAACATTTCTATTGATCTCTGTCCCAGAAGCCAATTATCTGGATTAAGTGTTTTTATTACGTGAAATGCAGAGTATAGTATATATCATTCTGCATTGATCAGTGTGAAATTGCATATTTAAGACAAGGACTGTAAGTAAGAGTAGTTAACAAGTGATCTATTTTTAAAAAGCATATCTTGTTTTATTTACCCCCTGCTCTTCCCTGTTCGAATGCTCTGCTTGTAACTACTGCTGAATAGGAGGTTGTTGATGCATGTGGATCAACAGGGATTCTTGTTCATATCATTTCCATTTCAGCTTCCTTCCCTTTTACTCTGCTCCATCTCTACCGTGTGTTCCCTCTCCCTTCTGCTTCCCCAGCCCCCTTATCCGTATTTCCTACTCCTCAGCATTGAGCAGTTCTTGCCATACTGTGCCCTGCATGAAAAAACCGCTTTCTACAGTGAATAAATGCATTGCAGGGATCGCTCCTGCAAGCAAGCACTGAGCATCAGGAGCATTTACTAGCGCACGTACAGGTGATGGTTATAAAAAGTGTGCTGAGTACACATGACAGGGATGCTGTAGCCAGTGCCAGCGGTCCGGGCGCCGCCGGCCCCTTTGCGGCCGCTCTGCCGGGGCTCTGCCGGCGGCGGGGGCCCGCTCCTTCCCCGCCGAGCCCCCGGTGCCATCTCGGGAGCAGGATGCGGCCACGGCGCGCTGTTACCAGGCTTGCGCTTGCAAGACGGCGACCTCCAGGAACCGCTCTTCCTCCCGTTATCCAAAGACTGACATTATCTGTATGTATCACTGTAGCGGTCCGTGCCTCAGCTCCGCAGCAACTTAATAATCTTGGTAACATCCTGCTCTGAACTCATTTTCTTGGCAGTAGTTTTAATTACGTTTCAGGCTCCTGAATGAATTTGTTTTCTCTGGATCCTCGGTATATTGAGACGCTTGTCACGTTTGGGTGCCTGCAATCACTGATGCGTTTGTTTTAGGGGATGAATTAGTCTTCTGAGCCTGAGCATGTCCAATTTATGAATTAGATTTCATTGAAAGCTAGAACAAAACAAGAAAAGGTTCTGCTTGTACCACTTTTCTTCCCCACCACCTCGTCCCCAGCGCGGGGATAAAAACCTGGCATTTCCATTTCGCTCCTCAAACACGGATCATGTCCCGAGCTCGAGCGTGTGGAAGGAGGAAGGGGCATTCCCTCCGCCTCCCGCTTCGGCGCGGTGCCCCCGCGCCGCCCCCCGTCGCTGAAGTTGGAGGAGCGGCAGCGGGCGCAGCCCCGCGCCCTTACCTGCGGGGGCGTCCCGCGGTGCCGGCCCGGGCGGGGGCTGCGGGAGGCCGCGCAGCGCTGGGCACCCTCCGGGCAGGGGCTG